>QUSF01000154.1:221465-231989 GCA_003676055.1 Chloebia gouldiae | reverse complement strand
AGGAGAAGGAGAAGGAGAAGGAGAAGGAGAAGGAGAAGGAGAAGGAGAAGGAGGATCAGCCTCCACCCCAAAACCTCCACCTTGCTTTCTATCTATTCCTGCATTCCAACCCCTCAAACTCTGAGTTTCCCACCCTGTGATATCACACACTTCTATTCAAACCCCACCCCCACAATCCCAGTTCTGCCATTCAATTTTGGAAGCTTCTCCACGGCCTCAGGTCAGTGCAGAGTTCTCCTGGGGGTCAGTGCCTGGCAGTGCAGAAAGTCCGAAATTCTCAGCAGCCAGGGTTCCAACATCCATGCATTGATATCCCAGCTCCAGGACAGTCCTTCTTCCTCAGCCCATCTGTTTCCCCCACAGTTTGTTCTTCCCAGCAGGAAAAGATTATTTTTCAGTGGAATAATTGTCCTTTTTTTCCTGTCCTGAGGCAGTCATGATCCTCCATGTTCTCCCCACGAGCTGTGAAGCCAGGGAAAAAAAGATGCCTCTTTTCCCAGGAATGCTGAACTCCTGCAGCACCAGTGACAATCCAAGGATTTTAATTAGGAATAGGATCGTTAATAACCACCAGTTTTTCCACTGGTGACAAGCCTTTACTCCAACAACTCCTGGCTGTGCAAATCCATGAATTTCCACTCCTCCTAAATTTGGCTTTCCCGGGCCCCTTTCATGGTGACAAATTCCATGAAGCCCCCTCAGGCACGTTCCCTGATTTAATCAGGAGATTAACTAGACTCAGCCCTTGGCCTGAGCTTAAATTTAATCCCCCTCAGCTCTCGGTGTGCTGCTTTCCTGACAGTTCCTTCTGGAGAAGCTGCCAGCAGCTGGAAAAGCAGCAGCGCTTCCTAAAAACATTTGTTCCACCCCCGGCACGGAGCGCCCAGCAGGAATTTGGGATGTAAGACCGGCAGCCAACTCTGGACCCTCCTTCTCCATGGAAAACCATCATCCAGACAAAAGGGAACGGCTCCCAAGGAAGAGCAGGGCTCTAATGCACTCACTGAGTAATTACAGTGACAAAACCCTGCCCCGAGCTGGGAATTCTCTTCCATGGAATAATGAGGAGAGCGGATCTGGGACCTTTTCATGGATCTTCACTGCTCCCTCTCCATGTGGGCTTTGGGACCTGCCCAGAGCTCTCCACAGGAAAGAAACCACATCCAGGAAAATCTCTCCCACTTTTTCAGGCAGATCCTTATAAAGTCCAACCTCCAGGACAGGGGAAAAGGGCACAAAAACAGAAGGAATTACGAGGATCCCTTTGGAATTTCACCTCCAGAGTCGTCACCTCCCTCAGTTTTCCATTGCTTTCCTTTGCAAATCTCACTCTCACAGATGAATTTCCTCCCCTTGCATGATGCTCTAAGCATTCCCCAGGATTGATGGTTTTAATTTGGGAAGAAGAGTGTTGCTATTCCAGGGAGAATAATTCCTCTCCCTTAAATCCTCTCTGGACTAATCATCCTTGGGGATTGCCATTTCCCATGGAATGCTAAAATAACATGTAAAGGTAAAGGGATCTTATGAAATAGTGGTAACAACTACCCAGAGCGTAATTCAGGGTGAGAATCAGAGAATCCTGGAAATTTTCTGTTGGGAATGACCCCAAAGCCCATCCCATTCCATGGGCAGGGACAACTTCCACTGTCCCAGGCTGCTCCAAGCCTCATCCAGCCAGGCCTTGGATCCAGGGGCAGCCACAGCTTCCCTGGGAATTCCATCCCAGGGCCATGAACATTCTGGGCTGATTCCATGATACAAACAGGACCTTCCAGTAGGGCCCCAGCTGCTCCCTCAGCCCTGCCATTCATGGAATTTCATCCCATGTCCATTTTTAGGCAGCCAGCCAAGGATCCAGTTTGTGTTGTGAAGGTCAGGTCCACCAGTGCCCAGGAATCTTCATTCCCGGGAAAGTGGGAGAAGTGTTCTTTCCTGCCTTTTTTCCCCTTTTCTGCCTGACTGGATTTGTCAGATCCCTTTTCAGGGCCCCTCACCAAAGCCAGGCCCACTTAAGCTCAGCTCTAATCTAAGCAGGGAAGATCTTTCCAGCCTGGATCCTCCCAGCACACCCCAATCCTCCCTCCCGGCGCTCTCCTTGTTCCCTCTGCCTCCTTTTCCCTGTGCTCTCCACAGAAAGTATGGAACCTCAGCTCCTCCCCTGTTTACAGCTCATGTGACTCCACTCCATGCTTTTTCCTGGCAAAACTGACACCATTCCATGAAAAAAAAAAAAAAAAAAAAAAACCAAAAAAAACTCAGTCCAGCGTGTTCTTCTAAAAAGGACAAAAAGTCCAAACCCTATCCTTGGAAACACGGGAGAGGAGGTCAGTGCCGATCCTGGAATTCCCCATCCTGCTCCTTAAGAGCAGCATTGTCCTTGAATCCACCGGGAACTCTTCCTGGATTTCTTTAACTGCACAATCATGGAATTGTTCAGTGTTGGAACCTGCTCCTGCTCCCTGGCCAGGACTTCCAGCAGAGGGAATAATCCCTGGGTTGGGAATTACTCTGAGGGGTTTTTCCTGGTCCTTCCCAAGTCTCTCCAGGCAGCTGGAGGGATCCAGGTGATCCCAGAATGCGCCTGACATGTCCTCCCCCTGACCTCCCTCACCTTGCTGTTATTCCCTTTTTCCAGGCAGGAATTCCCTCCCTGAGCCCAGACTATTCCCAGTTCCCACTGCTCTCCAGTTGGGATGTCTCCCAGGGAGTCCTGCTCCATGCTGGTGGCTCCCAGTGACATTCCAGGGGCCATTGGCTCCTTGCAGAGGAATGGATTTGGAGAGGGAGGAGCTGAACCTCAGGAATCAAAGATTCCCACCTCCTGTGCTTCGGAGCAGATCCCAAAGAAACCATTCTCCTGGGAAAAGCAGTGTCAGAGCTTGAGGCCACGATTCACAGACGTGGGTTAAGCTGGATTCATCTCATCCAGGTTTTTTATGGTTTCTCCTCCCTCACGCTCTGAGGAACTGTGACCACTCCTGGACCATTCCCAGATAAAAGGACTGGGAATGGGCAAAGGCCAAGGCAGACTCATTGAATCATTTGGGACGGAAAACAAAGCCCCACTCCCTTTCCCCCCTTTTCATTCATCCAGAGTAAAATTCCTGAAGATGTCAGAGCCTCAGGCCAGATGCTGTTCTTGTGAGAAATTTAACAGATCCCGGGATTTTTCACCAGAAAAACAATGGGGTTTGTTTGGATCCAGGGATTCATTTATTTCCCTATTTCTGTCCTGTTTGGGAGTGGGAAGGTGGGAGGAAATTCCTGGGCTGGCTTTAAAAGAGGCTCTGTGGAGGTTTTTGCAATTCCCACTTCTCTGGAAGAGAAAACAGACTCAAAATTCCCTCCAAATATTCCAACAAACAAACAAACAGGGGCTGGGTTTTGGGAGTAAATGGCTCTGGAATGAAAGGAATGAGGTCGCAACCCCGCTCTCAGGTTGGTTTTGTGGAATTTTTTTAGGAGAATGGAACATCCAGACTGGGAAAGGAGCAGCTCCATTTTTAGGGAGCGTTTTGGCTGGGGAAAATGGACAAGGAAGAGCTGGAGGAATTTCATCTGGGATTTGGGAAAGGAGGATTGGAACCCTGACCAGAAAAGTCAAGGAATATCCTGAGTTGGAAGGACCCACAAGGATCATCCCAACCCTATCCCCAGCAGCCCCTGCTGTGCCTGGGAGCATTGTCCAAACCCTCCTGGAGCTTGGGAATTCTCCCTTGGGAATGTGCCATTCCTTGGAGACCCTGTTCAGTGCCTCTGGGGGAAGAACCTTTTCCTGATATCCAACCTAAAAATCCCAAAGCATAAAGGCCCACAATTCCCAAAAACCCTACAACTGCATGACAAAAAATCCAGAATTGGAATTCCCAAAAACCCTACAAGTACGCAACTAAAAATACAGAATTGCAAATCCCAGAAACCCTACAACACACAACTCAAAATCCAGAATTGCAATTCCCAAAGCCCTAAAAATCCAGAATTGCAATTCCCAAAAACCCTACAACTACACAATGAAAAATACAGAATTGCAATTCCCCAAAACCCTACAAATATACAACTAAAAGTCCAGAATTCCAATTCCCAAAAACCCTACAACTGCACAGCAAAAAAAATCTGGAACCCAGGGAAGCTGGAGGCTTCCTGTGCCTCCTCCCAGTAGCACAAAGTAAGGAAAGATTGGAAAAGGAAGGAATTGCCAAGGGTTTGGAAACTGAGGTTTTTTCTCTTCCCTCATCCTAAATTTAGTGGGAAGTGGAACAGAATTCCTTGACTCTGCTGCTGTTCTGGCCATTCTAGGATTTGTTTTTTTTAATATGAAACCCAAATCCAATTATTGCCTCCTTCCCTGGGCTCTCCAGAATAAATCCCAGCCCTGGTCTGTCCTGGGAATGGGAAACCTCTGGATCACCAGGTAAATGTGAGGAATGTCTGTCCTAGATTTTCTCCAGGCAGAAGAATTCCCGATCCCTCCTACACCCACTGCTCCTGCCTGCAGCCACCCTGGTGTCCCTTCACTGGGCTCCCTCCAGCGTTTCCATGTTTTCCTCTCCTGGGAAACCCCAGACTGAACGGTGCTGATCCATTATCTCCCCATTTCCACCAGGACCCCTCATTCTTCTCCATAAATCCCTTTTCCAGCTCCCCTAGCAACAGAGCTGTGGGGTTGGGGATCCCAAATATCGGAATAACTCCTTCCGATCCTTTTCCTCAGCAGTTTCCCACGATTTTCTCCTCAGTAACTCCTTCCTTTGTCTTTCCCTTTTCCAAGCCCTGCCTTGCACTTTTCCCTCTCCCCAGGTCCCTCATCTGTCTTCCATGTGCAACAGCCCTTGGAAATCTGCAATTCCACTGCCTTGCTCCTAAAACATTTCGGGATGGAGCGAGGGCAGCCAGCTGGAAATCCTCTCGAGCATTGGAGTGTTAAAACATCTCGTTCCCTGCTCCAGACCGGGATTTCCCTCCTTTATCCCTGGTTTTAAAGCTCCCTGGTCCCAGAGGAGTTTTCTGGGATACACTGCACAAAAAGGCCCCTTCAGCCTTCCCAGGAACATCCACTCATGGATCCAAATCCAGCTGCCTCTCAGATCTCCAGCTGGTGGTGGCAGGGCCATAAAAGTGCCTCAAAAAGGGGCTGTTTTTGTGGGATTCCTTTGGGAATATCCTTGAGGTGTCCTGGGATTCATCCCCACACGGAACAGAGCCAGGGAATTGTTCCCAGTGCCCCGGCCAGATGGGACACACATTTTGGGAATCCAGATTTAAAAGCTCCATGGAAATCCTTTGTTTGTTTTCTTCCCAGAGTGGAGAGATAATTTAATTACCCAGCCCTTAATTAGTACCACAATTAATGAGATTTAGGAGCTGCAGCATGAGGACGTTCCCTGGAGCTCCTACAGTCCCTTTCAAGTCCCATTGCTTCATCCCAGCCTTGGAAATTCCCAGGGTTCTGCTCCTCGAGCTGCACGAAGCCTCTGGAGCAGGTCTCACCCATTCCAGAGGATCTCCAGGTTGGAAATTGTCACTCCTGGGTTTATCCTCCAACAGTGCGAAGAGCCTGGAATGGAGGTGTGGGTACAAACTCAACTGGGACAGCAAGGTGCCTGGAAAAATCCTTCCTGGACTTTTCCTGGAGTGCTGGAGGGGCACATCCAGCTCAGGGCAGGACAGAGAGACCCCGAGCTGGGACAGGGCAGAATTTCTGTGGGGAATCCCAGTGGGACTGGAATTTAATTCACATTCCCCACAGTTTCCATCCCAAAAGCGTGCGTTGGCATGGCCAGCCTTTGGGAGGGAGGGAAAATCCACGGCCAGGGACAGCTCCCACTATCCCAGGTTGGTCAGAATTCCATCCATCCTTGGCCTTGGGCACTTCAGGGATCCAGGAGCAGCCACAGCTTCTCTGGGAACCTGTGCCAGAGCCTCCTCACCCTCCTAGCCAGGAATTCCTTCCCAATATCCCACCCAGCCCTGCTGGTTTTCAGTTTGAATCCATCCCCCCTTATCCTGGCATTTCGGGTTCTTGGAAAAAGTTGCTCTCCATCCTTCTCGTAGCTCCCTTCAGGTTCTGGAAGGCTTCAAAAAAGGATCCTGGAATGGTTTGGGCTGGAAAAGATCTTAAAGCCCATCCAGTGCCACCCCTGCCATGGCAGGGACACCTCCCACTGTTCCAGGCTGCTCCAGCCTGGCCTTGGGCACTGCCAGGGATGGGACAGCCCCAAATCCTCTGGGAAATCTATCCCAGGGCTTTACCACCCTCACTGGAAACCCTCCTTCCTTAGCTCCAATTAAATTCCCCCGCTTTCATTGAACCCCTCCACCCCCTCTCCTTTCCTTGTCCTCTTTGTCCTTCAGCCCCTGCAAGGCCACAGAAATTCCATCTTTTCCAGGCCCATATGGATGTTTAAATGTCCTCAGGACATCTTATGTTAACTCCTGCTACCTTTGTATGGACAACAGAAGTGATTCCTGGAATTCTGCTGGAATTCAAGGGATCCCTTCTTGTCTGTTAAATTGAATTCCAGGGGTCTGGTTTTGATATCAAATGGGATAAATCCTGGTCCCTCCCTCCTCATTTGCTCCAGAGTCTTCCCAATCCCTGCATTAATTCCTTTAAAACAGGCGGCATTGACTCAATTAAAGTTTCTCTAATTCCACACCCCTGGGATTGAGCACAAAATCTGGTTTAGTCCTTCCAGTTCTGCCCCAAAATCTCCCATCCCTCCTAAAACCAGTCCCTGACACAGGACCAGGGAGGGCCCAGTGGGATTTACTGGGAAAGGAAAACAATTCCACACAGCTCCAATGAAACTGTCAAAATCCAGGGGGGGGATTTAAAACGGGATCCTCATGTTCTGCTCCAAAACCTCCCAGCACCATCACCAGCAGCAGCAGAGGGAACTGGGAATGGTTTTTCCTCCCTCCTGGATCCTCTTTGATGCTCCTGGGAGACACTGGCATGGAGAGCTGCTGGAAACCTCAGTGGCTGCTGCAGATGGGAAATCAGAGCCCTTCCAGCTGGAGCTGGGAATCTGGGAGAGGCAGGGATTGTGACAAATTGCGTTTGCCACTCTTGAGTGTCCCGGGATTATTCCCTGCTGCTCCTTTATTACTGCAGACAGGGCACGATTAGCTTGGGATGCAGTAATTTTGGGAATTTCCTTCTGTGAGGGGTAATTAAAATCTATTTATAGGATCAGGGTGTCTGCTGCAACCAGGCTCACATCTCCAGAAGAACGAGTCCGCTTTTCCCTGTGGGAATCTCCTCATCCTTAGGATTTGAGTATTTTCCCCATCAGTTAAAATATTAGGGATTGGGAATTCCACCTCAGCTGCCTTTCTCTGTCAGGGATGTTTTTCCTTCCTCTGATGTTGTTTGGACCATTAGGACACTGAGACACTGGAAAAGGGTGTCCATAGGCGTTGGGAAATCTCCACTCCTGGAGGTTTTCCCACTGGAAAGCCCTGAGCTGGCCTCACAAGGAGCAGGAGATTGGATTCCAGAGCTCCTTCCTGGAGCTCTTTCCAGCTTCCATGATTCCATGATCTTTCTGCCCTTGTTTTGTGGCTGCTGCCCTGGAGCCCCTTCGTTTGAGGCACACAGGGATATTTAAATGTCCTTCAAAGCCAGGATATTTTCCCAAAGCCTCCACTTAGTGCAGCATCCGTAAGAAATCCATCACTGGGATTGCTCAGCAGCCATTGGGAAATATTGAATCGGGAAATATTGAATTGGGAAATACTGAACTGGGAAATATTGAATTGGCAGATCCTGGAATTCCAGAAGGCTTTGGATTGGAAGAAACCTTAAGGATCATCCAGTGCCACCCCCTGCCATGGGCAGGGCTCTCCCACTGTCCCAGGCTGCTCCAAGCCCTGTCCAACCTGGCCTTGGGCATTTCCAGGGATCCAGGGGCAGCCACAGCTGCTCTGGGAATTCCATCCCAGGCCCTCCTCACCCTCTCAGCCAGGAATTCCTTCCCATATCCCATCTAAATCTCCCCTCCTTCAGCTTTAAGCCATTCCCTGGGTCCTGTCCCTCCATCCCTTGCCCCCAGTCCCTCTCCAGCTCTCCCGGAGACCCTTCAGGCCCTGCCAGGGGCTCCAAGCTCTCTCTCCTCCAGGCTGGAATTCTCCTGGGTGGGATTCACCGTCAGCTCCAGCCTCTCCCAGGCTGCCACTCCACATCCCAGCGGAGCACAGGGAGAGGAGCTGCTGGGTGGTCCCTCCTGCGGGATCCGAGGGGCAGAAAAGCTGCCGAGCTTTGGGAAAGCGGAGCCCGCAGGAAGCTGCTGAGGCCTCCGTGGCGAGCACACGCACGGCAGCTGGAGGAGATTTATTCCAGCGGTGGGAATGATTAGGATCAGGAAAAGACACGGCTCACACGACTTCTTCAAAGAGGAGGGAAGGACCAGCACACCCCACACGGAATTCCAGGGAAAATTCCAGAATTCCAGGTGCCTTTCTCCCAGGGATAAGGAAGCTGAAGTGCAGGTGTCGGGCATTCCCTGCATTGCAGCTCTCCAGCCTCTCCTTCACGCCTGGGCCTGGAGCTCCAAATCTCAGCAATATCCCAAATTCCAAAGCTCCAGGAGTTCCTCAGGCTGGGATTGGTGGGATGGACAATCCCTGTGGGTCAGCTCAGAATATTCCATGACTCCACAGCTCTCCAAGGCCTGGAACGAGGTGGGGGTTTCCCTGGGCAGTTCCATCCTGAGGGATAAACTCTCGGTTTAATGCAGGGATGGCAAGTTCCAGCTCCTGCAGAGCTTGGAATTCCCTCTTTGCCATGCTGCTCCCTGCTCTGCACAAGCATTTCTGGTGGGAAATTGTGATGAATTTGGCCTGAAAGTCAGGATTTACCGGGATTTCCGCTGCCAGGTGATGCTCGGAACTCTCCACACTTGGAATGTCACGTCCTGGTTTGTATCTCACCTGTTCACACCAGGTGCCACCAAGTCCAAGCCAGACCTGGCTCCTGCCGTGCCCAAATTCCAGCTGATCCCTGGCACTATGCTCCTGTCCCTCCAAGATGAACAACAATCTGCTGAAACCTTTTCCAACCCATCCAGCTCCGTCCGTCCTGAGCCCTTCCCAAATTTTGGGGAATTTGGGGGGAAATTTGGAAATTTTAGGGAGGGTTTAGGAGGGCTGGGGGGAAAATGGGATTTTGGGGGGAGATATGTCATTTTTGGGTGTTTCTGGGGATGTTTTGGGTAAGTTTGGGTTCTTATGAGTATTTTTTGTGGTTTTGGGTAATTTTCACTAATTTTGGATAATCCGAGGTAAATTTGTATCATTTTGGGGTCATTTGGGGTCATTTTTGGATGGTTTTGGTCTCTTTTATCCTTTTTTTCCCTGTTTTGGGTGTTTGCTTCCTCATTTTTGGGGTGAATTTCACTAATTTTGGTAAATTTGATGCCTTGTGCAGGCTGCTCTAGAACAGAGGCTGGACCGAGCTAAAGAATAAAGCAGGGATTTATTAAAGGATCTCCTCCATGGATCCACCTTGGGCAGCACCAGAGCCCAGCCAGGGCTGCACCCAAATGACCCAAAATGGCCCCAAAATGCACGAGCGCTCCCGGGGGCTCTCCCTGGGATCAGCTCTGCTCCATTGGCACCTTGGAGTTCATTGTCCCATTCCAGCTCCAGCCCAGGCAGTCCCACCCTGCTGGTTTTTCTCTCTCCAGCCCACGGGGTTTGTGCTGCTGGGCTGAGATTTGGATCATTTGTCCTTGGTGCCCAGCTGGAGCAGGAATTGTTTTGTCTCCCTGCTCTGTGCACAGAGCTCACCATGCCCTGGTATGGAGCTCAGACCCACACACTAAAGCAGCTCAGAACCTGAAAATACAAAAGCTGAAACCTGAGGCATCACCGTAACTCCCTGGATTTTACTGCTCCTCCTTCCCCTGTGCTCCGTGGCTCCCTCCTTCCCTCCATCCCTGCTTCCCAATCCAGCTGGGAAGTGAGAGGAGCCCATTCGGTTTAGGGATCTGCTTTCAGCGTCACATCATGGGACAGCTGGGAATGCCACGGAGGGAGACGGCACATCCCGAAATTCCCCCTTCCTTCATTTCGCTCCGCCTGGGAGCCACCCATGTGGATTTTAAGGCTCCACTCTGCAAACTGTCAGGCCCCCATTCCGTAGGAATGTCGTTCCCTCTCACAAAGGGAAATAATTGAAACCGAGGGGGGAAAAAAAAGGAAGGAAGACTGGAGGGAAAACTACAGAGTCTCCCAGGGATTCTCTGGAAAACAGGCAGCCCCTTCCAGGCTTGGATTGCATCCCGGCCTCGGGAGCTGGACTCGGAGGCTGCCACCCAACAGGACAGCGGTTGAGAAGGGACTGGAGAGCTTTGTTCTGGAATTCCAGGCTGCATCCCGAGGGATGGGAACTGGGAAGTCTCAGGATGAGGGGCATAAGATGGGATTTGAAGGCAGGGAAAGCAGGAGAGGTGGGAAGTTGTGCCAGGAGGAGGCTCCGAGGCCTTATCAGAGCAGAAGAGCCTCATGAGCTCATTAACA
>QUSF01000154.1:173237-193003 GCA_003676055.1 Chloebia gouldiae | reverse complement strand
ATTCCCATTCCTATCCCTATTCCTATTTATATTCCTATTCCCATTCCTGTTCCCATTCCTCTGGATTTTCCCTTGCTCATTCCCTGGGCTCTTCTCCTTTCTGGGATCATCCCTTCCCAGCCCTTCCATGTTTGTTCCCGCCTTGCCGTATCCCAGATCAGAATCCCACTGGGATGATCTCTCCCTGACCCAATTCCAGCACTTCAAGGCCTCTTCCCATCCCCTCACACATGGAAAAGTCTCTTTGTGAGGACCTGGGGAGCTCCAGGAAAAAGGAGGGATTCTTGGAGAGAGAAATCCTTGGAGCAGAAGGTCTGTGAGGGTTTTTCCCTCCCTCATTCCTAGTGCTGCTCCCCCTCCATCCCAAGCTTGGAAATCCATCTTTTCCCTGTGCTCCAGAGGTGGGAAGGAGCTCCTGGAGAACTTTCTCCATAGGCAAAGCATTCAGAATTCCAACTTAATGAGGAGATTTTACAGGCTTCCAAACATTCCCTGGCTCCAGGCTCTCCCCCTGTGGTGGATCCCGAGGCCAGTGCTTCCATGGGGGAATTATGATTTTGGAAAACTCCATTTGAAAGATCCCAAGGGAATTTATTAAGACTTCCTGTAAAAGGACAGGGAGTTTAATACAGAGGGGGGAAAAAAAAAAAAGAAACAGGAATTTTGATTTCTACCAGAACAGGGCTTGACTTCATAAACGAAATTCCCTCATGGTCTCCCCCATCCTGTTCCCATCCCATTTTCCCCCCCTCCTCATCCCATAAAACAGAGCCTGGGATCAATGCCCCATGTGTATGGAAATAAAGAGGAATCTTGTCATTCCCAGGTTTTTTGGGATGGGTCACGGAGCTGGGGCAGGGACAGAACTGCTGGGAAAGGCACAAATCCTGGGCTGGCTGGGATGGGAATTTTTCCCTCCCAACCGAATTTTTCTGGGATTCTGGAACTCTATGGAAAACAGCTGAAATTTCTCAAAATCCAGTGTGCTTTTCCTCACTTACATCATTTATTTCCTCTTTTCCTTTCCGTTTTGTGTTGGAATTTCTCACTCTCAGAGGGAACCATTGGAGAGGGAACAAACCCTCATTCCATAGGGAAGGGAATCCAGCCAGAGGCATTTCCCCCCATCCCAGTCCACCCCAACAACTGGTGACCGGTTTCCCTGGTGGATCTGGTGGAATCCCAGGATCCTGCAAAGCAGATTTTCCCAAATAAATTAATTTACCTCCTCAAATCAATTCTCCCAATAAATCCCACCTTTCTACAGCCAGGAATTTTTCCTTCAAAGCCGATCCCCAGCATTCAATTCCCTCATCCCTGGATCCCAAAGGGATCAGGATCCGACCTTCCCTTTTCCCAAGCAGCTCCTCAGTAATGTTGGAGTTCTGGCACCTCCTCCTTGGCTGCTTCCAGAGCTCACTCCAAGATTTAGGGATCGTGTTTCACTCCATATTAATGCCTGAAATTTTATTATCCCAGGATCATAAAAGCCCAGCTGCTGATGGCGGCCCCAGCCTCGGTTATTTCACCCTGCTGAATTCCTGGGATTGAATCCAGAGTTTCTCCATCACCGTGTGGAGAGAGCCCTCTGCAGATCGCTGGATAAATCCATCCACTCACAGGAAATATTCCAAGGAAGCTGCTTTCCTCCTGCAGGAAAACCTCTGGGAAAGCAGCGTGGCTGGACACCAGGGTCTGGGACCAGCCCTTCCCAAGGCCAAGTTTGCTTTATTCAGGACATGGGATTCCCTCTTTTCCTGACCTTTTTCCTGCTCTTATGGAGGAGGTGAGACCTGACAAGGCTTAGGAGCAAGAAGGGATCAAATCCAGGATTTCCTGAGCTTTTCCTTCATTTTGGCTGAGAATGCACCGGAATTTGAACTTCTACTTCCAGCGTTCCCTTGTGTTCTCCCTAAAATGTTGGTTAGACATGGAATCATAAAATCCTGGAATGGTTTGGAAGGGACCTTAAGGATTATCCCACTCCATCCATGGGCAGGGACACCTTCCACTACCCCAGGCTGCTCCAAGCCCCATCCAGTGGCCTTGGACACTTCCAGGGATCCGGGAGCAGCCACAGCTTTTCTGGGAATTCCATTCCAGTCTCTCCCCACCCTCCCATCCTGGAATTCCTTCCCAATATCCCATCTAAGCCCCAGGAGAAGAGACGCTGTCCTGGTTCAATCCCCAACAGCCCCTGGTTTGGAGCAGGGATCAGAATTTCCCGGGATTGGAATCATGGGAGCAGGGAAACACAGCCCTTTTGCCTCCACTGAAGTGCTCATTCCAAGTAAAACCCAGTAAAATTCCAGCTACTGGAATTCCTGCGCCTGCTAATGAGTTAATCAAACAAACTGCCCATGGAGTTGGTGCAGTGGTGGCTGGGACAGAGCAGGACAGCAAGGGGACACCACGGGGACATCGGGAGAGAAGCCTCTGGAAGTGCCTGCCACCATCTGGGATTTCCAAGGACACCTGAGGATGGATTAGGAACCTGAAATTCCCTTTCCACCTAAATTATTCCACTGAAATTAGGCTCAACTTGGCTTACGAGCACCATCCAACGAGGGGCATCCAGAGATCCTGGGTCATCCCAACTTTCTCAAGCCTTGGGACACTTCCCTGACACTGGATGTGAGTCAGGAAGAGCAGGAAATCCAGGAAATGCTGGAATTTCAGAGGTGTGAAGCAGGAAAAGCTGATAGAGGTATGGAGGGGATCTTGGAAAGGACAGGAACAATGGGGATGGAAGAAGCTCCTCCAGGAGCAGAAAGGGAGGAAGGAAGCTGCAAGTGGAAAAAAATTAGAGGTTTCCTTGTGGAAAGATATCCAGAATATTGGAGAGGGTTTTCCTAAAGTCTGGGGACAGCCTGAGCGCATCCTACCCCTTTGGAAAAGCTTTGGAAAAGCAAATCATGGAAAAGCCACCATTCCTAAAAACCTCCCAAGAGGTGGGAGAGGGACACCATACCAGGGGCCAGGGGATCCAGCAGGATTTCTCCCGGTGGCATGGGACATCTCCAGGTGCAGCAGGACCTCGTCATGGACCAGCACCTCCCCATCAGCTTTTGGGGGAAAAAGCAATTCCCAGCTCTCCCAGTGAAAATTTTGGGAAGTTTTGGGCTTGACGGTGCACAAAAGGATTTGGGATTGATTGGGCCGGAGTAGGAGAGGACCATGGAAGAGGATGATCCTGAAAGTCCCTTCCAAGCCAAACCACTCCATGATTTGATGATGATTACACAAAAGGAATTCTGCCTTGGAATTCTGTTGTAGCCAGGACCACGGTGGAACAGAACTCGCTCCAGGACATTCCCAACTCCCATCTTCCCATTGGACGGAGGATAAACTTCAGCAAAATCCGAGCACATCCTGGCCCCTCATCCCGCCCTGCTTTACAGCCCCGTAGGGAATCCAGGGATAAAGCTTCTGTCCATCCCAACACGATCGCGCCCTGGAATCTTCTGCTTTTCCAGCACACAACGTGACTGTGGGGAGGCGGCAGATGAGGCTGGAATAAATCAAGGAGAGCAGCAGGAGGGGCCCGGCATGCGGCTGGAATTAGCGGAGAGGGGAATTGTAAACAACTGGGAAAACGTGCCTGAAATTAATTTTTAGGACCTAATGGGATTTTGCTTGGAGCAGAGTCAAGAATGAAAAGCTTTCCGTGGCAGAACGAGGCACTTTGCATAAATTTGCATCCTGACATTGGCTGGCTCTTCCTGGTCGGAGACGGGAGCGCACGTGCGTCCCTGCACGGCTGCAAGGAGGATTTGGGAATTGCTTTAGTCGTTATCCACAATTCCTCTCGAGGAGTTTTAATGGGAACAGACCCTTGAAAGCCAGGATTCTTGGGCTCTGGAATGCCATGGGATGAAAGAGCGGGAAAGGGAAGGACAAATCACCTTGGTATTGTCATGTATGAACTGGAGGGAATTTTTAAATCCATGGGTTGCTGTCTGGGAAATGTGACTCCCCAGGATGGATTGAATCCTGTGGAAGAAGGGATGAGGTGTTTTGGGAAAGTGAAATGATCATAGAATAGGATCAGGGAATGGTTTGGGATGGAAGGGACCTTCAGGATCATCCCGTTCCACCCCTGCCATGGCAGACACACCTTCCACTGTCCCAGGCTGCTCCAAGCCCCGTCCAACCCAAACCATTCAGGTCCCTTCCAACCCAAACCACTCTGGAATTCCATCATTCCATGATCCTATGAACAATCACAGCAGGAAATCCCTGTCTGCTCCCCAAAACCCTCAGTTTTCCTTGATGCCCATCCCAGCTGATTTTGAGGTAAAGCCCAGGAATTCAGTCATTTCCTATTGATTAAGCTGCGCTTTAATTTGCAATTATGTTAATTTACCTCCTGTCCCACTTCACGCTCTGCTTGGAAATGGGATCCACATGGATCTGGATCAAACTCACTAAAGTCAGTGGAAGTTTTTCCCTGGATTTCCAAAGGTTCTGGATCTGCCTCTTTATCCCTCTGCAGGGAGACGCCTGGTCAGGATCTTCGTCTCCAAAACGCCAACAGGGATTAAAGAAGAATCGGGAAGGTTAAAATTCCTTTGCTTTATTATTCCCACAGAATGAGGAAGGATTTCCATCCTCAGTGGAGGCAATAAAATCATCCTGACTGGATCACTGGGAGGCGGGACTGCTCGAACATGACTTCCTGCCAAATTTGAAGATTCTTCATCAACCAAAATCAAAGATCCTTCATCAGCCAAACTCCTCCTTCATCTCCCAGACTCGGGGATCCTTCATCAGCCAAGCTCCTCCCGATTTCCACAAGTTTTAGGCAGCAAAGGGATAAAGGAGAGCAGAATCCTCATGGGACTGAGGTGTGGAGTTACCTCCCAGTAGGACCTTCAGAAGAACCTTCCAGATCCTTTTAACACAACCTCGCTGCCCAAATACCTGTCCCAGCTTTCCAGCTGGGAGAACATGGAAAGAGAAGATTTTCCTGCTATTTCAGGCCTCCCCCAGACTTCCAGGCATTTCCATTAATAAATTTTCCAGGCTGCTTTTTTTCCTTGGCACAATCCGACCCCCAGCTCCAATGGAGACCTACTGGGAAGTTTTTCTCTTTCCCAACTCTGAGTGTTGACAGGCATGGGAAGAGCCTTCTCCTTACATCTCCCGCTGCAGGGATTTTTGGTGCTCCCAGCTTTTGCTCCACGCTGAGACACGGACAGCTCCTTAAGAAATTCCACACTTCAGCTGCTCCTCAGCTTTCTGAAGGACACAATCCCAGTAGCTCCAGTGCCCCCGGGATGCATTTTGGAAAACATCAAGCCAGGATGGCTCTGCCAAGTATTCGCAGGGCAAGAACCACCCTCATCTTCCCAAACATCCATCATTCCCCATTAAATACAGAGGAACGCCAAGTCCTTCCCTCTTTTCTCTTCATGTCATTATTTTTGGGAACAATAGGTCAAAACCCCGCAGCCAGCAGGCAGCTGGAAGGGAAACACTCCCGGGAAAAACCACGGCAAACCTTTCCTGGTGCTACCTGGGTGGGATGAGCTCATCCAACTTCCACTTTTCCTCAATCCTTCAGAATCCCCGGAGGGAAAAATCCTTAATAAAGGCACGGATTTGCTATTTTTAGTTACATTTACAATCTGCAAATGCCTCCAAGATGTTTTATTCCTTCCAGCTCCATCTACCGCAGATGGAGCCCAGGAAGAGCCGTGGGAGGTTGGGCTCTTGTTGAAAATTCCTTTTTATTGGATGTTTTCTGCTCTCTAACAATCACGTCATAAATTCAGCAGGACTTTTATGGGAACTCCCAGGGTGTTTTTATTTCAAATATCATAGTACAAGGGTGGTGGTGGGGCGGGGGGGAAGTCCTACAGAGCTGGAAGCAGCTCCTGGTTTTCTTGTTTTTACAGGGATTTTAAGAGGAAGAATTATTCTGAGCCAATGGCAAAAACTCTTCAGGAACAGCCTCACTGGGCCAAGTAAAGGAGTTCTGTAGTAAAGTTGGAATTTTCTGCTGGAAAAGGGTATCCATGAGTGGGATTCTGCTTCTCTGACCCCTCAGGTGGGATCCCACCTGCAGAGCTGCCCCAGATCCAGCAGCACAAGGACCTGGAGCTGCTGAGAGACCCAGAGGAGCCCCCAGAGCTGCTCCAGGGCTGGGAGAGCTGGGAATGTTCCCCTGGAGAGGAGAAGCTCCAGGGAGAGCTCAAAGCCCTGCCAGGGCCTGAAGGGGCTCCAGGAGAGCTGGAGAGGGGCTGGGGACAAGGATGGAGGGACAGGACACAGGGAATGGCCCTCACTGCCAGAGGGCAGGGATGGGTGGGAGATTGGGAATTCCTGGCTGGGATGGAATTCCCAGAGCAGCTGTGGCTGCCCCTGGATCCCTGGAAGTGTCCAAAGCCAGGCTGGAGCAGCCTGGCACAGTGGGAGGTGTCCCTGCCATGGCAGGGTTGGCACTGGGTGGGCTTTAAGGTCCCTTCCAGCCCAAAGCATTCCATGATTCCATGACCTTACAATGGTCAAAGGGACACAAGTTCCACACTCGCCATCCATTAGGGATGGACAGGGGATGAGCGGAGGAGAGGACAACAGGATCCTGCTCCAATCATCCCGGCTCCAACTGACGACTTTCTCTGAACTTCCATGGAGGGCTCAGAGGCACAAAAGCAGCTGGAAGTGGGACATGGGCAGCAGGAGCAGCTCTCCTTCCAGGAATTCCCTTCGGAACTGACAGGCTCTGATCCCAGCAGGAATGTGCTCCTCCCTGCCCAGGGCTCATTTCTGCTCCCGGGAATTCTGAGCAGGTGCCAGAGCCAATCCCATGGGCTGCGTCCAGCAGGGGCTGCACCACCACGCTCCAACACCCAAATTTTCCATTCTTCTCAGCACAGGCAGGGGAAAATTTCCCAAGGCAATTCCTGCAACATTGGCTGGAAGAGCTGAACAACAAAGAAACAAGGCAGGAGGATAAAAGGACAGAAAAGTCCCAGGAAAATTTTCCTGAGTGGAAATTTATTGGAGTCATTGGCCAGGCCCCGTGGCTGAAGGCCGCTCTGCAGGGGGCATCTCATCCCTTTGGAAGGTACCATAGAATTCCAAGAGCTGCCCTTCCCCACCCCATCAGAGGCCATTTCCAACGTGTGGAGTCCCAGGTCCCACATCCCAGTATCCTGTGCTGTGGGAAAAATCCCCCGGGATCCCTCCACTCTCCCCCTGCCATTGCCACAGGTCTCCCAGAGTTCCCAAACCCCACCCGCCAACCATCCCAGAGCATCTCAGAGTGCCCTTGGAAATGACCAGGCATTTTCCAAGCATCCCAAATGTTTAAGGGGAAAAACTATTCCCAACAGCTCTGCTCAGACACTCCAAAGGAAAAAATCCCAGGAACCTGCTTTGGAAGCCTGGGACCTGTAGAGAGTCAGGCCAGCAGCCCAGAAGAAGGATTTGTGTCCAGTGATCCCAAATCCCCCCAGAGCTGGAAGAAACAGCACAAACCCTCGGCTTGGGCAGAGTCCGGCCGGGAACACCACAAAAGGAATTTCAGCAGCTGTCAAAAACTGGGAATTCCTTTCATGTCCCTGCAGCAGATGGACACTTGAAAGCCGGACCTTGGCCATGGGCGTGACCACTCCAAAACCACGGCCCGGAGGGCCGAGGGCTGGGGATGAAGACTCCTCTCCATCATCCCAGCAGGTCGGAGAATCCCAACCACTCCGGCACTCCAGGGCCGCTCCTGCTTCGTGTCACGGGGACATCAGAGGCTCCTCCAAATTCCAGCCCACCCTGGTGCCTTTTATCCCGGCCACGAGTGTCCCAGGGCCTGGTTTTTATAGGACAGAGGGATGTCAGAACTTCCAAGGCCGGGTCGTGGAGAGCACAGGAGGGAATCCAATGAAAAGAGGCAGGAGGTGGCATTTCCAAGGAGGGGAGAAAGAAACATGCCGATTTTTAAAAGGCCAGAATGTTGGCGGGGGATAATCCAGAGGGAATGGCCAGGAGGATACCAAGGGATGGATTTGACCACGGAGTCAGTTTGGGGCTGTGTCGGTGTTCTCCACGTTTCCCTGACACAAGGCAGCGGCATCAGGCTCCAAACCAAAGGAAAACAGGTTTTCCTATGGATGAAGGAATCCCCGATTTTCCATACAGGGATCCCTGTTCCTCACCAGAGCCCCAGCACCATGCCAGGATCCCTGTCCCACACTGCGATTCTTGTCCCATGCCTGTCCCACTCCAAGGTCCCATATTGGGATCCCTATCCCATGCCAGGATCCCTCTCCTGTACAGGGACCCCATTCCCATGCCAGGATCCTTGTCAGGATCCCTGTCCCACGCTGGGATCCCTGTTCCACACTGAAATCCCAGTCCCACTCCGTGATCCCTGCCCTGTGCTTGGCACCCCAGTCCCATCTCAAGTTCTGTGTCCCATTCCAGGATCCCACTCCCATCCTTGGATCCCTGCCCCATACAGGGATCCCAATCCTATACCAGGACACCAGTCCCACACTGGGATCCCATTCCCACACCAGGATCCCAATCCTATGCTGAGATCCCATTCCCACGCCAGCTCCCGCATCTATCCAGGGCTCTGATGTTGATCCTGCTTTAATTTCAGCCAGGAATAAGTGGAAAACACACAGGAAAGGGAAAATTCAGGACACTTCATTTGAGGTTTGTCCTAAATGAAAACATTGGGATTTTTCATTTCCAAGTCAAATTTTCTGGAAGAGCTGAAAGTGAAAATTATCCCTTCAGGAACTGGGAAAAGCGGTGCCTGGAACTGGAGCCAGTTTAAAGGGAATTTTTTTCCCTTGAAAGTTAACGAGGGAAAATTCTTCTGCTTCCCACCTTTGGTCTTGCTTCAGCCAGGGCAGGAAGGAAGGGATGGATGGATGGATGGATGGATGGATGGATGGATGGATGGACGGATGGATGATGGATGGACAGATGGATGGATGGATGATGGATGACAGATGGATGGATGGATGATGGATGGATGGATGATGGATGGATAATGGATGGGAATTCCAGCTGGCAGCATCCCAGTCAGGGATGCAAAGCCTGGCTTCATCCAGATTCCAGCTGTTGGGAACAGCTGGACATGGCAGAGTTTTGTGCATGGAGATCTGCTGACATCTACAGGGCATTCCAGAGATTCCATAGCTCCATGGAATCAGGGAATTCCAGAACAATTTGGGTTGCGAGAGAACTTAAGGATCATCCCATCCATCCCACTTCCATGGGCAGGGACACCTCCAACCATCCCAGGCTGCTCCAAACCCTGTCAAACAAGGCCTTGGACACTTCCAGGAATGGAGCAGCCACAGCATTCCCTGATGGAACCTTCCCACTTCTTTTCCAGAAATATTTTGCTCCAGGACAAGGGTGAGGGCCAGTTGGATGTCTCCCATCCAAGAAAAAATAGGGAAAACCACCAAGAACACCCTACAGGGAGATGGTTGGGCTCCCAGCCCAGGTGTTTTCCCACCAGAGAATCCAGAGGGAATCCAGAGGCACATTCCAACACCGAGCCCGGCCCCGTGGGTGCAGCTCCCCCACTGCTCCATGGAATGTCCACATTGTCCTCACACCCTTGGGAATGGCCCCTCCAAGGGGAAAGGACGGAACAGGAATGGCTGCAAACACCGGGAAGAGGAGAGCCAAGGAGAAGGAAGGAAGCTGGGAATGGAGGCGGAATCTGGGAATTTTCCAGCTGCTCTTTGCTCCCAGGCACCCCCTGGAAGCAGGAACGGGGCTCTGGCAGGTGGAAAATCCTCCTGGAGGAGCATGGAGCAGTGGGAAGCAGCGGATACTGGCACAGGGACAAGGATCCACCACTCTGGGAATAATGCACCAGAAAAAAAATACAGCAGGATGTGGGAATTACCAGGAACAGCTCTTCTTATCCCAGTTGGGATCTTCTGTCAGCATCAGATAAAATCTCAGGATAAAATCTCTTTGGAATCAAACCCAAAGGATTCCGGCACCACCCTGCAAGATCTCCCAGAGCCACAATAAAGTTTTCCAGGGAAAACACAGGATCGGCTTGGCAGATCCCACCTGCTCACCTTTTCCAGAGGCACAGGGTTGGGATCACCCCAGGAACCTGGATCACAAAATAACCTGGATCAGCGCATGCCAGGAATTGTGCTTGACCTGCTGTGGCCACCTCCAACTTCCATGGACTCAATCCCACTGCTCCTCCAACTTCCATGGACTCAATCCCACTCCAACTTCCATGGGCTTAATCCCACTGCTCCTCTTCCCACTCCTCTGCAGGACAAGTGACAACTTTTTCCACATGGAATTGTTTTATTAGGAAAAGATCCATTAACAATAAGAAACCCCCAAGAGGAGAAGCGGGACACGCTCCTGGAGGGTTGGGAAATTCGGGAGCAAAGCAAATCCCACGTTAAAATCAGCCAGATGCAGAGCAGCCAAAAATTCCCGATGCACAGAGCCCCTTCCCACAGGGATTCCGGGGCTGGCCGTAGATATTCCCAAATACTCAGAGCCTCAAGGAGTCTCTGCACAGGAACAGGAGCACCAATCCCTGGGAAATGATCCTGCTTTTCCAAGGGCTGCTGGCATCTCCCTCCTTTCCCAGCCAGTCTGGATTGACCTTTCCAGCCCCAGTCCAGAGTTTTCCCATTTTCCCTTGCTCCAAGGAAATTCCAGCTAACTGGGGGGGTCTGTCCTGCTCCCATCAACTCCCCCACAATCCCAGAACGTTTTCCATGGAAGCTCCTCAGCAGCCAGCCAGGCTCCTTGGATCTGCCCCTCCTCCAGGCACGGCAGGATTGGGGAAGTTTGGGAAGAGGGATGAGCAGTCCCAAGCAGGGAGGGAGCTGAGGGACGCGGGGTCGGTGTGAGGCAGATCTGGAGCCCGTTCCTGATGGATTCTCCTCACTCGGAGTCGCTTCCCTCCTGCTTTGCTGATCCCACAGCCGACGCCAGCTCCCCCTCCTGCCCTTTCAAGCGCTCTCCTGCCGGGAGAAAAGCCATGGAGAAGGGATGGACTGGGTGGATTGGGAGTGACCCAGCGCAGGACCCCGAAACCCTTCCCTTGGCACAATCCAAGCACTCCTGGAGCCTCCTTGGGAAGCTCCTTGGGACCAACAGCTTCCCAGATCCATCTGAGAAGGGATCAAGCCCCACCAATCCCTCCCTGGCCCCGTGAGCTCCCAGCATGGATCACGGAATCCCTCTGGAATGAGCCACCCCCGTTCCCGCGGCTCCGGAACGCACGGATCAGCTCCGCGATGGCTCTCTGCGTCCTCTTCTCCAGCTTTTCCAGCTTCTTGGACACATCCCGCTTCAAATCCCTGGGAGGAGAGCCACAAGGTCAGGACAATTCCATGGCCAGGCAGGAACCACCTTTCCCAGTGGAGATTCCTTCTCCTTCCCAAGTGCCACCGCTCCAAAACCAACCCATCCCTCGGTGGCAAGCATTCCCAAGAATCAGCAGGAAAAAGGAATTGTGTCTTCCTCCATGGCCAGGAGAGTTTTCCAATTCCACAGAATCATGGAACACTCCGGGCTGGAAAGGTCCTTTAAAGATCAGCTCATCCCAACCTCCCATGGGATTTTCCTGGCATTTTTAACCCTCAGCTCAGGTTTTCCTGGATATTTCCAGCACAGTCTCAAGGTGCTGGATCCCCCCCGCTGACTCCAACATGCTTTTCCCAGGAGCAGCATTCCATAGGCACTCACCAGTCAGGTTTTCTGGGAGCCAAGTTTGCCAAATCCTAGGGAAGAAGAGGAGACATCCAGTGAAAGCCAAGGGCAACATTCCAGCCTGGACCTGGCACGGAGCAGCTACGGATTCCCAAATCCAGATTCCCAGATCCAGATTTCAGCTCTAGATTTCCCAGATCTGGATTCCCAGATCCAGATTCCCAGATCCAGATTTCTCAGTTGAGATTTCCACATCTGGATTTCCCAGATCCAGATTTCCCAATCCTGGTTTCCAATTGAGATTTCCACCTCTGGATTTCCAGATCCAGATTTCCCAATCCAGATTTCCAGCTCCAGATTTCCCAGTTGAGATTTCCAGATCTGGATTCCCCAATCCAGATTTCCAGCTCTGGATTTCCCAATTGATATTTCCAGCTCCAGATTTCCAGATCTGGATTCCCCAATCCAGATTTCCAGCTCTGGATTTCCCAATTGAGATTTCCAGCTCCGGATTCCCAGATCCACATTTCCCAGATCTGGATTCCGAGATCAGGATTTCTCAATCCAGATTTCCAGCTCTGGATTCCCCAACCTGAATTTCCAGATCCAGATTTCCCAGTCTGGATTTCCAGCTCTGGATTCCCAAGAATTCCAGCTTTACC
The DNA here is from genome assembly GCA_003676055.1 of Chloebia gouldiae. Classification (NCBI taxonomy): domain Eukaryota; kingdom Metazoa; phylum Chordata; class Aves; order Passeriformes; family Passeridae; genus Chloebia; species Chloebia gouldiae. The sequence continues at coordinate 180,674 of QUSF01000154.1, read as the reverse complement.
TACCACCTCATCGATGATGGGCTCCGGCTTGGCTGCTTCCAGCTGCTCCTTCACCGTCTCCTCCACTAGATGGGGAAACAGGATCAGTGTTGGAAAACCGGGAATTCCACCAGTGCTCCAGGCTCCCAAAAGCTTCCCTAAAACCCCATTCCCACGGCTTTACTTAAAAACATGGCTGAGTACATCCCTTAGGTATCCAAACCCTTCTGGAGACTCCTAAAAATTATCCGGGAATGATGGAAATCCCACAAACACCAACAGCAGTGAAGCCGGTTGGGATCAAGGCTTCTTCTCCCAACATCTGCAGGGATCAGCTGCTCCAAAGGTCTGGAATTTTGCTTTCCCTGACTCATTTCCAGGCCTGGGACACTTTGGGGGAGTCAAGCTCCAGCCCAGGCCTTGGGGAAAGCTCTGGAGATATCTGGGATAATGGGAAAACACCCATGGAAAAAGCCACCCACGGAGGGGCTGTGGGACCAGGGGCACATCCCACTCCAGCACATGGATTTCATGGAATCGAGGACAATTTCAGTGGGAAAAGCCCTCCTGGGTTGAGTCCAAACATTCCCAGCACTGCCAAGGCCAGCTCTGCCCATGTCCCCGAGTGCCACATCCACAGGGATTTCGATCCCTCCAGGAATGGGGCTCCACCACTGCGAGAAAAGTGGAATTTTCCCAATATCCAACCTGGTAATTCCCTGGGAGCAGATCCCAGTTCCCCCCGGGCCCCTGTCAGGGAATTGTGCAGAGCCAGAAGGTCCCCCCAGAGCCTCCTTTTCTCCAGGATAACATTCCCAGCTCCCTCAGGAACTCCCCAGCTCCGCTCCCTTCCCTGGACACCCTCCAGCCTTTCCATGACTTTCCTTCCACATGGAAGTTTTAAGCTCCTACAAAAACACGAGGAAAGGGCAGTGCCAGATTTTCCAGCCATTCCCAGCCCTCCCTTTTTATTCAGGGCATTTTTCAAGGGATTTATTCCAGGAAAACTGCACATTTCAGGATCCGGGGAGCTCCTTCACTTCCCCCTCAGGTGATTTATGGAAGTTCCAGGTGAGGAAATTCCAGCCCCAACGCCCTCAACTCCTGACTAAGACTTCCTCCAAGATAAATCCAGCAAAAAGCAGCCAGAATTTCCAGAAGGTTCCTCCAGGGAGGCTCCTCTGAGGACAAATCCGTGGATTTGGGCCTGGGAGTGTTCCCACCCCTCTTGTGCAATGCTGGGTGTGAGGGTGACAGGATCAGATATTCCAGCCCCTCCACGGACACCTCATCCCAGTGGATCTCCCACCTTGGGAAGAGCACGGAGCTTCCCAAGCCCTCGTTCCCGGTTTCTCCCACCTGAGGCCGGTTTGGCCGGGGGCAGCTTCCTCTTCTTCAGCTCCTCATCCTCGGGATCATAATTCCGCAGCTTGATCTCCCTGGGAAAAGTGGGAAGAGCAGTGAGAAAAGCCCAGGGTGGCCCAGTGGGCACTCGGGAAAAGCAGGAATGTTGGAATCGGGAGCCAGAGGCAGCTGAAACCATGGAATTGTTGAGGTTGGAAAAGCCTCCAAGATCATCAAATCCAGCCAAGGCCACCACAGATCCGTGTCCCCAGTGCCACATCCATGGCTTTTAAATCCCACCAGGAATGAGGACTCTCATTCCCCATTCCATGAGAAATAATCCCAGTATCCAACCTGGGATATCCTCTGGCACAGCCTCAGGCTGCTCCCTCCTGTCCTGTCCCTGTTCCCTGGGAGAAGAACCCAATTCCCACCTGGCTCCAACCTTTTGGGTCCAAAAACTGGGATACTCCCGATGGAGACCCCAGGGAAGAGCCAAAATCATGGAAAAAAAATCTTTCAGGGAAAGACAGGGGAAAAAGGATTCTTTAGCATACAAGGTGGTTATCCAAGCATTTCTGGAAGTGCTAAAATCAGGGAGCAAATCCCAGTTCTGGAATACATGGATGGTGGAGCTGAGGGAATGAAGGACCCAAACATCACCTGGAAGTTTTTCCACGTTTTCATCTCCTCCAGGAAAGCTCAGGATTGAGCCACAATTCCAGGATATTCCCATCTAATTTGGGCTATAAATGGACACCCTCAGTGATTCCTCACTGGAGCCAAACCCTGCAAGCCTCAAGAGATTCCCAAAGCCACAATCCTGGAAAATCCAGCTTGCAGGAGCTCATCCCAGCTCCAGGACACTCAGAAGGCCGCAGGATCCCTGGAAAAGCTCAGCCCACGGGGATAATGAGGGAGGTGAAGCTCATTAACCGCCGGGGATGGGATTAACCGGGATCAACGCTCCAAGAGAAGCTGGGAAAGTCGGGAAGCAGAGGACCAGGTTTTTATGGAAAGCACCAAAAATCCAACCTTGGAAGTCACCAGAGCACAGGGAGAGAATCCAACCCTTCCCACTCCATCCCATTCCTGCTCCAGGATGGGAATGCCCTGGCCAAGAGACCGAGCCACTCCATGGGAGTGCTGGGAACACCGGGATCCATTCCAGGACTGCGCTGAGGTAAATTATGGAATTCCAGAATGGAAGTGACCCTTGGGATCAGGGCCATGGCCAAGGATGCCTTCCATGATCTCAGGGTGATCCAAGCCCCATCCTTGGACACTTCCAGGGATCCAGAGGCAGCCACAGCTTCTCTGGGAATTCCATCCCAGCCCCTCCCCAGGCTCCCAGCCAGGAATTCCTTCCCAAAATGGAATTGTGAGGATCTGGGGCGTGCAGCATTCCAGAGGGAAGTGATGGACACTGCCAGGGGTGGCACATTCCCTGTTTGGGCTCAGGAATATCCCAAATCCATGTTTCCCTCAGGCCCGGAGCTCCTGGCTGGGGAAGCAGGAGGGATCCCAGCTTTTTTGGGAGGAGGCCCTTGGCACCGGCACGCCGGGAATGTGCGGAATGCCCGGAGTGTTCCCGATGGAAACCAGGCCCCTCCGAGCCTGGCTTGTGCTTCACTGTTCCAGCCCCAAGGGTTTTATGGAACAAACAATTCCACGGATTTCTCCAAGCCTTCTGGCTGCCAAATTCCTTGTGGCAGGAGCACCGGGAATGGCTTTGCCATGAAAAGCTGGAACAGGGATTACTCCCGGTGTCACGGGTTCCTCGCTCCTGTCGTTATTCCCAAAAATCACTGGGAGCTGCTTCAGGAGCAGCTTCCCCATCCCATGCCCTGAGGATGAGGCTTTCACCTCCAGGAACAGCAGGAAAAATGGATGGAGATCATGGAATCATCCTGGGATGGGCTGGGTGGGACCTTAAGGATGATCCCAATCCCATCCCATTCCATGGCAGGGACACCTCCCACTGTCCCAGGCTGCTCCAACCCAGCCTTGGGCACTTCCAGGGATCCAGGGGCAGCCACAGCTGCTCTGGGAATTCCATCCCAGCCAGGAATTCCCAATTCCCAATCTCCCACCCATCCCTGCCCTCTGGCAGTGGGAGCCATTCCCTGTGTCCTGTCCCTCCATCCCTTGTCCCCAGCCCCTCTCCAGCTCTCCTGGAGCCCCTCCAGGCCCTGGCAGGGCTCTGAGCACTCCCTGGATCCTTCCCTTCTCCAGGGGAACATTCCCAGCTCTCCCAGAGCAGAGGGGTTCCAGCCCCAGGAGCAGCTCCATGGGATCCTCTGGATTGACTCCAGCAGGTGCTGCCGACATTCCCAGATTCCCCATGCGAGGCACCAAAGGAGGAACAGGCAGAGATCCAGGAGAACCCACCCTGAGGAAAAGCTCTTCCCTGGAAAAGCTGCTCCTGCCCAAGTTCCCGAGCGTGTCCAAGCCTGTCCTGCTCCCAGAGTGGCTCCAGAAGGAAGGAATCCCAAAAAATCCCACCTCTCTCCACACCAAACCTGCCAGGCAGGTTGGTTTTCCCTGCTGGAGCAAGGATTGGGAGACATCCAGGTGTTCCAGGAGAGCTGGAGAAGATCCCAAATCCATCAGGATTTCCCATTGCTTCCCACAGGGCTTTCCCAAGCACCTGAGCTTTTCCAGGTGGACACTGGGAATTTCAATATCCACGAATCAAACCAGGACAAAGCCCACATTCCATGTGGGATCCTGCTGGAGCTGGATGATTCCAAGCCATTCCCACCACAGCGGGAATACCAGCGTTGGAATGAGGACAAAGTTCATCCATGCTTTCCTTTCCTGCGGCTCCTCCAGGTTGGGATGGATCCAAACCCAACTTCCACCCTTGAGGTTCAACCAAAAGGAGCCCTGGAGGCACCTTGGGAGCACCGAGATGGCCACGGGATAACACCCGGGATAACTGCTGGAATTCCCGGGATCAGACCCACAATCCCAGCACGGAGCCTGCGCAAGGACTTGGAGCAGAAAGATGCTCCAGACGTGCTCCCATTCCCGGGAATTCTCCCCCAGGATGGGCAGCTGGAAGTCTGAGCACCCAAAAATCCATGCCCAGAACACCGTGGGGTGGATGAATTCCCAGGAATGATTCCTGGAAAAGAGAGGAGCGCTGGGAAGAGCCAAGGGCTGGAAGGAGCACAGTGTCACATCGAAGGCTCATCCCAATCCCAGGGAAAATCCCAGGATCACCTGGGAGCTCCATGGATCCTTCCCTAGGGATGGATCAGCTCCATCCTGAGGGAAAATCCAGAGCATCCTCCAGCTCCAGAGGGAGGAAGGCCCAAAACACGGATCAGAACCTTCAGGATGGAGCCAGCTCAGGAATTCTCCCAGCCTGGATCCCGTTGATCTCAGCTTCCAGGTGGATTCAATCCCTGCCTTCCCTTTTCCAGCTTGCAGCAAAACGTGGCGGTTCCCAGCTTTGCCCATTCCCACTCCTTTTCCCGAGCACATTCCCACTGGGAAGGGATCCCTGGGATGCTCCATGGCCGTGTCCAAGCGGGAGCAGATCCCGGGAAGTGCCAATCAAACCCTCCCCGGATCCCCAACTCGGCTCCCACCTCCCACATTTAATCCTGATTTTTTTCCCATTCTTTTCCTTGTCCTAAACCCCTTCCCTGGGATGAAGGGAATCACGTCCTGGATTCTCCTGGCAACCCAACCCCCTCTGGAGCAGAATCCCGAGGGATTTTCGAGGCAGGGATTAACAAACAAAAGGGCTCGGACCTGCCCGGTGACATTCCAGAGGGAGAATTCCTGAGGGAGATCGGGTTTCCAAGCCCCACTCCTCCCCCAGACCGGGAGCTGCAGCTTCCAAGGATAATTCCGTGTCCAAGGGCAGGGCTCCGTGTGGATTCACTTCTCCCAAACCTGGGAAATTGAGGATTATTCTTGTCTCATCCCTCTCCAAGCTTTTCCTTGGATTTTTAGCTCCACTTTTCCCACCTCTGACCAGCTTTGTTGGCACAAGGAGCCCAATTATTCCAAGGCTCAGCGCTGCGGGATGGGAATTCCAGGCTCCAGCAGGTCCCTGATTCCCAAATCCAGCGTTTTATCCCGCGGGAATGAGGCGGAAAGGCCGAAATCCTCCCACACCCTTTTCCTGGGAAAGGCGGAGCAGCGGCTCCGCTTCCTGGTCCACACAAAAATCCAAACGATCCAAGTTTTTCACAGCTCCAGAGAGAATTCCCAGAGTTCGGCTCTGGAATTCCTGGGAGAAGAGCAGGGCTTGCAGGGTTGGGAATTTGCAGGAAAATGAGGAAGGAAAAATGGGATGGGGAGGTTGGAGTGAAGCGGGAACAAAGCAGGAAGTGGCCAAAAAATGGGAGCACAGGCCGGGAAAAATGTTGGGAAAACCAGAGCCGAGGGGATCTTGTCCTTCCTGCAGCCACTGGAACAGAAATGTTGGGAATCTCCATCCCTGGAAGAGTCCAAAGCCAGCCTGGGATAGTGGGAGCTGATCCCATGGAATGGGATCATCCTTTGGGTCCTTTCCCTCCCAAACCATTCCGGGGTTTTTCCCTGCTCCAGCTTTCATGGCAGCACTGGGATGCCCCGGAGCAGGTGAGCGCGGGATCTCCCAGAGATTATTGGAAAAAATGTGGAGAAGAGGTGGGAGAATCCCAAAATTCCAGAATGGATTGCTTGGAAGGGAGTCAAGGAGGATCCCATTCCATGGGCAGGGACACTTCCACTATCCAGGGATGCTCCAACCCGGCCTTGGACACTTCCAGGGATGGAATCTGATGGGATTTCCCCATATCCCAAGTGGCTGAGAGGAAATTCCCAAAACCCATTCAGAACTAAAGGGAAAAGCAGGAAAAAAAAATCCTTGGATAACTCCCAGGATGACTCCATGCCCTGGCAGGGACCTCCAGCTCCTTCTCCCAGAGTTTTCCCTCTCCAGCCATTCCCAGGGACACATTCCTGGGATTAGCCGGGAATAGGAGCCTGTGGAGAATCCTCAGGATCCCAGGAATCCAGGAAGGATTCCAAGCCAATCCATCCTGGAATTCCACACCTGGATGGGCTGGGGTGGAGCTGAAATGAAGCAGCCAGGAGAGAAAATCCTGGAATTCTGCTCCACAAACCACAGGATTATTCCCTGAACCGCCACATTCCCTATCCCACAAAATTCCTTTTGCCTGGAAAATCCAGCCCAGCTCCTGGAAGTGCTTTGGAGGGAAGGGAGATTCCAGCCATCAGGATTCCCCATTTCCCAAATCCAGGCGAAATTCCAGCAGATTTTTCCCCTTTTCCCCAGGCCAGCAGTGCCCAGCAATTCCCTTTTCCATAGGGAGAGTCTTGGGAAATCCAAATCCAAGAGGAAATCAAAGGATGGGCTCCTCCAGATCCAATTCCCATGGGAAAAGCAGAAATTCCACAAGAAAAGCAAAATGGAATCAAAAGTTGGGACTTATCCAGGCAAAATTTGGGATTCAGACATTCCCATGGAGCAGATTTTGCTGGAATTTACCTTGGGAAAATTCCCTCTGGATCCCAACAAAACAGGCCGAGATGGGAAAGGTGGAAAAACAGGGAAATCCAGCGGGAAGTGAAGTTTTCCCCCAGAAAGAGGAGAATCCCAAAGAATTCCATGAATTTGAGGAGAAAGTCAGGATGGAATTGCCTACTCCACACTTTCCTCTCCACCTGAAACTTCCTTGGATTTTCCAGGAAATCATCCGGAGGCAGGAGAAGGATTTTGTCTGGATCTGCCACTGGATGAAGGAAAAAAATCCATGGAAAAAGTCATTTCCTGGTGCTGCTGAACATCGGGAATGAAACACCAGGAATGGCGCAGAGCCCTCAGATCCCTCCAGGCAATTCCAGCAGCCATTCCCAGAGAAAATCAGACCAAACCAGGATTTTTTGGAATTTGGAGGATCCCAGGAGAAAATCAGCCCAAACCAGATTTTTTTTGGGATTTGAAGGATTCCCAGGAGAAAATCAGCCAAAACCAGGATTTTTTGGGATTTGGAGGATCCCAGGAGAAAATCAGCCCAAACCAGGATTTTTTGGGATTTGGAGGATTCCCAGGAGAAAATCAGCCCAAATGAGGATTTTTTTGGGATT
>QUSF01000154.1:129465-145772 GCA_003676055.1 Chloebia gouldiae | reverse complement strand
CCACCTCCATCTCCACCTCCATCTCCACCTCCATCTCCACCTCCATCTCCACCACCAGGTCCCTCACCATCTCCATCTCCTTCCTTCCTTCCCTCCCTCCCTCATTTCCTCCCTCTCTCCCTCCCTCATTTCCTCTTTAAACGACCCTGGGACAGGCATTTGGTGACACCAGGGTTGGGCACCTCCATCTCCATCCTCACCCTTCCTGGCTCTGAATAATCCTGGGACACATCCATGGCGTAGGGACCCTCCACAACCCCTTCCCTGTGTCCCATGCCCACCCCGTGTCCCACAGCTCTACCTCGGCAGCTCGCGGGAGGCAGGTGAAGCCCAGGATGAGGTTCCCACGTGGAACGGGGATGGACTCCAGCAGGTACCCCATAACCCAACCAGCACCCCTGGTGGGCCGTGTCCCCCCATTCCCATGTCCCAGCAGCTCCCATTCCCGTGTCCCCGTAGGTCAACGCCAGCAGCTCCGACGCCATCGCTGTCCACGCCCTCGGGGTGCTCACGGCCATCATGAGCAACTCGCCATCAGCCAAGGTGGGCAGGGGACCTCCCCTGAGGAGGACACCCCAAAACCAGAGGGATTTGGGTATTTTCACCTGGGTTGAGGTGGCTTAACCCGAGGTGGGGCTCATCTGGGATTCCACTGTCCCTGTGCTTCCAGGAGGTGTTCAAGGAGCGCATCGGCTACGCCCACCTCTACGAGGTGCTGAGGAGCCAAGGCCAGCCCACGCAGCGTCTGCTCCAGGAGCTCCTCAACATGGTGAGCATTCCCACTTGTCCTGACTCTGGGCAAAGCTCTCAGCACTGGGCGTTCCTGTGGATCACAGCCCCCGTTCTGAGCCCCCCCATCCTCTCCACTCTGCTGGTTTCTCAGCAGCTTCCAAGGGGTCCCGGGTCCATCTTTCACTCGGAGTTGTGCTTGGGTTTGGGAGTTTTGAGCCTTTTGGATGTGGAACTGCTCATTCTGGTACTGCTGGGCACTGGAGGGTCTCCAGGGTGCTTCATGCAGGAGGGTCTCCGAGATCCTTGATTCGTGGAGGCCTCCAAGACACTTCATACACAGAGATTCTGAGATTCTGGATGCACAAGAATCTTCAGAATGCTTGGTGCATGAGGGCCTCCAGGATCCTTGATACATGGTGATCTCCAAGATTCTTGATGCTTGGGGTTCCCAAAATTCTGGATACGCAGTACCTCCAAAACTATTAACGCATGGGAGGCTCCAAGACCTTTAATCCGTGAGGATCTCCAAGATCCTTGATGCATGGAGGTACCTAAGATCCTTGATGCATGGAGTCTCCAGAATTCTTCATGCACAGGATCTCCAAAAGGATTGATGCCTAAGGGTCTCTGGCATACTTGATGCACAAGGGTCTCCAAGATCTTGAATCCATGAGGGTCTCCAAGACCCTTGATGTCTGGGCTCTCCAAATTCTGGATGCATGGGTGTCTCCAAGATTCTGGATGCACAAGGGTCTACCTAAGGTCTCTGCCACCAGCCCAGGATGGCCTGGGATGGATCCATCCCTCTCCAAGCAGTGTAGTTGCACCAACCCCTTCCTGTGTCCCTGCAGGCAGTGGAGGGTGACCACAGCTCCTTCCCGGTGCGTCCCATCCGCAACGAGCAGCCCCTGCTGATCCTGCTGGCCTGGCTGCCGGCGCTGGAATGCCGGGATCTCCAGGTGTTCCTGTCGGCGTGGCTGCGGCGCCTCTGCGAGGCCTCCCTGCCCAGCCGCCTCACCTGCGTCAAGGCGGGCATGGTGGGCTCCCTGCTGGGCGCCCTGGCCGCCGAGCCGGCGCTTCCCAGCGCCTGCTCCCAAAACCTGCTGGAGCTGCTGCGCTCCTTGGGCAGCCTCTCCATCCGGCCCGGGGAGCTGCGGCAGCTCCTGCGGCTGCTGCGGCGCGAGCGGGGCCGGGGGCCGCATCCCTACGTGGCTCCGGTCATCCGGGCGCTGTCCGGCATGGCCAGGGGCGAGGGGCCTCCCCGGGCGCTGCAGAGCTTCGACCTGAGCCCCGGCATGGCCGGCATCATGGTGCCCACCATCCAGAAGTGGCCCGGCGGCGCCTTCGCCTTCCATGCCTGGCTGTGCCTGAGCGAGGAGGAGCCAGAGCCGCTGGCGAGGCCGAAGAGGAGGCAGCTCTACAGGTGATGCTCGCTGGAGGGGGGCGAGGTGAGGGTGGGGACGGGCAGCAGCACCATCCCCACCGTGGTTTTCTCCATGGTTTTCTCCACCAGCTTCTTCACGGCGGGCGGGACGGGCTTTGAGGCGTTCTTCACCGCGGGCGGCGTGCTGGTGGTGGCCGTGTGCACCAAGAAGGACTACATGACAGTGGCACTGCCCGAGTTCGCCTTCAACGACTCTGCTTGGGTGGGGATCATCCCCATCCCCGACCCTGTTCCCATCAGGGACACCACAATGTCCTGATGTCCCTCTCTGTCCCACCCAGCACTGCGTTGACATCGTCCACGTTGCCGGCCGCCGGCCCTTCGGCCAGAACATCGTCAGCATCTACGCCGACGGACACCTGCGGAAAACGGCGCAGCTCCGCTTCCCCTCCCTCCACGAGGTGGGAGATCCTCCCAGCGCCCACCCAGACCCTTCTGCGTGGCCTCACTGGGGGCTGAGTGTGATCCCTTCTCTCTCCCAGTCCTTCACCTCCTGCTGCATCGGCTCCGCGGGCCACCGGACCACCACGACAGCCGCCACCGCTGCCAGCCACCCGCCAGCACCCCACGGGCCGGAGCTGGTCTTCACCCAGCACCCTGTGCTGGGACGCTCCCAGTCTGTCCCCGCCACCCTCGGTCCCCACTCTTGGACCCCCACCCAGCTGCCCACAGAGGGGGTGGTGGCCACCACGGCAGCCGGAAGCCAGGACACGGAGTGGGGCAGCCCCACCTCGCTGGAGGGTCACCTGGGCTCCGTGGCCATCTTCTGCGAGGCTCTGCAGCAAGCCCAGGTCAAGGCTCTCTTCTGTGCAGGTGTGTCAGGCTGGGACATGGAGGATGTCCCCAGGGTGCTGGTGGTGACCGGGGTCTCCTCCACCATGTCCCAGCTCATCCCAGTCCTCTCCCCCAGGACCAAATGTCACATCTCCGTTCACACTGGAAGGTGACTTGGTGGAGCTCAGCAGTAAACTCTTGCTGTACTACACCCCCCAGGTGAGGAGAGCTGTCCCACCCCCCTGGGGACAGGGACAGCGCTGGTGGACCCTGTGCCACCAGGGACACGTCCAGGAGCATGAGGATGCTCCCACAGTGTTCTTTTCCAGGCCTGCAGGAACAACATCTGCTTGGACCTCTCTCCCAGCCACGGATTGGACGGGAGGCTGACGGGACACAAGGTGGTCAACTGGGACATCAAGGTAGGCTGAGCACAGGGCGACCTGTCCACCCCATGGCCTGGAGGCAGGGGGTCCCTCCTGGGGCACAGCCCCAGGGCAGGACCCTCACAGGACCCTGCAGGGGCTCTGCCCATGGTATTGGGTCCACCGTGACCCATCTGTCCCATGGGTCCTCATCATCCACCGTGGGTGGTGCAGGGGAACAGGTGACTTTTGGGGAGCCCAGGAGCCATGGATCTTCTCCTCCACACTGCTGTCACCACCCAGCAAAGCCTCTCCCCTCCCTCCCCCAGGACGTGGTCAACTGCGTGGGTGGGATGGGCGTGCTCCTGCCCCTGCTCGAGCAAGTGGTGTCCAAGACGGAGGAGCCCGAGGATGAGCAGGAGACCAACGACCTGGTGGGGCCGGAGCTGACGTCCTCCAGGAACGCCCAGGGCATGCTCATCCCACTGGGAAAGTCCTCGGGTGAGGAGCTCAGGGGATGTGAAGCAGGAGCTGTCCTGCTTGGGTGGCTGGAGGTGACCATGGGGGGCTTCCTGGACCTGGCAGGTGTCCACCACAGGCAGGAGAAGTCTTGCCTGAAGCTCCAGGAGTTACGGGGTAATGGAGGAACCACTTGGGATGTTGCTATGGCCCAGTTAGTCACAAACAGTTCTGGGATGGTGAGGGTGGCTCCAGGAACCTTTGGCGTGGGTGGAACGTGTTTTCTCCCAATATCCAGCTGCTCATTCCCAAGCTCAAAGCACCAGAGGCTTCCATCTCCTTAAATCTGGAGAAAACTAGAGATCAGGGTGAAAAGTTTGGAGAGACAACTGCGTGGGATCTCCAGGCAGGGGTTTGGGTGGGCCCAGGGCTCACGGGTGCCGGTGCCCTGCAGAGAGCAGGCTGGAGAGGAACAGCGTGGCCGCCTTCCTGCTGCTGGTGAAGAACTTCCTGCGGAACCACGCCGTGAACCAGGAGAGCCTGGTGCAGTGCCACGGGCCGGCCATCATCGGAGCGCTGCTGCACAAGGTGGGGGAGGCTCCCAGAACCCCATCCCGCAGTCCTTGCCGTTCCCAAGGGGCTGGAAGTGTCCCCTGTCACCCGTGGCAGGTCCCTGGCACGCTACTGGACATGAGCACCCTGATGGCCTCGCAGATCCTCATGGAGCAGGTGGCTTCCGAGGGCAGCGGGCTCCTGCTGCACCTCCTCTACCAGCACCTCCTCTTCGACTTCCGCATCTGGAGCAACAGCGACTTCGCCGTGCGCTTAGGTGGGAGCAGGGATTGCCTGGGAGTCTCCATCCCGCCCGGCCTCCCTGGGATCCTGACACCTTCTCCCTGCAGGTCACATCCAGTACCTGGCCAGCGTGGTCAAGGACCACAAGCAGCACATCCGCAAGAAGTACGGGGTGCAGTTCATCCTGGACTCCGTCCGGACCTACTACGGGTCAGCTGCCGCGCGGGGCTGGAATCCCGGAATGTTGACGGGGTGGGACTGGGAGCTGGGAGCTGTGGTTTGGCTAAACACCATTTTTGCTGGGTGATATCTCTCCTTCCAAAGTGGGAGCACTGTGGTGGGTGCAGGACCTTCCATGTCCCATCCCTGAGCCTGTGCCCAGCTCCAAAATCCACCCCCAGCAGCCACCAAGAGTGAGGTGGGGTGGACATGTCCCGGGGTAGAAGATCCCTGGAGCTCCTCAGGCTTTGTGTTGGGGTTTGGGATGGTGCTGGCGATGGGCGGTGGGTGACAAGGGACACGTTCCCACACGTGTCTGTCGATCAACACCTCCAGGGAGAAGACCACGGCCACCGATGACATCAGGACAGTGCAGACATCCCTTTTCAGCCTGGTGAAGGATTTCTTCTGCAGGAGCTTCTCCGGGGAGGAGATGCAGAGCTTGCTGAACTACCTGGCAGGGGCACAGGACGAGCAGCAGGTGTGTCACTGGCCATGCTGTGGTCCCCAAACCCCGAATCATGGGCTCGGGAAGAAGCCATTGAGATCCTGGTGGGACACTCAGATGGCAGTGAACAACCATCCTGGTGTCCTGCAGGTCTGCGGGGCACTGGAGGTGATCCACAGCCTGCTGAAGGGCTCCCCAGCCCAGGAGCAGCTCTTCGCCTTCCTCTTCGAGCCGGGCCACGTGGAGCTGCTCTTCTCCCTGCTGGTGCAGAAGAGGTTCTCGGATGAAGTGAGGGAAAGGGTCTTCAAGGTAGGGCAGGTCCCCAACGCCCACCTCCTGCGCCCCCAGAAGGGATGTCACAGCCGGGTGACCTCTTCTCGTTGTCCCACCAGGTCCTCTACAAGATGCTGAAGTACGAGAAGGTCCCCGAGCGCAGCAAGAGCCGCCTGAAGCTGAAGGACATTGGGTACCACGGGCTCATCTCCTACCTCAGCGACATTCCCGGCTCCATGCTGCTCTTCCGCTGCCTCTCGGAGCAGGTCCTGGGGGCAGGTACCGTGTGCCAACCACGCCACCCATGTGCCATGGGATCATCAGTGGTGGCTTCCCATGAGGCTCTGCTGGGCTGGGTCTTTGGTGGCTTTTGGGGACAGCAGGAAGTGTCCCACCACTGTGCTGCCTTTGTCCACAGACCCTCCCAACTACAAGGACCTGGTGGCCGTGGTGTACCTGTCCCACCGCGCTGAGCTGAGCATCCGACTCGACATGTGCCGCAAGGTGAGCGGGGCCGGGCCACAATGGGAGGTGACAAAGGTGTCACCCCGGGGTTGAGCTCCTTGGACACCCAGCTGTGCCCAAAAGCGGTGGCCGTGGGGATGGTGGTGACACAGATCTGCCAGCATGGGAATGGTGCAGCTCCAGCACCCCACGATGGTTTTGGAGGATCTGGGGTGCTCCCGTTCCTGGGATGGGTCCATCCCTCAAAAGCTGGGCCAGCAGCATCCAGTGTCCTTCCTTCTCCTTCTCCTTTCCCTTCTCCTGCAGCTCTTCCACCTGATCTACGCGCAGCAGGACCTGGTGAGGCAGCTGGCCAGGTTGGCCGGCTGGCAGGACACGCTCACCAAGCTCTACGTGAAGGAGTCCTACGAGTGCCGCCAGCGCGGCCTGAGCACCGCGGGCTGCCCGGAGCTGCTGCGCCTGTCCGAGCCCTCCGGCAAGGACAGGATGAGCCCACCGCCCGCCGAGCTCCAGGAGCTCGATGTCTTCCTCCCGCTGGGATACGAGGCCTCGGACCAGGAGCTCTCCGAGGGCTTCTCCGACCACTCCATCTCCCCGAGCGGCCGCACCAAGTCCTTCCACTCCTACAACTTCAAGTCCTTCGACTCCTCGGACCGGGCCAGCCGCTCGTCCTCCAACCCCGGGGACGGTCCCCCCTTCGACGGCGTCTACCACCCGCTGTCCCCCTTCTCCACCTCGCCCTTCGACCTGGGGCTGGACCTGGCCAGCACCAGCTCCGTGGCCACGGCCGAGAGCGGCACCCAGACCCCGGCCAGCGGCCCCGGCACCCCCTCACCCCTGGAGAGCTTCAAGCCCTTCCCGGGGATGCGAGCGCGCAAGAGCTCCAGCCTGTCCAACGTCCTGGATGAGAGCAGCTACCAGGACGTGCTGCCCAGCGACAACGTCTCCAACACCAGCAACCCCCAGGTGAGCCCCAAACCCTCATCCCCACCACCCTGGGGCACTGCGGGCACCTCTCACCTTCCTCTCCGCCGGCAGCAAACCCCCGAGGAGGAGCTGTGCAACCTCCTGACCAACATCATCTTCTCGGTGACGTGGCGCGGGGTCGAGGGCTGGGACGACGTGGCCTGGAGGGAGCGCGGCCAGGTCTTCTCCGTGCTCACCAAGCTGGGCACGGCCTGCGAGCTGGTGCGGCCCCCGGACGAGATCAAGCGCAGGTGAGGCCCGGCCGCGTCCCGGGGGTGCGTCCCGAGGGAAGGGCACGCTCCGGAGCCGCTGCTGTCCCGCAGCCTGCTGGAGATGATGCTGGAGTCGGCGCTGACGGACCTGAAGGAGTCGGGCCCGGCCGCGCTGCCCGGGCTCACCCACAACGCCCTGAAGCTGCTGCGGCTGCTCCAGGATTTCCTCTTCTCCGAGGGACACAACAACCAGGCGCTGTGGAGCGAGAAGGTGGATGGCAGTGAGCAGGGATTCCTGATCCCCAACCGCAGCTCTGCTAATCCCTAATGGCAACCCTGGCCCTGAAACCAGCCCCACCTGCAGAACTTGAACATAACCTCAGATTTATGCTTAAATTGAAATCAAAGCCTAATCCTAACCTTGGGAAATAACCTCAGCCTCAATCCTAGATTTAAATCAAAGCCTAATCTTAATTTTAGGAAATAACCTGTGCCTTATTTGTAATCTTAAATAGAACCCCAATCTTAATCCTTAAACCTTAATCCTCACCCCTAATCCTGAACGTTAATCTTAAACCTTTACAATAAATGCAACCTTTTATACTCTAAACCCTCAACCTAAACCCTAAGATTAACTCATAAACTCTAAATTTAACTGTTCTTCCTAAATCATGATCCTAACCCGTAACCCCACATCTTTGTCATAAAACCCAATCGTTAATCTTAATCCTAATCTTAACCCTAACTCCTTCTGTAAACCCAAAACCCTAACCTTAACTCACAGCCTGTAATCTCATTTAAGATTAGGAGTACTTCCTGCATCCCAAACCTTACTGCTATACCTTTGTCCCGCAGCTCAACCCTAACTCCAGTCCTATACCCCAGCCCTATCCCTGGCAATAAATCCTGAGCCCCAGCCTCATGCCAAACCCAGACTAGTTTGTCACGAGTTGGCTTCTACCCTAATCCTAAACCCCATCCCGAATCCGAGGAGGGCTGGGTGATGGGGCCGGTGGCCTGGCAGGGTTGGGGGCTCACGGTGTCCCCCCAGATCTACGAGGGGGTCAGCAGCCTGCTGGACAAGCTGGGCGTGTGGCACCACCTGGCCAACGGCACCTCCGACCTCAAGGAGATGGCGCAGACGGGACTGCGGGTGCTCGTCGGGTACATCCTGCTGCAGGACCCCCAGGTGGGCCGGCCACCCCTCCCTGGGCACCGCGGTGGCCTCGTGGTGGCCCCGCCTGACCTCCCCTGTCCCCGCAGCTGCACTCGCCGGCCTACGTGAAGCTGCACAGCCTCCTGCAGACCACGTCGGCCCCGCGGAGGGACGAGGCCTGTTACCTGCTGGGGAAGCTGGAGACGCCCCTGCGGCGCTCCCTGGATTCCAGGTCGGAGACCTTCTCCTGGCTGGTGCCCATCATCCGCACGCTGATGGATCAGTGCTACGAGACCCTGCAGCTGCAGCAGTTCCTGCCCTCGCTGCCCCCCACCAATGGCAGCCCCACCTTCTACGAGGATTTCCAGCTCTTCTGCACCACCCCAGAGTGGAGGGGCTTCATCGAGAAGCACGTGGGTGCCGTGGGGTGGGCTGGTTGCTGTGGGATTACCTGGATGAGGGGTGGTGGGTGCCAAGCCCTGGGAATGCCTCTCTGCTCGTCCAGGTGCAGCCCACCATGGCCCAGTTTGAGATGGACACGTTTGCCAGGAGCCACGACCTGATGTCCAATTTCTGGAACGCCTGTTACGACGCCTTGATGAGCAGCTCCCAGCGCCGGGAGCAGGAGAAGGCGGCCAGCCGCAAGTTGTTCCAGGTACTGCCCGCTCCTTGTCCCTGGGGTGTCACCCTGGGGTGTGCTCTTTATCCTGGGGACACTCTGCTCACCCCTGGGGTGCTCCTCATCCTGGGGATATGTTCCTCACCTCTAGGATTGTCACTCTGGGTTCTCCTCAACCTGGGGACGTGTTCCTCACCCCAAGGATCTCATTCAGGGGATAAGCTCCTTATCCTGGGGACAAGCTCCTCACCCCAAGGATGTCATCCAGGGAATGTGCTCCTCGCTCTGGGGATGTCATTCTAGGAATGTGCTCCTCTCCCTGGGGTATTAAACCTGGGGTTGTGCTCTTCACCCCAGGGATGCCATCCTGGGGACATTGCCTTCAGGAAGTGTTCCTCCTCCTGGGGACATTATCCCTGGGATGTGCTCCTCATCCTGGGGATATCATCCCAGGGATACACTCCTCATCCCAACCACGTCATCCTGGCGATGTTCTCCTTACCCCGAGGACGTCACCCTATGGATGTCCCCAAGCCCCAGCCTGTTGTCACCTCACTCTGGTGCCCCCTCGGCAGGAGCTGGTGCTGGAGCCGGCGGCGAAGCGCTGCAAGGCGGAGAACGCCCGGCACGCCAACGTCCTCAAGCAGACCAACAACCACCACAGCACCGTGCTCAAGCAGTGGCGCTCCCTGTGCCGCCTGCTCACCTCGCCCCGCTCCGCCTGGGCCGACCGGTGAGGCCCCACCTCGTCCCCAGGGAGGGGTGGCACAGCCAGGGCTCCCCAGGGTGCCTCACCCCCACCTGTCCCCCAGGAACCCACCGGAGGTTCGCTGGAAGCTGTCAAGTGCCGAGACCTACTCCCGGATGAGGCTGAAGCTGGTGCCCAACCTCAATTTCGACCAACACTTGGAGGCCAGCGCCCTACGGGACAATCTGGGTGAGGTGGTGGCGCTGCGGCACCCGTGGGTCCTCCCGTGCCACGGGCAAGGGGTGTCACCGGTGGGGTTGGGCTGGGAGATGTCATGGACAGCGTTGGATTTGGGAGCCCGTCACGGGAGCTGCCCCCAGCTCATGGGGGTGGTGGGTTCTGCTGACCCCCTCCTCATTTCAGGAGCTGACCACCTCCAGACCCCCGCCGAGTCCCTCCCGCTCGCCATGGCCAAGGAGGCCAAGGTGAGCGAGCTGGAGGATGACCAGCTGGCCGAGGAGGACCTCCCTGTCCTGGACAGCCAGTGAGTGACCCCACCCCTGCCGCAGCACGGGCTGACCTGGGCTGGGGGTGTCACCAGAGCGTCCTCAGCCCACGCTGCCACGCAGGGCTGAGCCCAAGGAGCAGAACCAGCGGGAGAAGCTGGTGGTGTCAGAGGACTGCGAGCTCATCACGACGGTGGCCGTGGTCCCTGGGCGCCTGGAGGTGACAACCCAGCACGTTTATTTCTACGACGGCAGCAGCGAGAAGGAGGAGACGGAGGGAGGTAACAGCGGGCGCTCCTTGAGGGGTGTGAGGAACCCCCGCCCAGCCCCATCCCTGCCTCAGGAATGGCGGGATGGTGACACCTGGGGGGCTTCCATGTCCCCCCGCCCTCGGCAGGGATCGGCTATGACTTCAAGCGCCCCTTGTCCCACCTGCGCGAGGTCCACCTGCGCCGCTACAACCTGCGCCGCTCCGCCCTCGAGCTCTTCTTCATAGACCAGGCCAACTACTTCCTCAACTTCAGAAAGAAGGTGGGGACCCCCTCATCCCCTCCCAGGTCCCTCCCAGGGCCGCAGCTGCAGCAGCTCCGGTCCTTCTGTCCCCTCCAGGTGAGGAACAAGGTGTATTCCTGCATCCTTGGCCTGCGGCCCCCCAACCAGACCTATTTCGGCAGCCGGTCCCCCCAGGAGCTGCTCAAAGCCTCGGGGCTCACACAGGTACCGGCCCCACCACGCCCGTCCATGTTCCGTGTGTCCCCTTCCCAAATGGAAAAGAGAGCCTGACAGTTTGGGGTAGGGATGCCCATGGCACCAGGGATGGACGTGGACAGGGGACAGGGATGGCTGTGGATCTGGGAGTGGCCATGGCACCAAGGATGGACATGGACGTGGACTTGGACGGAGGATGAAGGATGGCTGTTGGGAGTGGCCATGGGACCGGGGATGGCAATGGGGTGAGGGCAATCATGGTGCAAAGGACAACCGTGAGACATGGGAGGATCTGAGTGCAGGGGTGGCCATGGAGCAGGGGATGGCTCTGGGATGGAGGTGGCCATTGGACTAGAGGTGACTGTAGAACCAGGGATGACCATGGGGTGGACACGGCCACAGTTCTGGAACAACTGCGGGACCAGTGATGGCCATAAGCCTGGGAACAGCTTTGGAACCAAGGATGGCCAAAGGATGGGCGCTGCCATGTGGCAGGGGGTGTCTGCCCTGTCTCCTCTTCCCCCAAGCCCATCTCCTCCCTCTCCCTTCTCTCCAGAAATGGGTCCTGCGGGAGATCTCCAACTTCGAGTACCTCATGCAGCTGAACACCATCGCGGGGCGCACCTACAACGACCTGTCCCAGTACCCCGTGGTGAGCCCCTGTGTCCCCCACTGTCCCCACGCTGACCTGGTGCCCCCCCACCTCACCCACCTCCCGCCCCCACCCAGTTCCCCTGGATCCTGCGGGATTACGTCTCGGAGACCCTGGACCTCACCAACCCGGCCGTGTTCCGGGACCTGTCCAAGCCCATCGGGGTGGCCAACGAGCGGCACGCCCGCGACGTCAAGGAGAAGTGAGTACCCCTCAAACTGAGGGCAGGGATGCAGGGGGCACCTGGCCACCTCCTGGTGGACCCCATCCCACCTGGCCTGCAGGTACGAGAGCTTTGAGGACCCCACGGGCACGGTGGACAAGTTCCACTACGGCACTCATTACTCCAACGCCGCCGGGGTCATGCACTACCTGATCCGCACCGAGCCCTTCACCACCCTCCACATCCAGCTGCAGAGCGGCAGGTGGGCACCCCGCGGGTGGGTCCTGCTGAGGGGACATTGTGGGGACAGCCAGGCTCCAGCCAGGTGTCCTGTGCCTCCAGGTTTGACTGCTCGGACCGGCAGTTCCACTCGGTACCGGCGGCGTGGCAAGCCCGCATGGAGAACCCGGTGGATGTCAAGGAGCTCATCCCGGAGTTCTTCTACTTCCCGGAGTTCCTGGAGAACCAGAATGGTAAGGGACACCACTGTCACCAACAGGGGAGCACATGGCGGGGTCTGTGTCCCTCATCATCCTCGTCCTGCCCGCAGGCTTTGACCTGGGCTGCCTGCAGCTCTCCAATGAGAAGGTGGGGGACGTGGTGCTGCCGCGGTGGGCGCGCTCCCGCGAGGACTTCATCCAGCAGCACCGCAAAGCCCTGGTGAGATGGGGAGCCCCTTCAGCCCTGGGGGCGTTCCGGGGCCGTTCCCACCCCGCCCTGACGCCCCATCCTCGGACAGGAGTCGGAATATGTCTCCGCCCACCTCCACGAGTGGATCGACCTCATTTTTGGGTACAAGCAGCGCGGCCCGGCCGCCGTGGAGGCCCTCAACGTCTTCTACTACTGCACCTACGAGGGTGAGCTGTGGGGCAGAGGGAGGGGGACACCCGCCAGGGGTGCGTCCTCCCGTGACCGTCCCCATCCGCAGGGGCCGTGGACCTGGACGCCATCACCGACGAGACGCAGCGCAAGGCTCTGGAGGGCATCATCAGCAACTTCGGGCAGACGCCCTGCCAGCTGCTCAAGGTAGCTCAGACCCCCCAGCCCCCAAAACCAGCCCCTTTTGGGGGTCCCCCCACTTCTGACGGGTGCCCTGCCCCCCCAGGAGCCGCACCCCGCCCGGCTGTCGGCAGAGAGCGCCGCCCGCAGGCTGGCCCACCTCGACACCCGCTCCCCCAACGTCTTCGAGAACCTGGGCCAGCTCAAGTCCTTCTTTGTGGAGGTGAGGACACCCCCGGGGGTCCCTGAGCAGCGCTGGGAGGGCTGGGGTGGCCAGGAGGGTGCCCAGCAGCCGCCGTGTCCCCACAGGGCATCAGCGATGGGGTGGCCCTGGTGCAGGCCGTGGTCCCCAAGAACCAAGCCCATTCCTTCATCACTCAGGGATCCCCCGACATCCTGGTGAGTGTGGGGAAACTGAGGCACGGGGGTGTTTTGCTGGCCCAGGGTGGGTCCAGGACCAAACCAGGGAGGATCCCAGCAGTGAGAGGGGTGTCAACTGTCCTCCCTCTCTACCCAGGTCACCGTGAGTGCCAACGGCTTGTTGGGGACCCACAACTGGCTGCCCTACGACAAGAACATCTCCAACTACTTCAGCTTCACCAAAGACCCCACTGTCACCAACGCCAAGTGAGTCACTGGGGCACAGGGTCCTCAGGGATGGTCCCTGGAGGTGCCACCAAGTGCACCACCGCCATCCCACATTCTCCTCACAGGACCCAGCGCTTCCTGCAGGGCCCCTTCGCCCCCGGGGCCGACCTGAGCTCGCGCACGCTGGCCGTGTCCCCCGACGGGAAGCTGCTCTTCAGCGGGGGACACTGGGACAACAGCCTCCGTGTCACCTCGCTGGCCAAAGGCAAGGTGGTGGGGCACATCACCCGGCACATAGGTACGTCCTCCTCCCCCCGTGATGATGATGATCTGATGACGCCCTGATGGGGTTGTAGGGCTGTACCAGGAGAAAGGGGACACCATGAGGGGCATCTCCCGGTGTTTCCATCTCCTGGGGACAGTCCAGGTTCCAACCTCAGAGCTGGAGTGGGGTGAGGAGCAGCAGCATCCACGCCCCAAAATACATCTTGGAATGGGATTGGCAGCAGTTCTGCACTCAAAAACACATTATGGGGCCATCCCATGGGGTCAGGTGGCCAAGCATGGTGGGAGGGCACCTCATGGTCTCCCTCTGGCTGTCACAGATGTTGTCACCTGCCTGTCACTCGACCTCTGTGGCATCTACCTCATTTCTGGCTCACGGGACACCACCTGCATGGTGTGGCAGGTCCTACAGCAGGTAAGGGCTCGAGGATCAGGGGGAGCTCGTGGTGGGCGCTGCCAGCAGGTCACTGATGTCCCCATGTCCCCAACACCAGGGTGGCTTTTCCAGCGGCTTGGCTCCCAAACCCGTCCAGGTGCTGTACGGCCACGACGCCGAGGTGACGTGTGTGGCCATCAGCACCGAGCTGGACATGGCCGTGTCCGGCTCCAAGGTGAGCTGGTGGAGCCATGGGGTGGGCGTGGGACGGGCAGTGCCACCACCACCGTCACCCTGTGTCCCCTTCCTCCCCCAGGACGGCACCATCATCACCCACACCGTGCGCCGGGGGCTCTTCATCCGCTCCCTGCGGCCGCCCGGCGAGAGCTGTCCCCCCGCCGTCCTGTCCCACCTGGCCGTGGGGCCCGAGGGGCAGGTGGTGGCCCAAACCGCCGTGGGGCAACCCTCCTGCTCCAAGGTACGTCCAGGTGTCCCCACGGTCCCCTCCTGGCCACCGCCACCATGCTCCCGCTGTGCTCCTCGCAGGAGAGGTTCGCGCTGCACCTCTACTCGGTGAACGGGAAGCTCCTGTCCTCCGTCCCGCTGGACCGGGAGGTGACAGCCATGTGCCTGACCGAGGACTTCGTGGTGCTGGGGACCTCGGAGTGCGGGCTGGAGATCCGCGAGCTCCAGAGGTGAGGGGTGGCTGCGCCCTGTCCTGTCCCTGCCACGCCCTCAGCGTGTCCCGTGCCGTGGTGTCCCGTGCCGTGGTGTCCCACTCCGTGGTGTCCCACGCCATGGCTCGTGTCCCCAGCCTCAGGGCGGCCGTGCCCCCCGTGCCCATGCGGGTGCCCGTGCACAGCGTGTCCGTCACCAAGGAGAAGAGCCACATCCTGGTGGGGCTGGAGGATGGAAAACTCATCGTGGTGGGCGCCGGGCAGCCCGCGGAGGTGAGCGGGACCCCAGCCGGGGCAGGGTGGGAGGGGGACGTGGCTCGGTGTCCCCTGGGTGTTCCCAGGGTGGGGACATCGGGGTGTCCTCGCCAGAGCTGGGGGGGACCGGGCTGGGGTGGGGAAGGGGAGGGGGGGGGAGGGGGGGATGGAGAAGGATGGGGGTCTGGAAGGAGATGGTGATAGAGAAAGGGATGAAGATGGCGTTGGATAAAGAGTTTTGGGAAGGGGATTGGGGTGGAGAGGAGGATGAGGGTGTGGAAGGGGATGGGGACAGTGGAAAGGATGAGGATGGAGAAAAGGATGAGGATCTTGAAGAAGATGGGGATGGAAATGGGGAAGGAGAAGAGGATGGGAGAGAGAAGCAGATCTGGGAAGGAATGAGGAGGAAGAATGGGATGAGAAACTGAGAGGAGGTAGGGATGGAGAAGGGGATGAGGACCTTGGGATGAGATGGAGATGGAGAAGGGGATGAGGACCTTGGGATGGGATGGAGATGGAGAAGGGGATGAGGACCTTGGGATGGAATGGGGATGGAGAAGGGGGGTGAGGATGGCGATGGAGAAGGGGATGCGGATCTTGGGACGGGATGGGGATGTGGGAGGGGATGGATACAGGATTTGGGGATGGGAAAGGCGCTCACCGCTGTCCCCAGGTGCGGCCGGGGCAGTTCCACCGGCGGCTGTGGCGTTCCACGCGGCGCATCTCCCAGGTGTCGGCCGGAGAGACGGAATACAACCCCGCCGAGGGCAGGGCCTAGGCTGGCACCCACCACCCACCCAGGGGGGCCCCGTGCCCCCCACACGGACTGGGGGACCCCCGGGCGCCGAGGGGGGCCCGGAGAGCCCCGCCCTGCCCGACATCCGTGGCCTTATCCAGCCCCGCTGGGGTGTCCAGCCCCCCTGGATTTTCGGGAGCCGCCCTCCCCCGTTGTCGCAGCGGGGTGGGGGGCAGGAGGAGGTGGGGACCCCTCGCTGGGAAGGGGTGTGGCACAGCCCCCCCGCCGTGCCCGCTGGCCAGGAGCCGGCAGCGTGTGGGTGTCCCCCCCCCACCCCTTATTTTTTATTTCTATCCATTTTTAGAGCTTTTACAGAAAATGAATTGTTATTAATAATAATAATTAATAATAATAATAATAATATATCAGTGGGAAATCAAGGTGTGAGGCCTGTGGCTGCCCCAAGATGGGGACACAACCCCTCCTGTGTGTGTCCCTCAGTGTGCCCCCACTCCGGCGCCAGGCAGGGGGGCACGGGGACGCTCGTGTCACCAGCGGGGCAGGACTCAGCAGCTCTGTGCCCACTTGTCATGATTTTAGGGGGTCTCGGTAGCTCTGGACACGTGTGACAAGTTTGGGGGATCTCAGTGGCTGCCCTGAGTGTGGGGGTCCTCAGCAGGAGCTGTCCTTAAGTGTGACAAGTTTGGGGGGTCTCAGCAGCTGTGCAGCTCCATGTCACCAGTTTGG
>QUSF01000154.1:49707-95020 GCA_003676055.1 Chloebia gouldiae | reverse complement strand
CCCTTCCCAAACCCTTCCCAAGCCCCTCATCATTCCCAAACCCTTCCCGGACTCCTTTGTACCCAAACCCTTTGTAATTCCCAAACCCTTCCCAAACCCCTCATCATTCCTGAGCCCCTCGTCATTCCCAAACCCTTCCCCAACTCCTCATCATTCCCAAACTCTTCCCAAGCCCTTCATCATTCCCAAAGCCTTCCCCAAATCCCTCATCATTCCCGAGCCCCTCATCATTCCCAAACCTTTAGGGGTTCCCAAACCCCTTGTCAATCCCAAACTCTGTCATTCCCAGCCCCTTCTACTGCCCCAAATCCTTCTCCACTCCCAGATCCTTCATCTCCAGTCCTTTCCCCACCAAATCCTTCTCCACCCCCAAACTCTTCTCCATCAGAAATCCCTTCTTCACCACCAAGTCCTTCTCTACCAAACCCTTCTCCATCCCCAAACCTTTCTCCACCGATCCCTTCTCCATCCCCAAACCCTTCCCCATCCAAGACCTCTCCAGGTGGGATGAGGGCAAAAATCGGTGTCAAAATTGTCAGGGAAAGATGAGGAGGAGAAATGAAAACTTTGTTTCCAAGCTCCTCCTTGTGCCAAGGTGCCAATTCCTCCTTGGAGAATCCTTCCTAATTTTAGGCTAAAATTCCATTTTAAATTTATTTTAATATCGTAACTTCCACATCAAGGCCTTCCTTCCTCACCCCTCCAAAGTGAAATCCCATAATCCAAAGGCTGCCAGGAAAACTAACACAGGAAAATCCCCGGAATGGTGCTGTCCCTGTTTTCCAGCCTCTGGAGGAGATGGGAATGGAGAAGCCACAAAGATGAGGGGAAAACCAGCCTGGAAGGGGATCAAGAAGCCAAACGTTTGGGAAAACCTGGGATTCTCTTTTCCAGCAGCTGGGATTTGCTCCACTGACACCAACACTTCCATGGAGAACCAATCCATCCCAAATCCAAACTTTTTCCATCTAAAAGGATGCAAAACCTTCAGCATCCAGCCCGGTGTCCCTGCCAGCCTTCCTGCTGGGCTACTCCCTCAGGAAAGCCATTTTCCAAGGGAAAAACAGGATTTTCCAAGGGAAAAGTGTGCTTTAAAGGGAATAGTGATCCTGGCTTCCCACTCCTCTTGTGCCTTTCCATCAAAATCCTCCCCCACGGCCCAGGAACACCGGGAGCAGCAGCAGCAGCTGTGGGACACGGTGCTGGCGGGTTTAATCCCTCCTGGGTGGGTTTCATCCATCTGGGAAAGGTGTGGAGTGGGGTGGGGAGGAGGGTAAAAAATCCAAGGAATGTGGCTGCGATTTCAGGGTGGAAGCGTTGGAGGCAGGAGCTGAAACCATGGGAATTCAGTGCCAGGAAAAACCCGACCTTCCGGCCATCCTGGCTCAGAAGAAAAGGAATTAAAGCTCTGGAGTGAGCAGGAACCACCTCAGTCTGAGGTCAGCCACAGCCACGGCTCATTTAGGAATGAGGGATTCCGGGATTCAGGGAAATTCAGGGATTTTGGGTTTGGAGTGAGCAACAAAACCTGGAAGGAGCAGCCTGTTCATGTCCGGCCTGAGGTGAAGCCCTTGGATGGTCACCTTGGCTCCTCTTTATCCCAATTAATGGGATAAAAACCCACATCCATGGAAGCACCTTCCCCTGCTGCTCCCTCTGCTGTGCAGGCAGCACTGAGACTCTCAGAATTCCATAGGAAAACAACTCCCAAGCTGGAGAGCACAGATGGATTTCCCTGCTCAGAAGAGCCCAACCTTCTCCTCAGCACCTCGTTCCCATCCCAAGGATCTTCCCAAACATCTCCAAGCTGCTCTCCACCACTGAACTTCAGCTCATCCCACAACAGGGATGCATTTCCCAGCTATTCCAGCTCCAAATCTCCCTTTGGAGCCTCCAATTAACATTTTCTTGCTCAATCCCAATAGCCTTCAACAATATTTGCAACACCAAGATCCCAGAATATCAGGGAATATCATGGGACAAATGTGACACTGATCCAGGGATAAAAATCCTTGAAAAGGCTTCCCTGGATTCCTCTGTGGAAGCAACAGCCCCTTGGCTGAGCAGGGAGTGCCAGCTCTGAGCTCATTTTCCAATTAACTTTTTTCCAGGGAGACAAATACTTGTCCGTAATTTCGTCGGAGTGAACTCGCCAGGATTCCTGGCTGGAGCACTCTGAGGTGTTCTGGGAATGGGATTAACCCTTGGGATCCTGGCAGCACATGGAAAGGCAACAGCAGCCATGTGGGATGTTCCTGGGTGCTGCAGGATGGACAACACCTCCAGGAAAATCCCAGGAATGTGGGAGCACCAGAGCAACAGAATTGATTCCTCTCTTTCCATGGATTTTCTCCAGCTTTTTAAGGAATCAGAAAGGCATGGGAAAGGCTCCTGAGCTACACCATTCGTTTGTCCTTTTTTAGCTTACTCCCCCTCATTCCCACTTTTCTGGCCAGCTCCACACAGGTGCTGGAATTCTGGGCAGGACTTCAGGGAAGTCCGGTGCCCACTCCAGCTGTGAGCCCCGAGTGTGGCCAACGGAGCCACTCCAAAGGATCCGGGGTCACTTCTGTCGCCCTGCCACCTCCCAGCTCCCCAGTGACCTCCCATCCCATGGCCTGTCCCGAAGATTTGTCTCCCTCACCTTCATGGGGTTCTCGTCGTACGTGGGGGTCCCCAGGTCCATCTCGGCCTCGTGCTCCAGGCTGGCGTCGTCCCCGGGGCTGTCCCACGTTGGGGGATCCCACTGGGTTTGTCTGGAGGAAGGAAAGCACACCACCGTCACCTCCTCAGAGAAACTGCTCATGGATTATCCCATCAACTGGGACGTCCAGATTCCATCAGCCAGCGGAATTCCTGGCGCATGGAATTCACGGCCTTGCTCTTCATTTGAAGGTTTCTAAGTTAGAGAAGGTTAAAACCAGGCAGGAAGAACAGAAGAAAAGAAATCTGCTCCATTTTCTACCATGGTGACACTGTGGGATCAAGGATGTTCATCATCAGGATGGAATTCCCAGCATGGAAAGGTGGGAACATCCCAGAGACCTCAAGGAAGGTTCAGCCCCCACCAAGGCTCCCCAGGGTCTCCTCATCTCATCCCGAGACTTCCAAACGTCACAATTCTCCAATTCCTGCTCCACTGGTTTGAATTCCAGGTGTTTGAAGGTCTCCTGCTCTGCTGTGTGCCAGGGAGCAGGGAGGAATCCAAAGTGGAGATGGAAAAGATTTATGGATGCAGGAAAATGTGTGCCAGGAGCAAGAAGTAACAGCAGGAAACTGATATGGAAGAAAATACTCCTGCTTATCCCTTCAGAGGTAGATCCTCATCCACACCTCCCATGGAGTTGGAAATTTTTAAAAAGTCCTTTTTAGAAGCTTAAAATTCATTTTAATTTCAGGTAAATTCATAGGCATTGACCCCAAACCTGGTTCTTTCCCAAACTGATGGGAAAGATGTAGGAAAAACATTGGGAAAACTGTGTCTCTTCCCATGGAGGTGAGAGCTGGGCTCTTCTCCCAAAACACAAGCTACAGGACAAGAGGGAACAGCCTGAAGTTGTGCCAGGGGATGTTCAGGCTGGATATTGGGAAAACTCCTTCATGGAAAGGGCTGTCCCTGGACAGGGGTGCAGTGCCCATCCCGGAGGGACCTCCAAGCCCTGTGGATGTGGCACCTGGGGACAGGGTCAGCGATGCCCACACCCACCTGGTGACCACGTGGTAGTAGTAGATCTTCCCCTCAGGATCCCGGGCCGTTTTCCAGTTGGGAGGGAGGACGATGGTTTTGGGTTTGGGAGGGGAAGGCGGAGGCAGATCCAGGAGGTTGTTGGTGACCACCAGCTCTGGCTGCAAACAGCACGGAAGGGATGAAGAGAAAGTTGTGAGGGGTCAGGAAAAGTGCCCTGGCAGCTGTTTATCCCACGGGAAAACCCTGCCCATCCCTTGGGATCCTCACCTGCTGGATGGGCTGGGGCTGCCCGGCCGCCACGATGGTGGTGACGGCCGCGGGGGGCTGCACGATGACTCCCTGCGGATGAGCCGTGTAGATCTGCTGGCCCTGGATGTACTGGAGACCTGGCTGGGCATAGCTCTGCAACAGGGAATCACACTCAGCTGCTGCTCCCAAAAAAACCTTCACTGCAGGCCCGCAGCTTCCACCAGACCAGGCTGCTCCAAGCCACACCCAACCTGGCCTTGGACACCTCCAGGGATCCAGGGGCAGCCCCAGCTGCTCTGGGAATTCCATCCCAGCCCCTCCCCACCCTCACAGCCAGGAATTCCTTCCCAATACCACCCTCAGATTTTTTTACTATCATTAATTCAGATAGCTCCAGCCTCTACTTCTAAAAACCAGTGGAAGTTGAGCTCCCACATCCAGGTTTTACTCATTTCCTCAGCTTTTATCCATAAATCTCCCTTCAACAGTCAAAAAACCAAAATACTGCTGGCAAGTTGCAAATTCCTGCTTGGGCCCAACAACTATGGAATCATCATCCCTGGATGATGATATTCAATAATACCCCCTATCCCTGGATGATGATATTCAATAATACCCCCTATCCCTGGATGTGTTCCATAGCCTCCACCCCTGGATGTTCTCAGTATCTCCCATCCCTTGGAATGTCCAAGGCCAGGTTGGACAAGGCTTGGAGCAATCTGGGATAACAGAAGGTGTCCTGCCCATGGCAGTGGGTGGCACTGGACACACTTTAAGGTTCCTTCCAACCCCACGCATTCCAGGATTCCACGATTCTCTAATTTATACCGTTTGTGGATGGAAAACACCCTGGAACGTGCTTTCCTCCTACTCCTGAGGAGGAAGTTCCCTGTGAAGACCTAAGAAGATGCTCCAAGAAGAGAAGCACGGGGTGAGTAACTCAAGCACTTTTCCCAGGCGGCTCCCCCGATTCCGTGGGCGCTCCCAGGTGGAATTACCTGGACGATGGGCGGGGTGGTCTGCGAGTAGGGCGAGGTCACTCCGTAGACGGTCTGGCAGGTCTGGCCCTGGTAGTAGATGGCCGGTTGGGACTGGGCCGGCGAGTAGGGCTGCTGGACAGCCACGGCGGGCTGCTGGCTGGAATCCCACAGCCCGTAACTCTGGCTCTGCACCGCCCCGGCCGCGGCCACCGGCAGCACGGCCACGCTGGCCTCCTGGTGCACCACGGCGTCGCTCTGGGCCACGTACTGCGGCGTGGTCACCTCCAGGGCGGTGGCCACGTGCTGGACGACGGGCACCGGCTGCGGGGTGCTCAGGGCCGGCTCCACCGCGTGCCCCGCCAGAGTCTGGGAATGCTCGTATCCCGCCGGAGAGCACATGGACTCCATGGTGGGCGTGGGCAGCAGCACCTTGCCGGCGTTGGGGTTGCTGGGGTCCACGTAGGCCTGCATGGGGTACCCCGGCGGGTATCCCATGAAGCTGTGGTGGGGCGTTCCGTAGCCCATGGAGTCGTAGGGAAGCGGGGACGTCATTCCCAGGTTTTGGAGCTGCTGCTGTTGTTTCTGGGCTTCCCGTTGGGCCACCTCCTGCTCGAAGAGCTTCCGGCGCTCCTCCGTGGACAGCTTGTTGCGGTCCTTGGGCCGGACTTTCTTCTTGGAAGACGCTGGGGTGTCGTACCTGGGAGAGAGGGAGCAGGGAAAGCGGCTGTGAGGCCTCAGGAGGCTGCAGGCCCGGGGCTCCAGCAGCAAAAGGGACACTGGAAAACTTGGAATGCCCAACAGCAGCATGAATTCCTAAAAACATTCCCTTTTTTCCCAGCTGTTTGATTGTCTGAAAAGAAACACCCGCTGGTCCTGCTCATCCACAGGGAGCCAGGGCAGAGGATGAGGAATCCCAGTGGATTGGCCAATGTCAGCCTGGTGCTGATGGAGGTGCAAGGATGCCAGGGAGGTTGTCTGGAGGAGCTTTTCCAGGACACCTGGAGAGGGAGGGAACAGCTCCAAGAGAACCCAAGGAAAGGTCACAATCTGCAGGGTGTCCCAAACAGGCCCTGCTGGAAACGCTCTGCCATGTTTTCCCAAAGCAGGACAAACAAGAAATTTGGAAAAGGATCCCAAACAGGAGCGACTCACAACGCACCATCATCCCCCCCAAATTCCAGTGCTGGGGTGAGAATTACATCTTTCCCATCTGGAACCCCCACATGGGAGCTGCAGACACAGCAAAGAACAAGGGAATCACCAGCAGCACATTCCTGTTTGGAATTCTGCTCGTTCCCAGACCGCAGCTCCAGCTTCAAAAAATAACGGTGTGGATGCGTTTTTTTAATTCCTTAACAGTTTTCATCCCAAAAGGCGCTGCAGCTGGAGGGATTTTTCCAGGGAATTAAAGGAGGAGGGGGGAAAAAAAAGCCTAAGGACTTTGATCAAAGCCCAACCAAGGAAAATTTCAGATCAAAGGTAGATATTTCCAGACTTTATGAGTGTGGTAAAACAGGGATTACAAGGAAAAATGCTTTGCAGCCTTAATATAATGGATTCTACAAAGCATCCAGGATATTCTCCATATATTCTGGGTTCCTGGGATCCATTTACATATCAAAAGCACATTGCTACCAACAGATCCGCTGGAGCTGTTTCCTGGCACTCCCAGAGGAGCTGCAGGATCCACTAATGGGAACCTCATTGCCGGGAGGAGTTTGATTTCCCTAATTAAAGTCTTTCCTGGCACTGCCTGGAGAGTTTGGAAGAGAAGCAGCTGCCATGGAGGGAGTGGGAAGAAGGAAACCGAGGGTTTAGCGTTCCTTTCTCCATCTCTTTGATTATTTTCCTTATTAAATCCTTGGAATAACAAAGAGGGATGCTCAGAGTGGGGAGAACATTCCCAGAGAAGGAATTTGGTCCTTCACGGACATGGACACGGCACAGAGGGGAGAGCCAGAGCAGCAGCTGCTCACCCAAAAAACGCTAGTTCTGTTTAAAACAACCCCAAAAATCCGAGTTTTACTTCCTGGGGATGTTTCCAGCCTCGTTACAGAGGGATAGATTTACATCTGTATTTTTGATCCAGATGTTTCCAACTTTCCCAGCTCAGCTCAACGCGAGGTTTTCCTCGCCTGGCTGACTCGGCACCAATTGTTCCCTAATTATGGAGTGGCTTTGAAAGGGACAACAGAGAAGTGACTTCTTTAAAAGAAATTCCATGGTGCTTTTGCTGCCTTTAACACGATCTCCAGTCCCTCTGAACTGCAAGACATGGAATATTTTCCTTCTCTTCATCAGGAGTCGCGTGCTCAGCCACCATTCCCAAGGAAAGGCAGGAGACCTGGCAGCAGCTGTTGTCCTTACAGGTATTTTTAGGGAACAACCACTCGGTAAAGAAAATTTTGGAGTCAGAAATCCTGGTTTGGGCACTGCTCCCTCCTGTACAGGCAGGGATTGCTCCAAGTTCAGAACAATTCCCAGCACGATGCGGGGGCAGGAGAAGGGAATGGGTTTTGAAGGACCCAGTGAACTCTTTGTATTAGGAGGGCTGCATTCTGGAATTCCTGGATTCCCTATCCCTGGAAGTGTCCCAGGCCAGGTTGGACAGGGCCTGGAGCACCCTGGGAAGGTGGGAGGTGTCCCCATGGCACAGGGTGGGACTGGATGGGCTTTAAGGTCCTTCCAACCCAAACCATTCCATGATCCCTAATTTCTGTGCAGGAGCTGGCATGGCTTCCCTCATTTCCCACCTCATTCCCAAAACACACCTGAAGATGGAGGTGCAGGTTATCCCAGAGAAGAAGCCACCAACACCAAGGAACCACCCAACTCCCACCAGGATTGAATCTCTCCACCAGGATCCCTCTAGGAGAAAACTCCCTTCTCAGGGGGGATTCCGAAGATCTCCAGGACGGTTTTTCCTGGAGGTTTTACCCAGGAATGTGGCAGACCCCTGGAATATGGCAGCTCCCTGCCACCACTTGCCTGTCCTCCGGCCTCTTGGTGCCCCGCTCGTAGGCCGAGGACGGGGGGGACAGGGAATCTCTCCGTCTCTTCCTCTCCTTGCTCTGGCTCTGCCGCTCTGGATCCCGCTCTCGGCTCAGGATGGGGTTCTTGGGAGTGGGGGTCTGATCCCGGAGCCCGCCTGCGTCTCTCCCACGGTCAGCTGTTGGGAAAACGGGGAAAAAAGGGAGAGAATTTTTATCATTTGGGTATTAAGAGCTCCCCGCTCTTAGAAACGGCCTCAACTTGTGCCAGGAGACGTTCAGGTTGGATATTGGGAATATTTCTCATGGAAAAGGATGGCCACCATCCCTGAAGGGATTTAGAAGCCTCGTAGAGGTGACACTTGGGGACATGTATCAGTGGTGGCTTTGGCAGTGCTGGCTTGGACTCAGCCTTGGAGGGCTTTTCCAAGCTCACCAACTCCATGATTTTAATCCTAGGTTGCTCCACATCACCCTCAAGGCCCCATCTCTCCCCACCCACCACTCCGATGACCCTCCCTGTTCCCAGGAGGAGCAGCTATGGAGGCAGAACATCCCTTGACATTCCCAGCTGGGAAAATGAAGCAGTTTCATGGGAGCAGAGGAAAACATGGGACAAGGTGAGCACTCACCACTGGTCTCCTTTTCTGTTTGGCTCTTCTTCGGGATGCGATAAACCTCCTGTGGAAAAGCCACGAGCAGGGTCAGAATTCCAGCTGCTCCCAGAACCACCCCAAACAGCCAAGAATCCCATAAATCACACATTTACAAGAAACCACCAGAAAAGGGTGTCTTGAAGGAAAGTTCTGGGGTTTTTGTGGTGCTTTCCATATATTTCCTCTGCCCAGTGTTTGATTTTTGATGGATTTCAGTGGGATTTTGGGCCAAGAGCTCCGGGCAGAGCTGTAGGGTCCTACACCTTCCAAGGTGATGGAAGAGCGTCCCAGCAGCAGCTCCTGTTGTCCCTGTCCTGGTCTCCAAGGCAGTTTGAGATAACCCAGCATGGAGCAGGGAGCTGGGCTGGGTGATCCCAACAGATCCCTTCTGCCTGGAGACATCCCACGGCTCTGTGACCCTGCCTCTGGTGGCCAACATCTGCTCCCCTGCTCAGGGACCACCCCTGGGCTTCTCCCAGCTCAGCCTCACTGGGGACAGGGTCACATTTCCACGATGTTCCCAAGCTCTGGTGTTGGATGTGGGAGCATCCCAAGGGAAATGAGCAGGGGGACCAGGCCCAGCTCTGAGTGACCCCTTTGACCAAGGGCCTGCTGAAGCTGCTGAGATCAAACCCCAACGCCCACCACGCCCCCAACAGCAGCAAAGCCCAAACCCTCTGCCCACCCAGCTCCTCCCCAGCA
Source organism: Chloebia gouldiae (assembly GCA_003676055.1). Taxonomy (NCBI): domain Eukaryota; kingdom Metazoa; phylum Chordata; class Aves; order Passeriformes; family Passeridae; genus Chloebia; species Chloebia gouldiae. Next base: position 85,755 of record QUSF01000154.1, on the reverse strand, counting down.
CGGGGAAAACCTGGAGCTGCTGGAAGTGAATCCAGGAGGCCCTGGAGATGCTCCAGGGCTGGAGCCAGGCTGGGAGAGCTGGGAATGTTCCCCTGGAGAGGAGAAGCTCCAGGGAGAGCTCAGAGCCCTGCCAGGGCCTGAAGGGGCTCCAGGAGAGCTGCAGAGGGACTGGGGACAAGGATGGAGGGACAGGACACAGGGAATGGCTCCCACTGCCAGAGGGCAGGGATGGGTGGGAGATTGGGAACTGGGAATTCCTGGCTGGGTTGGAATTCCCAGAGCAGCTGAGGCTGCCCCTGGATCCCTGGTAGTGCCCAAGGCCAGGCTGGAGCAGCCTGGCACAGAGGGAGGTGTCCCTGCCATGGCGGGGGTGGCACTGGGTGGTCCCAAAGGTCCTGGCAACTCCAGGTGGAGATGGCACCGTGGGAAGAAAAGGGAAGAGGAGCTGGAAATGAGGATCAGAACTTGCCTAAAGTGCAGGTTTAGCACAACATCCTTGTTAATCCCCCCTGGATTGGGCAGGAACAGCCATTCCCACATCACTGGAACCAACTGTGCATCCCTCCAAGTAAGAAATTGGGTTTATTAGCACCTTTCCATGCTCCACTGTATTTTTAATTGGAATATTCTGGCATTTCCAGTGTAAATCCCATTCACCTCAGTGATGCTCATGATCCTACAGAGGTTTTGCAGCATTCCTGACTGTCCAAGTACTGGAAGATTGGGGAAAAAAAAGCTCATTTTTGTTGAACTCCAGCTTCTATCAAGCCCTTGCTCTGTTCCCTTCCTGAAGGAATACAGTATTCCCAAGAATTCCCAGTTATTTGCAGCAGAATGTGATGAACCATCTGATTTGTGCCTGATGGAGCATCCCTGCTGGAGCAGCAGCTGCATCCCTAAAAAACCCATTAAATCATAAAGGAGAAGCTCAGTTTAACACAAATAAATTGTTTTGGGGAGCTGTGCTACATTCCAGCTTTCCCAGAGCACATTCCCTAAAATATCCTTTCATTTAGGCCCTGGATGAGGCAGAGTGGGAAAAAAGATGGATTTGACTGTTCCTGGGGGTGAAGGCTGCTCCAGTTGGGAATTTAAAGCTTTCACATATTCAGAAATGTGGAGTTCACCTTGACTTGACTCTCAAGATTTTACACCTCTTTTTTAATATCTTTTTTTTTTTTTTTTAATTCCTTGAGTTTTTAAAGCTGTTTGGGAATTAATTAACGGGTGGCTCAGGGGGCTCATTAGCAACGTGTCCACCCCCAGCATTGGCTGGGCTACAAATGAGAATTTCCTTTAGCAAAAAAAAAGGGAAGGAGAAGAAACCCTGTTGTGGTTTGTCCACGAGGCAAAACCACTTCAAAAGTGCTGCTGCTGGCTAAAAAAAATAGGGATTTGGGCCAAGAGTTTTAGGTTTTTAAAGATATTTTTGCTTTTCTGTGGAGCCCAAACACACCACATGGAGTTTGAAGCATCTACAAAAAAGAGAGACATTGAAATTCCCAAAAAATGCCCTTCAAATTAAAGTTTATAAACTTTATTTATACGTTTGCTATGGGGTACAATACTCCAAATCCAATTTTTTTAGATTAAATGTAAAGAAACAAAGCAGCAGCTCCATGTCTGGGGTAGGGAGGGATACAAGATGAGCCCATAATTATACAGGATTTATGTATTTATAAATGATGTAATCCATATAATGGAATCATGGAATCGTGGAATGGTTTGGGCTGGAAGGACCTTGGAGCTCATCCAGTTCCAACCCCTACCACATGCAGAGAACCTCCCACCAGGCAGGCCAGGGTACTCCAAGCCCCATCCAGCCATAATCTATGGATTTAATTTTATTTTCCTACAGAATTCCACAGCTATGGATGGCAGGGATGACTTTGCCTCTCCCTACCTCACGTGGGACGGAGGTGACCACAGGGGCAGATTCTGAAGCCACAAAATCACCTTCCACCAATAGGTTTTGCCAGGTTTTTCTTTTTTTTTTCTTTCTCATGTTAAACTCCTAAAAATGTTCATTTTCAGAGCAGCACATCCCAAAAATCCCCACAAGTCTACCCTGGCTGTTCCCAGGGGGAACGAGGAGCCACCGAGGAATGGGATCATGGATGAACTGCCCGGAGCAGAAGGACAACGCCAAGTGTTGGGAAGAGCTAAACTACACCAAGTCCCCAGCTCCTAAAAAAGATGTGTCCCATTAAAGAGCAGCATGGGGGACGGAAAATCTCCAGGAAAAGTGGGAAGAGAGGGAGGATAAGGAGCACCTGGAGTAAGGGGAATCGGCAATCCTGGCATTGCCGCTCCTGCCACGCCTTGCTGCAGCTTCACCAGGACATTGGGGGAGCCCACTCCAGGATCCATCCCAACAAAGTGGCCAGCCCTAAAAAATCCAGGAAGCCCCAAATCCAAGGCAATCATGAGCAGGGAGTGAGCTCCGTGCTGCTGGAGAGAAACTCCAGCTCCGCTCAATGGAGTCTCCAGCATCCATTCCATGTGGGAAGATGGAGGCAGCAAAGGCTTTGAACCAGGAACAAACGGAGGGATTTGTCCAAATTGCTCCATGAAAAGCAGATGGTGGTCAGACCAGGCTGGGGAAACTCCCAAGAAAAGCGGATTTTATTTTTGGAAACGGAAGCTGCTGGCTCGGAGCTGCAGAATTCCTCAATCAACGCGACCGCCGCTAACGGGCTCCAAATGGCTCCCGAGCTCCCAGCACAACTTTGAAGGGATTGCACGGAAAATTAAATGCAGGAGGAAAAGTGACATGAGTCTGTTCGACACAAAAGAGGGGGGAAAAATGGGAGTGAGGCTGTCCAGCCTCAGGCACAACCCAGCCTTGGCTTGGGAAAGGGAAGAGAGCTGCAGGATGGAGTCACGACTCCAAGCATTCTGCAGTGGGAAAGGAAGATTGTGTCTTGATGGAACCTTCTCCACAAACCTGTCCCTCAGCTGCCAGTCGTTCCTGAATTAATGGTTTGACTTTATGATCTTAGAGGTCTTTCCCAACCTTAATGATTCCATGAGTTTATCCTATGATTCTGCGAACTTCTGTTGACTTGTCTAAGGAACACCGCAACCAAATCCATCCCCTACCAGGCCGGATGCTCTTCCCTCCCTTCCTCTCCCCTCTCCTCTTTTTCCCTTGCAGCTCCAACGTGACCCCAAGGGATGGAGCGGAGCAGGAGGAAGGACCAACACCATGAAATCCCTGCTTGAAGGCCAGAAAATCCCACAGCAAACCACGGTCCTACTGTTTTCCCCAACTATTCCTTGCTCTGAGTTATAACAAATTATAAAATTCCTGATTAAAGCATGGGATGTGCGTGCCGGAGCCGGAGCCAGGCACTCCAGGATGGCTTCACTGGGAAAGGGACAGGCAGAGCAGCTTCAAGAGGCTTTACCAGGATAAAGCAGAGGAGACTTGAAAGATCATCCCAGCAGATGAAGGAAGCTCAGTTGCCTTTGGTCACCCAAGATGTCCCATTCAGGGTGCAATGGCCTCCAGGGGAGGTTCAGGTTGGATACTGGGAAAATTCCTTATGGAAAGGGGTGTCCAGCAGTGATCAGGCTGCCCAGGGCAGGGGGGAGTCACCATCCCTGCAGGGATTTAAAACCCCTGTGGATGTGGCACTTGGGGACAGGGGGCAGAGGTGGCCTCAGCAGTGCTGGGGCATGGTTGGACTCAATCATCTCTGAGGGCTTTTCCAACCTCACCGATTCCCTGATTCCATCATTATTAAGCTCCCAGATGGGTGCAAAAATAAAAGTCCACTTTGGTCCAAGTCAGAGTGAGGACTCAGCCTTGAGCTCCAAGTCACTGCAAATGCTCACAAGGCCAGAAGTATCCAACTAAAACCTTTTAAACCCAAGACCGGCTCTTCCAAAAGATTCTTCCTAAAACCAAGACCTTCTCCAAGTCACAAGGAAAGGGCCTGTGGATCCTCAGAGCCACAACTCCCAGCTGCCCTTTCCCACAAGGTGAGGGCCTCCTCTGGGGTGGGGCAAGACTCCCAAAGGTCAGTCCCACATGAGGCAGAGAGGCACCAAAACATCCTCTCTGTCCCTCAGCTCAGCTACTCAACCTCAGCCCTCAGGAGAACGTTGGGAAGAGCTTCCCAAGCTTGGCCCTACGGCCTGTCCTGGTGATTCCAAGAGGTCTGCTGGCCATCACACCACGTGTCACCTCCAGCACGGGCCTCTCCACACGGATCAGCCCACGGAGCCTTACCTGAGCACAATCCACCTGGAAGAACCACGTGGAAGCACCGCCTGTGCCCTTGCTGGGTGTCCAGCAGCCAGCCTTTGGCACTGGCAGGGAGTTTTCAGCCCGGGAGAAGCCATGCGGCGCTCCCTCGGAGAGCGGGAACGGCGCCCACGAGCCCGGGCTGAAAACTCATCCCGCTGGGAATGTGAGTGTGTGCGGTGCCAGGGGTGTGGCCGTGGCCCTGGAGCCCTGGAAGGACTTACAAGTCCTGTGTGTAGAGGTAGAGAAAAAAATTAAGCTCACTTAATCCTTTCAGGCCAGGAGCTGGGATTTCCCCGGAGCGACGTCCATTGCCGGCAATGGACGCACCAAAATAACGTCGGCATCCCCGAGTTAACCACCTCTGTCCTCCTTTCACCTATCACACTGCTCATGCATCAGCCAGCTTCCCAACCATCTTCCCGGCTCTTGGCGCTATGTCCTCTCCCTTCTTCCGCACGGAGTTGGAGAAAAGGAGCCCCTTGGTCAGCTCTGGCTGCCCGGAGAAGCTGGATGGAAACGGTGGAAATTACAAGGGGGTCATCAGCAAGGCTGGAGAGGACAGCGCTTAAGTCACGACGTTTCCGACCCTCCCGCCCCCCAGCCAAGGCCAGGTGTTCCACCACTCCAAAAACCCGGCTTTTCCAAAGCTTGGATGCGCTGGGAAAGGCACCTGGGGGTGAATTATCCACCCCCCTTCCAGCTTGGATTTGTCTTTTAGACATGCGGGGTGGGCTTTGGGGGCACCTTATGAGGTGAGAGTTGGACAGAGGCAGTTAACTCCCAGAGCCACGAAAAAGTCCAGGACAGGATAAATTCCCAGCTCCCAGTTTCCCTACAGTTGTTTTATAGGAGAGAAATGAATTGTCACAGCCCCGTGTCACAATCTTGCTTTTTTGGGGTGGATTTGCTGGGATTACTCCAAGCCCACAAGATCCAACCCCATCCCTACAAGCAGACCACGACCTGAGGCTCATTAACAAATACACAGAGAGGATGAGAATCCACATCTAAAATATGGGAATGTGTCAGGACTCCGTGGTCTGACCACAACTTCAACAAAATTCTGCAGATTCCCAAGCTGAGCTTCTCCAAGCTCCAAAGAAAACACAAATCCTGGGGATAAAATGACACCACCAGATCAAATTTGGTCTTAAAGCAACGTTTTGGGGAATTTTGTGAAATTTCACACATTTTTTTATTAATATTTTATTGTTTCTCTGAGCTGTTCCATGTACATGAGTGTGGAAGGGAACACAACTGTTCCAAAGGAGCAGCTCAGTCTGGATACCCAAAACAAATCTCCAAAGCAGAGGATGACTAAGGCCTGACTTAACTTTTAGTTTAAAAGAGGTTGGACTTGATCTTGGAGGTGTTTTCCAACTTTTAACAATTCTCTTGGCAATGATGGAAAAGGACTTTTCCCAACTGAACCACAAATTCAACCTGATGGTGTCGCTTCGAGAGGAAAACCACACCAAGAGTCTGCAAATTCAAATCTGGTAAATGATCAGATCCATTTGGAAAAAAGGAGGGAAAACACCAAACCACAACCCAACCTCTCTACAGAAATGTGTTTTACCTCACTTCTTCCCCCTCTAAGATTTGTGTCACAAATGATTGCGCCAAAAATCTGTGAAAATTCAGGAGTATCTGATCCTCCTGAAAAATTCAGACTGAGGTAAAATGTCCCTGAATTCTCCTGGGAATCTCTGCGTTTCTAAATCCTGATGTTTGCAGCTCCAGAAATGGCACAAGCAAAGCTTAAGGTGAGGTCTCCTCCACCTGCACTGGTGCCACAGCACAATTAACACCCCTTATTTTAATTAACCTTTTCCAATCATTACTCATTATCAAAGTCAATGGGTAAATAAACTCTAAGCTCTACCATGCATCAGAAAACATGAATTTGCTTAAAACTACTTCCAGTAATTAAAGCTGGGCTGGTGGTTGATTAAGAGAAGGGCAGAAGAGCCTCCAAGTCCCACCAAGGCCACAAGAAGCTGGAATTGAGGCAGTGCCTTCAATTCCTGCTGGATCCTCAGGAATCACTGGGTTTGGACTTATCCAAGAGGCTCCCAGCCCTCCTGCCCTTCAGTGTAAGGAATGTGAAATAATACATGGAATGCAATCCTACAGGAGCAGCAGGTGAGTGAAGAGTTTCCAAAGACCTAAAGAAACCCAAGGAATGGCTGAAGTGTTGAGTGGAGAGTGAGATCCACAGAACCATGGAATGGTTTGGATGAGGAGGGACCTTACAGGACATCCAGTGCCACCCCCTGCCACAGGCAGGGACACCTTTCACTATCCCACGTAGCTCCAAGCTCCAACCTGGCCTTGGACAATGCCAGGGATCCAGGGGCACCTGTGCCAGGGCCTCACACCCTCACAGGAGGAATTAATTCTTTCTTAACCACCAATCTAAATTTTTCCTCTTTTCACTTAGAACCATGACTGGAATATCATCCTACATCCCACCAAAAAGAAGGTGCTGGCTGCAGATCCCACTGGCCACCTACGGGACTGGGCCACAATTCCAGAGGACAGAGGGAGCCACCAAGGCCTTCTCTTGAAGAGGTTTTCTGCTCCAGAAGACCTTGATGGGAGTGAAACCACTGAAGTCCCAAAGAACACCCAAATCCGGGCATTTCCAACTGTGAACACCCAGGGGCTGAGCCAACACTGCCTTTGAGAGAACCTGGCATGGCCAACAGACCCTTCTCTGGAGGCTCACATGGTACAGACCTAAAGCAGAGGTTGAAAGGACAGGAAAAGCTGGGGATTTTGGGATAACTCAGTTCAGAGAATCCCAGAATGGTTGGGTTGGGGGGAACCTTAAGGACCATCCAATTCCACTCCCTGTTATGGGCAGAGACACCTTCCACTACCCCAGGTTGCTCCAAGCCCTGTCCAACCTTGGACATTTCCAGGGATGGGGCATTTAGGAGTAGCCTTGAACACTTCCAAGGATGGAATTCAGGAGCAGACAGTCCATCCATCTGTTTCCACATTGAGGGATGTGGGCCAATTCCACCCAAAATGCTCATGGGAATCTCAGTTCCTCAGAGCTGCCCATTCCTTGGAAGCCTAAGGGGATGAGCGAAGTGTCCAAGCCCAACCAGCTGCTGGTTCCACCAACACCTGGACACTTCTCAGGTCACACCCAGGGCAGCTGCCACCAGAGGATTTATACAGAAAGCACTTTTTGTGTAGGAAAGACCATTTAGTTACCAAATATTGACCGAAAGACATCAAACCAGCCCCATTTGCACCACACAACCACCAAATCCACGTTTTCCTGAGCTCCAGGTGCTGGAGCTGCACGGAGTTGCCTCTTACCTTGAGCTCCTTCCAGCTGTCGAGCAGCCTGGTGGCCAAGTCGCTCACATCCACGATTTTATCCGTCTGCTCCTGGCTCCTCTCGCTCTCCACGTCGGAAACTCCTTCCTCTTCATCCTGCGACGGCGTTTCCATGGCCATGGGCTCCTCCAGCTTGGCTCCATTGCTCTCCTTGACCTCTGCCTCGGGCTCGGCCTCCAGCTCCGCCGGCTGGGATTTGCTGCTCTCCACCGGCGCCTCCACAGCAGTTTTGATGTCCTGCTGCTGCTGCTGCTGCTGCTGCTCCTCCATCACCTCCACTGGGGCTGCCTCCAGCTGGTCCAGGTCCTCCTTGCCCTCCTTCCCTTCCAGCTCGCTGGTGGTGTCCGAGATGGCGCTGTCCATGCTGTTCTCACTGATGATCTTCAGCCTGCGGAACACCAACTTCTTGGGGGTGTCCGTGTCCCCCTCCACGCCCTGCTTGGCCGAGAGCTCCGGGGTGTTGAGCGGGGTGTGGGCCCGGGACGTGTTCTCGCTGGAATATCCGTCGCCCTCGCTGAGCTGCGGCACCGCCGTCTTGGTCTGAGCCCAGCGCTGGATGATGGGCAGCACCTTGCTCTCCTCCAGCATGTTCTTGGTAGGGATGGGCAGCAGCTCCAGGGTCTTCATGATCTAAGGGCAAGGACAAGCAGGGCGTTGTCAGAGCCAGCAGGATTTAAAGCTGTGTCCAGCCTGGAGTAATTAACTTTTCTCAGGAAGAATTAACTCTGGATTATCAAGGTGATCATAAAATCCTGGTTTGGGTGGGAAGGGACCTTAAAGCTCACTTAGTTCTTCTTGCCATGGGCAGGGACACCTTCAGCTACCCCAGGTTGCTCCAAGCCCTGTCCAAGCTGGACTTGGACACTGCCAGGGATGGGATGTCCACAACCTCTCTGAACAACCTGTGCCAGGACCTCACCATTCTCACAGCCAAGAATTCCTTCCCAATATCACAAAATCTAAGATCTAAATATCTGATCTCATCTATCTAATGACAGTCACAGGTCACAGATGATGGATTTTGGGAAAACTTTTTTCATGGAAAGAGTTTTTAAACATTGGAATGGGCTCTCAAGGAGGTTTGGAGTCCCATCCCTGGAGGTGTCCAAGGAACACCTGGAGATGGCACCCATTGCTCTGGGCTGGGGACAAGGTGGGGATCAGGCACAGCTTGGACTCAATGACCTTGAACTTCCAGAAGTCTTTGGGCATCTATCCTAAATTGTTTATGGAAAACTGAAACATTCCAGCTCCACTTCAGACTGTCAAGATCTCAAATTCTCTGTGCCTCAGCATGGAATAAACAGCACCAGCAACAACCTTTAAGTCTGGCTCATGGAATCTGTCAGGAATCTAAGGAAAACCACAGGAGCAAATTCCTTCCATCTATTAAGGATCTGCCTGAGGGCAGAAATTTCGGGCCTGTAGTTCTGAGGCACCTGAGGTTGTTTTCCATGAACACTTGGCACGGATTTGTATTTTAAAAAAGAGAAGGAAAAGAAAATTCTGGTGATCCCGAGCGTTCAGCGAAGCTGCCAAAACCCTTTTCCCCGAAGAGGGCTGGCCAGCCCTGGCACAGGGAGGAGTCCCCATTCCTGGAGGGATTTAAGGGCCTTGTGGACGTGGCACTTGGGGACAAGGGTGAGTGGTGGCCTCAGCAGCGCTGGGGAATGGCTGGACTGGATCTTAAAGGGCTTTTCGCACCTCGAGGATTCCGTGAGAGCTCCCAATCCCAGGGAATCACTGACCTCCAGCTGCAGCTTCAGGTTGTTGGCCGTGCTTCCTCTGCCATCGCCCAGCTCCGTCATCCAGATCCAGAGCAGGGACAAGCCGTGACACTCCAGGAAGGACTTGAGGCAGGACTGCGAGTGCGTGTTCTGGAGAGCCAGATGTGGAACAGTCAGAGACTTCCAGGCAAAAACATGGAAAACTGCTCCACTGGGATCATGGTCAAAGCCATGGCAGAGCCAGAACTCGGCACCTGAGCAGGTCCGAGCTGATTTGAGTGGCTGGAACTGCCGGGACTGGAGCAGGGATCCAGCAGCAGGACCATTCCAACCTGAGCTACAGCTCATAGCGGGGAATAACAGCGAAGGACAAGGGATCCTGGAGCTGCTCAGCTGAGCCTGGGGTGCAGCAGAAAGGGCAGGACCTGCCTCCCACCCTCCCCCTCTTCCTCTGAGGACGTCATCTGAACGGGACGGGGACCCCTCCCCTTCCCAGGCCGCTCCTCACCTGGATGAGTTTGAGGCAGGTGAGTTTCTGCTCCAGGGTTTCGATCCGCACCATGAGCCGGGACAAGCTGAGCACCTGGTTTTTATCAGAGAGACCCTCCCCGTTCTCCAGCAGCGCCTCCAGCTCCCCGTCCACCTGCACAGCCACAGGGAAACCCCCTCAGGCTCAGGCCAGGCAATTCCCTGACTCCCAAGCTCCCTTTTCCCTATGGAAAATGTTTCAGCTCTGTGATTGCACCAAAACCCTCTCAGTCCTGAGTTTATCGTTTCATGCAGGAAAACAAACTAAGACATTATCTTTAATTGCAGGTAAAACTTATTATTTATATTCTGAGTTGTATAAATTCCTTATAAATTTGTAATGATTCATGGATTATAAACTCTAACAGATTTATAATCCTTACAACCATGCACAATGAAATATCACCCTCTCATTTAGTGACTAATTAGTGTTTTAAAACACCTTGTAAATTATTTAGGAATTATTTCTTGGCTTCCTCACTCTCTGAAACAGCACATTAAAATGAAACTGGCATTTTTAAACTTCCCAAAAGAATTAGGAATCAATCTTCTCCATAGGAACAGAGGTTTGTCCCTTCCAGGATGGAATAATTACAAATTGTAGGAATTAAAGAAGAGCCTGTGCAGGTTCTTGCAGAAGATTTCACCCCAAAAAAATTCCTCTTTCTCTGGATTCTCTGCACTTTTTCCACATGGCATGAACCCAAACCTGCAATTCCATGTGTTGTCTCTAAAATTCCACCTCCCAACCTGGAAATGGTGAAACTCTGCCCTAGGAGCTGCCAAATTTCAGGTGATGCCCTAAATGGCAAAGCCAGTATTGTTCATCTTTCATTAATGTTTAAAAATCATGGAAAGCAACCCACATCTTTAAATCCAGTTTATGGTGGGGTTTAGTTATGGATGAGCAAATAGTGGGAAAGTCACTCTCTGGTGGGACTCTAAATAATCAGGAGAAAGGAAATTGGATTTAACTGTAGATCCAAGAGAACACAAATCTTGAGGGGCCTTGTGAAATAAAATCACTGGAGTTGGAAAAGACCTCCAAGATCATCAATCCAGCCTTTAATGACACATCCATGGAAAGGCTGAACCCTGAGGCCATCAGGAGTCATCTTCTCCTGAAGGAACAGCGATGGGATGAGAGGAAACTGCCTCAAGCTGTGCCAGAGGTGGCTCAGGTCGGACATGGGGGAAATTCCTTCACGGGAAGGGCTGGTGGCGGTGGGATCCCCATTCCAGGAGGGATTTAACGCCACGGGGATGTGGCACTGGGGACGTGGGTGGTCTTGGCAGTGCTGGGAATGGCTGGGCTCGGTGCCAGGGGCTCACTCCTCCAACTCACCGAGTCCTTTTTCCGGGAGCGCTCCTTCTTCATCTTGCCTCCGGCCGCGCGGATGCTGACCCTGTTCTCCCCCCCCAGGTACCCCCGGCAGTTGGAGGAGCCACAGAAACATTTCTGGGCCTCTTTGCTGTGGGGGGACACAAAGGGAGGTTCAACAACAGCTCAACCCCAGCCACGGCCGCCTCTGCGCCTTCCGAAGCCAGGAATGGGAATGGCTCTGCATGGAAAAGCCACTGAAAATCCAAATAAATTCTTCATTCCCAACACAGCTGCCATGATCCTGAGCTGTGGCAGCTGAAAGCCAAGCCTGCCTCACTTCCAGGCTCTCCACAGGCCAAGAACCAGGAATCAGAGATGAAAAGGTGGAGCTGGTGGGGCTGACAACTTCTTATCCCACATGGCCATCAATATCCTAATTTTTCTAAGGAATTTATCCTCAGGATTATACACCCACTAGGAAAAGCTTGCATTTCATAGCATTTTGTAGCTCACATACTGAATTTTAGAGCTCAAAACAGGATAAAGAATGAGCTCAGGATTCATGGAAGCAGCAAAATCCACATGGAAGATTTGTTTTGGATGTTCAGTTGTGGCTAATAAATACAATGTATATAATAAATATAATAAATACAATGCAATACAGTTCCCAAGGAATATTTCTACCAAGCCTCTGTATTTCTCACTTGACACACCATCCATTTTAAGCTCCATTCCACAATTTCTTGGGAAAATGGCAAGGGTTTATTTTAAATATATGGAACCCACTGGAGGAACGTGGCTCTGCAGTGGTAAGAAGCAGGGACGCTCAATTCCAGGAATTTCTAGGAAGGAGGAATAATCTTAAAATGCAACTAAAACCTCATTCCTGCTTACAGAAGGGCCTGGAGAAGGTTCCAGAAGGAAAAGGAAGGGATGTTCCTCAAGTTATACTTCACCATAGAGTAATGGAGGAATCTTAGGCTCAGGTTTAGCCAAGGGATCCCAGTTCCAGGCTGGAGCTTTCCCTGCAGCCCTGGATTAGGCCAGGAAGAGGGGCTGAGTTATCCAGGGGGTTTTACAGCTCCTTCTACTTGCAAAGCCATAAAACAGGAGTGGGAAGGGGAGAACGGGAGTTCTTGAGGAATACTGCAAAGTCTGGAGCCTGGCTAATTAACAATCAGACAGGAGGAAGCAGGGAAGGTAATTGTCTGGGAAAGGGATGGAGCAGGAACAGCAGGAAGAGCGGGAAAGGGGAAGAGCAGAATTCCTGCGGCAGGGAAGGGGACGTACCCGTATCTCTGGAATTGGTAATCAAACGTCAGCTCCGAGCCCGACGGGACCAGCTTGGTGGTGAAAAACCCAACCCGGAGCTGCCCATTCACAGTCCACTGTGGGAAAAAGATGCCAGGAGTTATTCCAGGCTCCACTCCAGGTTTGCTTTCCCTGGACACAGCCATCCTTGGAAAAACTGGGGAGTTTAAAACCGGGCAAAGAGCCCGCTTTAAATCCAGGTGTTTTCACGTCACTGATACAACAGCAACAAAAATCCCCAAAATAAAGGAAGAAAACGTTTCAGTCTGAGCTCTCAGAGGGAGGAGCTGCTGGATTCCATCCAGCATTTTACCTTTTGGGTCTCACAGTTTGGCTCACAGCTGTGGTTCATGAAGCGGGAGCAGTTCCCTTTCTGGGTGGCGTCGATGATCTGAAAAGGGACAAGAAATGCAGGGAAAAAGGTTCATTCCTTGGAATGGGCTACAAACACAACCCATGTGGGAATCATCCCCCTTCCCACTCTTTATTTTAGAGTTTGGGGTTTGCTAGGACATTAATTCCACCCAAAAAGAGCACTTAGGAACACAGCTCCTCATTTTCAAGAGCTCTCCAGCTGGATGCAGATCCTGGATTTTGTTTCTGATACAGCCATGAGAGGTTGGGACAGTGAATTTTTCTCCCACACAACTCATGCTCCAAGGGAAAAGTCATCCCAGAAATAAAAACTCCTTTGATAACTGGAAATGCTCATTTGTGACACATAAAATCACACAACAATCTCAAAAATCCTTATTTTAGGAGAAAAAAACACCCAGGAAAAATCACTGAGTATTTTTAGCTCCTTTTCTCTCAAGCTCCCCAGATCTAAAAAGTCCTGACAGGAGAGACAAGGAGAATAAGGAGAATAAGAGATGGAATTTCTATTTATCCTTCTTGTTCTCAGGTAGAGGGAAAAACTCCACATCCCTTGGAGCTGAAGCAGCCATAAATAATTAAGGATATCCCATATATAAATATTCCAGTGGCAATCCTGCACAGAGGGACTCTGCCAGCTTTAAATATCCCAGTTTCATGGAGTTTAATGTGAAAGGAAATGTGGATTTTTGGTGTATTTGGGCACCCAAAAAGGGTGAGTTTGGCTTGGAGCATCTTTCCAAACTTCTCTCCCATGGATGTTTGCCCATGGAACAACGAGCCATGCTCCATCTTTTCCTTTGGAAAGACACTTTTCCCTCCCTAAGGATGCTGGGACACATTTAAACTGCCACAATTTTGTTGGAACTGAGCAATGAGTTAAAAAATCCTGAGGCTTGACGTTTCCTTTCCTCAGGAAAACATTCCCAATGGATTCAGGACGTTGCTCCATGCGTTCCCAAGGAGCTGGTGCTGTACACAGCTAAACCCAGCCTTTCCCAAAGCCCATCCCAGCAATCCCACTGCTCACCTCATCGTTCTTCAGGGCCATGAAATAATAGTGGATGTTCTTGTTCCGGGCATATTCCTTCACCCGAGCCTTGAACTCCTTGTGATCCAGCACTTCCCCACAGTATTCCAAGACAAAAGTGTTGCTGTAACAGGGAAAAATATTAATTTTCTTAGGAAAAAAAACCCACAAACAAAAAATAATCCCTGTTCAGGAGAATTCTCTGAACACAACTCCCAGCCTGGCCATCCTGGTGGTGTAGCAATAATGATGTGCTTTAATCTCAGGGAATTCTGATTAATTTGGGATTGTATGCTGTCACATGAGAAGGTGACAGAGGAACAAAGCTCACCTTGGAGCAGGGTTTGTTCTAGAAATTCAATATATTCATAGAATTACAGGATGGTTTGGGTTGGAAGGGAACTTTGAGCTCGTCCCATTCCAACACCATTCCCACGGGCAGGGACACCTTCCATTGTCCCAGGCTGCTCCAAACCCCATTCAACCTGGCCCTGGACACTTCCAGGGATCCAGGGGCAGCCACAGCTGCTCTGGGCAGCTGGGCCATGGCTGGAGAGTTTTTCCATGAGGAATTTTCCCAATATCCAATGAAACCTCCCCTGGCCCAGCCTGAGGCCGTTCCCTCCCCTCCTGTCCCTGTTCCTGGAGCAGAGCCTGACCCCCCCGGCTGTCCCCTCCTGGCAGGAGCTGTGCAGAGCCACAAGGTCCCCCCTGATCCCCCTTTGCTCCAGGCTCAGCCCCTTCCCAGCTCCCTCAGGAGCTTTCCAGACCCTTCCCAGCTCTGTTCCCTGCCCTCAATGCACTCCAGGATGCTCCCTTCTCCCAGTGAACCTCATCTTGGTGTCCCCATCCGGATCCTCCCCTGTGCCTCAGGAGATTTCAGTGTCCTCACTCCTCTCTCCTTTCCTGGCCTCACCTAACCCAGCACTTGGAATTACAATCCTGAATTAACAACAGGAGGAAAGATCCCCTCCGGATCTCCTCATTGTGCAAAGGGGAGGAGGAGGACTCGGGAAGAGAAGTTTTGCAGAGATGGGAAGAGAAGAACGGACACAACGGGAATGAAGCAGGAACACAGAAAGGGGAGGCAGATTCATCCCAAGAATTAGCCATGGAAAAGCTGCTGGGAAACCACCAAGAGCAAAACCAGGGTGGGAGATCAAACAGGAGACGGGCAGATGCCAAAGAGGAAGAAGAGGGACACCCAACAGGGACGAGGAGGAGCTGGAAGAACTCAGCCCGTCTCCTGTCAGGGAAATCCAGACCCCACAGGGCCTTTTCCCTTCAGGAGGGAGTAAAAGGGTGGGAAAAGGCTGTGGGAAGAGGGAAGGCTTACGATGGCAGGTCCTTGGCAGCTCTGAGCCCCCAGCCCTTCTTCTCGGTCAGGATCACCTCCACATCCGCGTGCTGCTTCTTCTGGAAGCGCCGGTTGGAGCAGTAGTCACCGTTTGGACACCGGGAGGAGCTGAGGGAAGGGAAGGGAAGGGAAGGGAGCAAATCAATTCCCAGCAGGAAAACAGCACCAAGAGGAAGGGCTCAGATGGGAAATAAATCCCAAATAATCACGAGAAATTCCGTGCGAAACCTTCAAATGTGGTTTGCTATAAAAAGCAGAACCACGTGGCTGTCAACGTGCAAATGCAGATCGTTTATTTCTGGAAAGATAAAAACATTTGGAATGCTGATCCCGCTGTATTTCTGTATCAGGGCATCCCAATGGGGAGAACTGGGCTCTTCTCCCCTTGTTCTGGGGGTTATTCCCTCAAGACATTCCCTGCTCTAGGCTTGGCCTACGAGATAAAATCAAAAATCGGGATTCTGGTAGGTAATTCCAATTTTTCCACAATCCTTGTGCCAGGGGGAAATCCCACCAAGCACCTGTCCCTGCCTCCAGCTCCCATGGAGCAGCAACCTCTTCCAGAGGGAGAAGGAGACATCAGCCATAGGCTGGAGAGGCTCTGGGGAAAGAAGATCCAGGAGGTTGTAAGGGCTGATCTCCTGCAGATCATCCAAAGATTTAAATCGTGGAATGGTTTGGGTGGGAAGGCACCCTAAGGATCATCTCATTCCACCCCCTTGCCATGGGCAGGGACACCTCCCATTGTCCCAGACTGCTCCAAGCCCCATCCAACCCCCAAAACCTTCCAGGGATGGAGCAGCCACAGCTTCTGCTGGCAGCTCTGAAGCTCTCTCCAGGCCAGCACGGACACTTCACTGCCACCTCCCAGGAATTCCCGGGTTACTTGAGGGATTCCCAGGGCACCTCCAGGCCACTCCATGGACCCCAACTCACCACTCGATCATGAGCAGGCGGTTGAGACAATCCTCTCCACAGGCCACCTCCCCCTGCGCCCGCTCCTCCTTGGACAGCGGGGGACACTCACACAGCATCCGCTTGATATCCCGGTGGGATTTGTTCTTCTTCCTGGGAAACCAAGGCATGGAAATACAGGTGAGACAGCAACCAGGTGGAGAAACTCCTCTTCAATCCTTATCAGTGGTTTTTGGAAAAAAACTGAAAATAAATTTCTCAACGTATGGATTGATAACACTAGGGACAGGAATAACCAAGGACACTTGGCTTGGTGATGACTTTGTGGTGACAAAAGGTGATTTCTTAAAGAGAATTCCCAGGATATTCAGCTGTTTTTCCTTTCTCCTCCCTGTCTATGTTTATTTGGACATCCACACTTTAATAAGGCAAATTGGAGAGTTTGGTTACTTCAGCCTCTGCTTTGCTGTTAAGTGAGAGGATGAAAAAGAGGAGAAAATCAGAGTTAGACAAAAAGCAGGGCATCCACTAATTCGTATTTTAGCTTCCATGAAGGATTTGGGGAATGCTCTGGAGCGTGGATCCCAACAAGGCAAAAAATCCATTAGGAAAAAAAGCAAACTATGTCAATTAGATCTAAAAAAACTCCTCTGAGATGATAAATAAAGACGTGGAAGTAACAAAAACCTTTGGAAAAGCGCCTTGTTTGTCCAAGAGCTTTTCCACACCCAGACAGAATTCCCTGTGCCAACAGAAAGGGAGTGAGCTGGCATTTGGGGACATTAAACAGTCAGGATCTGGTAAAGCTATAAGAAACAGTATAAATAAATCAACCTTGCCCTCTTATCCTCCCATTTTCCGACTCTTCTCAGCACTGGGGACTGTCTGGACCAAACTGGGTGATTCCCTTTAGGAGAAGAGAGCCTGGGGTGGCTTTGCCAAACGTGGGGAATGCAGCATCCCTGCCCCTTCCTCCAAAGGATGCCAATTGGGCCATGAAAACCCCAACCATCCTGGAACCAAATGGAAGCTAAATCCCAAACCTGCTCCAGGGATTAAAACAAGGATAAAGCAGCAGTTACCTCTCCGTCAAGTAGACGTTCTCCTCGATGAGGTCGAAGTAACAGGGCATCTTCCCCTGCTTGGCAAACTCCTTCCAGCGCTGGGGGTCCCTGAAGTCATCCATGATGCATAACCTGCCCACCATGGAGGAATCCTGGGGCGCCGGCTCCACCTGCTCCCCCTCCAGCTTCCCCTTCCTCTTCTCCGCAGAGTCGCCGTCGCTCTCCGAGTCGCTCTCCAACTCCGGCCGCCTTTTTTTCGGTGGGCCTCGTTCCTTCACGTCGTTTTTTTCCAAAGCTTTCGCCTCGTCCTTCTTCTCCCCGCCCGGCACCGGCTCCTTGGTGGAATTGCTGCTGATCTCGTGTGCCTGCACCGAGCCCTTTTCCTTCTGCTCGGGCATCTGGGATTTTCCAGAGGGGCTGGGAAAGCGGGGCTTGCACTCCTCATCCCAACGCTCATCCTCCTCAAACTCCTCGTGGTCTTCCGTGAGGGAGTCCGGCACCTGGCCCTGGATGCGTTCGTAGTTAACCACGGAGGCTCTGCTGGCTGCCCTGGCATCCCAGTAACCGTTGCCTTGCCAGTAGCTCTGGGAGCTGGGATAGGCTCCCGGGCCCGGCTGGTAAACGTAGCCCGAGTACATCCCAAAGCTGCTGTCCGGCTGCTGGTAGGTGCTGCTGGGCTTCTCCTGCTGGGAGAAGTCCCAGCCCACGGCACCCATCTCCTCCGGGGCACGGAAACCATCCAGCCTGGAGTAGTCTCCGAGGCCGGACTGGTTCAGCCCGCCCTGCCCTTGCCGACTGTCAGGCTTGGAAGAGCTCATCTGGTGCCGGGATGTGTCGGTGCTTTCCAAACTCTCCGGGACGCAGAAGGGCTGCTCCTCCGGCCGGCCCATGGGCCTTCCCACGGCCACCGCGTCCGGCAGCCCCATCCTCTCCTCCGCGCCGGCTTTGCCGTGGGAATCGGCCGCGAGGTCCGCCTGGCTCGTGCTGTCCACGCCATCGCTCTGGGCCTGGCACGGATCCGCCCGCAGCTCCTCCAGCTCCTTCCTGCTCAGCTCCGTGGAGGTTGCCGGACTCTTCTCCATCCCTCTGGGAGAACACCTGCTCTCCACCTGGGGACCACCTTTACTCCCCATATTTTCTGGCCTCTCCTCATAGTAGGGCCTGCTGGGCTCGGGGCGCTCATCATCCCAGTGGTCGGAGAAGCGCCGGTTGCTCCGGGAGGAGCCTGGGCTGCTCTCCTCCATGGCTATGGTGGAGTTCTTGGGAACCACCACAACTGACTGGAGCTTCTTCCGCGGCGTCCCATCATCGGAATCCGAGTCCTCCGTGTCACTGTCCTCGCTGCCCACTTCGCTGTTGCTGTCCCCCGAGTCGGAATAATCGTCGTGGCCAGCAGGAATGAATTCCAAGGCGTTGCCACTGCTGTCACACGTTGGGGCTTGGGTCACCATCTCCGTGTCCTCTGCCGTGACGATGACATCGGAGGAGGGATACAAAGTGTCTGGAAAAGCTGAGGCCATCAAGGGCTCGCTTCCCTCATCCCTCTCGGCCGATATGCCAGGAGACTGAACCCTCAGCTCATACAGCTCAGCTCCCTCTGTGGAAACAGCACTTTCTTCCACGACCTCTCTGCCGCGGTGCTCCAACGGCACTTCTGAATAATAGGAATGTTCATTCTGGAACGACAACTTGCCTTTTGCTGAGCCAAGATCAACGTGCTGAACATCCAACTCCAGCGTCTCTTCGGCTTCCGAATGCTGGAGTGGCTCCTGGCACACACCTGGCGGGGGCACGTCCCATTTGGAAGAGACACTTTCCTCCAGCATGGGAGGATCCGACTGGAGCCTCTGGGAACAGCCATCCTGGGAGGAATCTCTACTCGAGCTTTCCACTGCCAGGCTGATTTTATGGGAAGGATGGCTGTGTTCATCCTCTCCGGCAGACTTGGAATGGGAATCCTCCGCGCTCTCGTAATCGCACGTCACGGTCTGCGGCTCCACCTGCACGTCCAGGAAAGTCTCGGATGTCACTTTCAAATCCGCAGGTTCCGCTTCGATTTCCACTTCCGAGTGGTACAAACCAGGGGTGGCATCATCAGAAATGTAGCAAAAAACAGGTTCTTTGGTTTTGTCACACAGAGCGTGAGTCACCTCCTCATCCAACTTCTTAAGGTCAGCGTTAGTGGGATCTACATTCACGGCAGGGAGAGGGGCGGCTTCCTCCGGCTGCTGCGGCTCCGGAGCCTCCGTTTCCTGGAACAGGCTGTTGCACTCGCTGGACTGGACCTGGGAATCATCCAGCTCTTGTTCTTGGGACACATCCATGCTCTCAAACCCATTGGATGGCAACGGGTATGACGGGCTGGTATTGACGGCAGGCGATGCTTCCGACCAACCCAGGCCGTGGTCAGAGGATGCAGCAACATCCTCTGCTTTGCAGGCACTGAAAGTTGCCAGACCCTCATCCTGACCCTCCGGGGAGCCGTTCACGCTCGATTCCGTGGGGAAACACGTCCTTAAGGGATCGTGCTTTGCCCTTAAGAACATTTCTTGCTCCTTAACACTGTCATGGCCTTCGTTTGCTGCAAGTTCCTCGGATTTCAAGTTTGCCAAACCTGCCTTGGACTCGTCGGCCTTCGGCAAAGCGGGAGAATCGTTCAACTGATTTAATGGAGAAAGTGTTTTTTCCCTTTCCAACTTTTTCACACTGGACACCCTGATCTCATTGTTCTTTACACAAGAGCTCTCTAAATCTAGAGAATTAGACTTGGACTTGATTTCTTCAATCGATTCTGTACAACAGAAAGAACTCTTAAATTTATCAGGCTTTGGTGCGGGGGCCTTGGAAGGGGTGGACTTATAGCGGGAGGAATTCACATTACTGTCGGGCTTGGAATGGGATGTCCCCTTCCGATAGCCCAGTTCATCAAGGGGAGAGCACCTTTTGGACACTTCACTTTCAGAAGTCCTTTTGGAATCTCGATCCGCTTTTGAAGACGACCTCCCTCGCCTGTCCACGTCGGCATGAGACGACTCCACTTTGCTGTCCCTGTCCGACTTGGAGTAAGAGGATCTCGAGTCTCTGTAGGAGGAGGAGGAATGGGAGGACGTACGCCTGGAGTCGCTGGACCTGGAATGTGTCCTCCTGTACTCATCCTCCGAGTCCGAGCTCTCCCGCGCCCGGCTGTCCGCGTACGACCGGGAATAGCGCGACCGTTCCCGGTACGGGGAGCTCCGGTGGTACCGGCGGTCGGAGTCGTAGTAGTGCGAGCGCTCCGACCTCGAGTAGGAGGAGCTGGTTCGGGAGCTGCGGTCGGAGCGGGAACGCGAATGAGACCGGCTTCGCCTCCTCTCTCTGTCAGAGCGGGAGCGCGAGGACGAGTACCGCGAGTCTCTCTCCGATTTGGAATAGCTCGAGTACTTCTCATCCCTGTCCGACCTGGAGCGCGACGAGGACTTGCCCAGGTCATCGCTCCGGAGGGACGCGGAGCTCCGTCTGGGATCTCTCTCCTTTTCCGTGCTGGAGATCTTCTGCTCATGCGACCGCTGGCTGGAGGAGGTCCTCACGGAATCCTCGTCGGACTCGGAGCCCTGCAGCGTGCCATCCGACTGGGAGAACTTCCTCTTGGCTCCCTGCCTCCGGGAGCACGCGGGAGCACCCTTCGAGCCGTCAGAAACCTCATCCTCCTTCCCAATATGGGAATCTTCCTTGGGCGGGGTTACCTCAGTCTGCTCGGGCGCGGGCGGAGTCACGCGTTCCTCTGAGCCGCGCGACGCCGGATCCTGCTTGGCGTCCGGCTCCAAGGCCTCCCTGGGCAGCGCCTGGCTCGGCTCCCTCAGCACGGGGGCTTCGGCTTCGCCGGGCGGCGACAGCAGCAGCGCCGGCATCGCCGTCACCAGCGGGGCCGTGGCTCCAGGAACCGGCACCGGTGACGCCGGCGGCGGCGGCGGGGGCGGGGGAGGCGGCGGCGTGGGGGGGAGATCCACGGCCAAGGCCACCGGTTCCGTTACCAGTGCCGCCGGAGCTGGGGGTGGCTTTGCCGTGACGTTCAGTAAATGTTTTTTGAAATGAATCTTCCCCAATTCTACCTTCGGTTTTGGAGGCGAAGATTCCTCAGCTGAACTGGCGGCGTCCCCCAAGTCCAGTTTATTTTTGGGGTTAAAATCAGTGGGAAGGGGAACCGCTGGAGGGGTGGGAGTTTCATTTTGTTTCTCGTTTCCCAGAGCAGTCAGGAATCGATTGGGTAAAGTTTTCTTGGTTAAACTAAAGCTGAAAGACACTTTTTGTCTTCCCTGCTCCTCAAGGTTAACCTTGGTTTTGGTGCCTTTGGGCAAAAAGCGGCTCGAGGCGACGCCTTTGAACACGGGGCCTTTGATAAAACCGGCTCTCGGCACCGTTTCAGGTTTGCCCTGTGGAAGAAAAAGAAGATGCAGTTGGAGGAACTGGATTTTGGGGGGGGTTGAACTCAGTTCTGCAGCATTTTCTTGCACCTCGTGAAGTTTTCATTATGATAAAAGAGAAATGCATATCCTGGGTCTGTCTTTATTGCCTGGCTCTGTCCTGAAAAAATCAATTCCTCAGACTTCTCCACCTTGAAACTAAACCTCCTCTGAGGTTTGGGCTGAGCCTTTTTATCTGACTTACTAATGACCAAGCTCAAAGTCCTTTTATCATTTAATACCTATTTTTTTAAAAGAGAGTTCAGTTTATAAAGTAAATTGAGGGCAAAATTCTGCTTTTTTATGCTGTTTCTGTGGTTCCAGGCTACAAAAGATCCTGAGTTTTAAGATTAAAGTGCATTTGTTTATCTGAATCCATCTGGATGCAGCCTTCCAGTACTGGAGAAGGCAGCAGGGAGAGCTCAGAGCCCCTGCCAGGGCCTGAAGGGGCTCCAGGAGAGCTGGAGAGGGACTGGGGACAAGGGATGGAGGGACAGGACACAGGGAATGGCTCCCACTGCCAGAGGGCAGGGATGGGTGGGAGATTGGGAATTGGGAATTCCTGGCTGGGAGGGTGGGAAGGGGCTGGGATGGAATTCCCAGAGCAGCTGTGGCTGCCCCTGGATCGCTGGCAGGGCCCAAGGCCAGGCTGGACACTGAGGCTTGGAGCCCCCTGGGACAGTGGGAGGTGTCCCTGCCATGGCAGGGGTGGCACTGGGTGATCCTGAAAGTCCTTTCCCACCTAAATCATTTTGGGATTCTGGAATTTGGTCCCAGCATAAACCAGACCAACAACAATCACAGCAGGAATATAAACCCCATCCTTTCCCATCTCCCCCAACAGCCTTCTCCTGGTCATCACTAACTCCTGCAAGTTCCCAGGCTCAGGCCTAGACCAGCACTAATGAACAACTCCCCAAGAATTCCCATCAGGACCCAGTGGTGCACGATGACTCCATCAGCTCTGGATCAACCAAGCTCCATGTCCTTCCCACCAGGAGCTTCTGGCAGCCTCCTGCCCACGAGCTCGCTCAGCACCTTGCAAGCCCAAATCCAGGAATTTTCAGAGCACCCAGCACCCTCTATTCACCCATTTGAGCATTTCTTCCTCTGTTTCAAGTCTTAAAGCTCATCTGTGACCCAGGAATAAAATCCTGGAGAAGATAAAGTGGGAAAAGGGCTTTGTTGTCAGCAGTGCCTATCTCCAAACATCCTAAGTGCATCAGAATCATGCAATTCCCAAATGGCTTGGGTTGAAGGGACCCTCAGGATTATCCTGCTTCAATCCTGCCATGGCAGGGACACCTTCCACTGTCCCAGCCGCTCCAAGCCCTGTCCAGCCTGGCCTTGGATACTTCCAGGGATCCAGGGGCAGCCACAGCTGCTCTGGAAATTACATTTTGTGTCTTAACCCTAATTCCAATGGAAAGAGTCATTTCCAAATTGTCCAGAGCCGGGTTTTGCTGCTGTATCTGTGCCATGAGCACATTTTTGGCAGGAGCAGCAGTTTCTTGCAGCCCCCTGTGAATCATTAAGGATTTTGTTAACCTTTAACTCATGGAAAACAACATGGAGCTGCCCAGGATCAAGGCACCACAGTAAATGATTAAATGAGACATTGGTGGATTGGAAATCCTGTGTTTTCTGCACCCCAGGACATCACATATCCCAAAAACTCCTCTTTTTTAACACACTGGGGGTTTCATTGTGAGCACCTGTTAATGGTCTATCCATGACTTGCCCTGGGGACCCAACCCAGCATCACTCTGGATCTGCAGCAGCAAATTCCCTTCACTGCGGGAAAACCGGGAGCAAAACCCAAAAGCATTTCCTTGAAACCTGTGTTTTTTATGAGGCGATGTTTCAGAGATGATTTTAAAGGAGTTTCATGGCTAAAAGGGAACCCAAAACACTGACTTTGGAAAAAAGGAATCTCCAGCTCTGAAACGGGCTCCTCTCACCACAACTCACAACCATCTCCACAAAGTCCCGCTGAAAATGCCATCCTTGTTTTCCAGAGAATCCACACAACAAAAGTGATCCTGGGATTCATCCACATTAATTCATGGAAGAATGAAGGACAAAATGAACACTACTGAGACCACCCTCCTGTACGAGTTCAGCCTCCTGAAGAGTGAGGGAACAGCATTTTGGGAGAATCCTGGATCAATTATTATCTTTACAACCAGAAATTCCCAATTTTTTTACTCCAACTTGGGACAAGAGAAGGGAGCAGGTTCCTCTCCAACCATACCCTGAAAGATCTCCACAGGTCTGAAACCAGATTCTTATCAGGGACAGGATTTTTTTTAATATCAACTATAAATAATAAATTAATAAATATATAGGTAAAATTACTGGAAACTCAGGGAATCAGCATTTCAGAGTTTTCCTTCTTGCTACAACTTTGGTGCCCTTATTTTAAGTGTCAATGTTTTGATCAAAATCTTTCTAATTTCAAGCACAACAGCTCTGAAATAACGGGAATAAGGGGGTCTGGATAGATCCACCTTTTCCCAAATATGGGATCTGCAGGCAAAAAAGAGCTGCCACATTTCCATTCCTCCCCTTCCCACAGCAAATTCAGCAGAGCTGACACATTCCAGGATATTTCCCCTCATCTGCTCACCCTTCCAGGGATTTTTTCCTTACATAACAGCAACTTGAACAAAACACAATTCCCAGAATTTGAAACACACTCCACAGGTAACTTGGAAAATGTAACAGGTGGGAATTACTGAAAAGCTCCCCAGAAGAAGAGGAATTCTCCTTCCTCTCCTGTTTTACAGAAAGGGAACATTACTCAAAATGGAAAAAAAAAGCACATCCAAAATTATTAACAGCTCTCATTCCAAAGCCAGGAGACTAAAATCTATCCCAAGCCTCCAAGTTTTCTCTTTTCCCAATAAATTCATTGAGTCACAAGCAGTAAAACTCATTATTTTTACAAATTAAGTCTTTAAATAATCAGCACCAACCCACACCAAGCTGTGCCATCACTTCTTGTGTGCTTGTGGCACAAGTGGTACTGGAATTACTGCCCTTCCTTTCCAAATTTAATATGAATTATTGCCCCTCATTCCCAAATTTAATGAGAATTACTGCCCCTCCTTCCCCAGTTTAACCAGAGGAATCCCAAAAAGCATCCCTTTGATTTATCCAGCCTTGGATTCATGGAATGCCCCAGTCAAACCAACTCAGATGGGCTCACAGGAGATCCAGGAACGTTGGAATTGGTTTTACTCACCTCATTTTCTTCTTCTCTATTGCAATCCAGCCGGGGAAACATGGAAAAAAAAAATAGGAAAAGAAGGTGTGAACAGCAGGTAGGAACAAGAAATGGAGCACTGGACATCTGGATTTGGAATGGGATGGACATGGGACACGGAGTGAGCGAAACACCGAAGGCACCCGGACACAAACCCAGCTCTGAGGGGAGCACAGCACAATTGGGAGGCTCCAAAATTCCCTGGAAAATCCCACAGGGATTAGGACAGAGCAAACCTTTTTGGAGAGAACTGCTGGCCTGGTGTTGTCTCCAGTCATTCCAGCATGCTGCAGGAATAAAACCCTCAAGAACTGACTGAAAAAGGTGGATTTGGGATTCTTTCCATTTGAATACTTACCTGAATAACTGAAAGTTTCTGCCTCTCACTGACAGAAATTAAAGATATTAACAAAGGTCTGACTGCTGTGCATCTGCCCTGGCTATTTGCATAATTAATCCCTACTTTGGCAGCCTGAAAATGAATTAATTAGGATCATTCTCCATGCTGAGCCAACAGGAAAGTTGGGTTCTCCCATTTTCCACTCTTCCCAAGTTTTCTGCTCCGATCCCACAGCGAAGTCGTTTCTCCACAGGGAAGGAGAAGGAACAAGAACACAACTCCCTCTCCTTGCTTTGCTCAATTCCTTGGAGAGTGTCAGGGAATTTCTTGGCCTTACCAACACACCTCAGCCAAGACATCAACACTTTCTCTGTCATGGATCTACCAGAGATCCCAAAACCCCTCTCCAGCGCTCCAACACAGCTCAGAGCTGGAATTCTCCTACATTTTACCAGCTTTTATTCAGCACTCCTGTGGTGACAAACCCAAAGATTTCCCACAGAAAAGTTCACAGATTCCACCTCAATGAGCAATACCCAATTCTGGAAGAAAAACTCAAAATTTTTGTTTCAGAGCAACGCGGACGTGGTGACGGCACAAGAACCACCCACGTCCCCACTGAAACCATCACCAACCGGGAACCTGGAGCACAGGGAAGAACTTTTCCCCTCAGGAATATTCTCCTGCCCCTCCAAAGGATCCCATCCAGTTGATCCAGCTTAATAAAAGACCATAAATTATTCCAGAGCAGCGCCAACAAGGTTTGATTCCATCAAGGAAACCCGAGCTGGGAGTTCCGGCCTGAGAGGGGGGACGGGATTCAGTGGGGTCAGGCAAGGCAGGAATTCCAAATCCCACAAATTCAGCAGCTCTCCAAGAGCACCACTTTGACTGGAATTAAGGCCTAGAAGGAGCTTTCAATCTCAGGATCACCAAAAGAGGAGTTTGGGACTTTCAGGAAGCCTCACGTGGCTTGGGTTTGAGGTTTTGTGGGGTCAGCACTCAACAGAAACCTTGCATTTGGTGATTGAAGGGTCTTTCCCAACCTCAGCGATTCCAGGAAGATTTTCCAGACTTCCTAAGCAGATGCAGCAGAGAATTACGACCACCAGGTGGAAGCTGAGGGTTCTAAGGCAAAAATAACTCTTTTTATACACAAAATCCATCTTTAATCAGCTGTATACTGGGACAGAGGTAATTAAATTTCATATTTATGATTATTAACAAGGATAATTAATGATAAGGAGAAAAGAGTCAGGATCCTTCAAATCCCAGAAAATGCCCACAGGAAAAGGAGAGGAAACAGGTGATCCCCATCCATGGACGTGTCCAAGGCCAGGCTGGACAGGGCTTGGAGCAACCTAAGATGGTGCAAAGTATCCCTGGGTGGGACAGGATGATCCCATTCCAACCCAAACCATTTGGGATTCTGAGATTCCATCAATTAAAATAAAAGGTGTTGACCTTCCTAAAAGCAGGGTTATGGATCCCATTTCCTTTCCAGCCTCTTCCTTCTCCCCAGATAAAAAAAATAAAAACCAACAAAAGCATAAAAATAGAATTCCAAAATTAGGGAAGGCGCTGCCGTTCCCTCAGGAACCTTGAGCCAAATTCCTCCCACGCTGGGATGAAGTTACATAAAATCCCCCTGCCCCAAGCTTGGGATCCATCCCAACACAGAACCCAGGGCTTTTCCAGCTCCACAGGTTTGGAACAATTCCCTCAGCTGCACCTTGCTCCCTGCAGGCACCAAAAATAAAACTGGGATGAAAGTGAACACGGAATTCCTGCACTTCTGTGGATCCTTCCTGGAAAGTCAGGAGAAAAGAGTTGGTGAAACCCAAAATAAAGCTGAACACTCTGAGAAGTGCTGAATAAATTTTAAAAATAACCTAAAGAACCACAAAGTCAACCAAAGAACAAAAAAATAACCCCACCACCAGGAAACTTCACCCTTTGATCTGTTTCCAGCAGCTTGATGCATTAATTTTGTTAAAAAAAAACAAAAATTAAGCACCAATTAAATTACAGGAAAAGCTTTTCTAAGATTACAGAACTACATTTATATCAAAATTCTTTACATGGGTCACATTTCTATCAATTTTTTTTTATACGGACCCACATCTCAACCAAAATTATTTATTTGAGGACACATTTCCACCAAAATTCCTTACATGGAATTTTCCTTACATGTATTTTGACCTTACATATATTTTGACTACAACTTTTAATATTTAAACTTTATCAGCTTCTCTCCTGATAGAAACATCCCAATTTTGTCATAGGAATGGTGATAAAAAGTAAATTTTTATTTTAATTCCAGGGTTCAGCAGCTCCAGCATTTCTTGGTGCTTCAACAGGTTGAGCTGAAGATTTTTCTCTTTTTTAAGTGCAACCCACACAATAACTGGAATTTTATCCTGGTTTTCCTTATGTAAAAGGAGCCAAAAAAATACCCTCAGGCTTCTTAAGTCTAAAAGACAAAACTTTAGGAGCCTCACCTCCCCTAAATCCTGAGGTTTTTTTTCTTTTCTTCCCTTTAAAAGGGGAAAATCTGGAAGCTTGGGGCTTTTCTTATCTAAGTATCAGCAGCCTAACAGCCCTGGGAGCTGAAAAGGCCCATTCCCAGCAGGAATTCAGCTCAGGAATTCACAGAGATCCATCTGAAAGCCACCACAATGTCCAAAGAAAGGGAAGCTCAGCTCAGGAAATTGGGATTTAACCTGTTTTGTTCAGGCTGGGTTAGCCTGAAATATCCTGGATGCAGCTGGAATTCCATGGATCATCACCCTCATCCACAGCAGGAAACTGGAAGGCAACAAACCAAACCAACACCTCGGCTGGAAATTTGGAATTCCAACGGGATCCTGAAGCCCAAAAGGAATTATCCAGGCGGGTTTTACCGTTTTTCCTGGATGCTGATGGAGAGCTGCAGCCCTGGATTTCTGCTGGGAATGCAATTCCCTGGAAGCTGGGCAGGAAATTCCCTCTCTGCTGCTCTCACAGAATCCCAGAATTCCAGAACGGAAGGGACCCTAAAGCTCGTCCCATTCCCAGCCCTGCCATCAGCTCCTTCCACCATCCCAGGCTGTTCCCAGCCCTTGGACACCTCCAGGGATGGAACATCCACAGTTTCTCTGGGAAAACTCACTCCCCCCACAGCCAGGAATTCTTTCCACGTATCTCTCCCAAATTTCCCCTCAATTCATTTCCATCCTCCACACTGAAGGATTTGCTGGAACACTCCCAGGCCTGAAGTGCCTTTGTTTATGAATCCCTAAGGTGGGATAAAAAACCAAGGACAGAAGTGCAGCTGTCCCTGTGTTTAATGGAATATTAATGGAATATTGGGAGGAATTCCTGGGAAGGCTTTTGTGCAGAGCGCTGGGCTTTTAATATCCCAATGTGTCCCTGCTCCCAAAAACACCACACTGCAAATGGAGAAGGGACAGGCAGGAAAAGAGTTGGCAAGGTAACAGGCAATCCTGCTCCTTCAAAAAAAAAAAAAACAAAAACATGGAGAGTGGAAAGGCAAAAGCATTCACATAAGGAGGGAAAATCCCTGGAAAAAATCTTATTTAACCAAGAGGTGGAATCCAAGCTGAGTTTCCTGGGAAATAAGGTCAAGGTACCTCCCAAAATCCCTAAATCCAGCTCTCCTGCTTCCCAAAATCCCCAATTCCTACCTTAGACATCCCCACTGAGGGTTTGGAGCTGGAATTTTGGAGCAAGGGAAGTGACACCGTTTCTCCTGTGCTGGAATAGGAAAGAACTGGATATTCCATGGAAAGAAGGAGACAAATATATTAAAAATAGGGATTTATCCTTTCATGTATAAAAATGAGGAGGGGCTGAGTGACTTCATTTAGTAATTATTCCATAATTTATCTAGGATTTATTCCGTAATGGAATTATCCCATAATTCTAGGATTTTAGAGAAGTCAAGATGTGCTCCAGGAAAAAATCCAGTAAAGAAAAAAAATATCCAGTTTCTCTGCTCCTTCTCCCAGCTGCCTGAAAATTCCCAAACTCCCCACAAATCCTGCTTTTCCCTTTCTGCTCAGGGCACACCTAAGGAAGAAATTCCACTGGAAATCCTGACAGGAATCAGGAAAAGCAAAGCTGCTCCTATGGAGGATGGGAAAGGGATTCACCTGGCACAGGGAGAGGAGGAGGAGGATGGAAGGGTGAGGATGAGGATGGGGGTGGAAGTGGGATGGGACCCAAAATAGAGGCACAAATCCCCGCTGGAATTCAAAGCATGGCTCTTGGAAAACTTTCCCCTCCTCCTCTGGGAGCAGGGAAGGAGATTCCAGCAGCAGCTTTGGGAGTCAGCACCTTCCCAAAAATCACATGGTCACTTCCCAGGTAATCCCTGCCCCAAATCCCTCCTGGGGCACAAAGAGCCTTCCAAGGAAAAACCCCACAAAAAGGGAAAAGGGAACTGGAAGTGCATTTTCCCAACTTAAATCCCAAAATCTGGGCACATCCCTGAGTCCATGCAGGGTGCAGGGGGAAGGATGGGCCTGGATCCACACACAAATGCAGTTCAGCACCTCCAGGGTGGGTTCCCATGGATCTCTCCCTGTGGAATACCACAGGTGGGAATGGCACCGAGAACCCCCAAAATCCACATTAAAACCCAGCTGTACAAAGAAGCCCCAAATCCACATTACATCCAAAATTCCATGGAAACTTTGGACACAGGTGTGGGATCAGAGCAGCCAAGGGCATCATTTCACTCTGGATTTCTCCCCCTTATTAACAATTCCTAATTCAAATTAAAACCATCCTAAAACCAAAGTTAGGCCAGATTTAGAGCTCAGGCTCAGTTCCACCACCAAAACATTTTCCCTACCAGCACAAAGCCACTTCCAGGACTGAAAATGGAATCAGCGGGAATAGTAGTGGAAAAAAAAAATTATTATTTTGCCCAAATCCCAAAATTATCTGTGCCCTGATAAAGTTCCCGTGTTTAAGTTGGTTTTTTTAAGTTGCTCTTTGTAAATTCCTCGACTTAAGTTAAAATAGGTTTGAGCAGGAAAAAGATTTCAGGAGGAAGTCCTGGAACCTGAAAACTTGAGGAATTTCGGGATTTTAAAATAGAACAAATAATCATAAAAATCCCAGTTTACTTACAATTGTTGCTACCAGGGACCGAGACATTCCCAAGGATGAGGATTCATTCCCAGGGACTGGGATTCATTCCCAGCACCTGGGCATGCAGAGGTGCTGAGGCTCCACCTGAACTGCGCAAAGAATTTGGGATTTGTGCTAAAACTCAGGGAAAAAAACTCCCCAGAGCAGCAAAGCAAGCCCCTCCCTCGGAAGGGGAGGATTTAGGAATGGCCCCCAGCATCCAGCACTCGCTGCTTTCCAGGGAAATCCAGGAATTTCCAGCCCTCCATCACCCCCCTGGCCTATCAGGTATCCCCATCCCGGGGGGGATTTTCCCTGAATGGGGCAGCAAATTCCAACCGGGATCTTATGGAGCCTGAATGACATCACCCCCCCAGGCACTGCACGGCACCTTTGTCTCCCAAAATGCCCGGAAAACAAGGAATTCTCTCTTTGGGACACAGATGGATCCGGGGCACCCATTCCCAACACCCCCAAAAAAAGAAGCCATCCTGTCCCCTCCATCCCAAGGTTCACACCGAGGCAAAACCATGAAATTTTAGCGTCACCACCTTCTACTTCACACACGTGCAACACCAAATATTGCCAAAATTCACCAGATCAAAGGCCCAAATATCCCATTCTGAGCCCAGACTCATCCCAAATTTAACAGGAAGGCAATTCCCCATCATGAGGTGATCCTAAAATTCCATTCCAAAGGGGAGCAGCTGCAACTTGCAACCCCAAAAATATGAAACAGAACGTTGCAAGGCCCTGGCTGAGCTCAGAGTCACTCCTTTGACAGAAATAAATAAAAATAAATAGAAATAAATAAAAATAAATAGAAACTCTCCAAGGATTTATTTCTTACCTAATTATAGCTGAAGTTTAATGTCCTGGGATTTTGCCCAGCAGGAGCAGGGACACCTTGGGAATTGCTCTCAATTCCACAGGAGTGAATAAATCCCTTTCATGCTCTTTTACACCAGAAATTTGCCATAAAATTCCAGTCTGGGAATGGGTTGTGCAGGCAAACACCAAGCCCCAGGCTCTGGAGATTTTTCCTGTTGGATTTCCAGCTGCAAAAAGCTGGGAATTATAATTATTTCCTGCTACCTGGCAATGACACACTCTGGATTTCCAGCTGGAAAACTTCCACTGCTGCATTTCAATCAGGAAGGGGAAAAGGCAATTACAAAGGTGCTGTGGAAGCAGTAAAATCTTGGAGCAATCCAGAGGGAATCTGCTGGAAATGAGACTCCACAAGGAGCTCCAGCTCCTTCCTGAACCAGCCTCTTCCTCACACCAGTATTTTGGGATCAAATTTTGACTCCTGGCTCATATTCTCCTGAGTTTTAGGTCCAGCTCCACATCATTCCCAGAGATTGTAGCCTCTGATGTGAATCCCAAAAAGCCGAAGGAGTGGTGTAGCTGCAGGGATAGAGCATTTTTAGAGAAGTTTAACTCCAAAAAATGGGAAAAGTCAGGAAAAAAAACAAGGAAAACGAAAATAACCTGTTCTACCAACATTCCATCAACCAGAGCCACACTGGGACATCCTCAAGACTTTTCCTCAAGGAGTTCTAAAATTCTGGAAGGAAAAATGCCCATTAAAAACAGGTGCTGATAAATCCTCTCTTCTCTTCTAAATATCCAAACAAATCATATTTAAAATTCCATCAGCACATCTGGGACCAGACTGCCCCAAGAAGCTCCAGCTGCCCCATTCCTGGAAATGTTCCAGGTAAGGATCCCAAATTCCCCATTCAGGCTCCCAAAGCCAAACACATAAAAGTAAATTTTCCTTAAATAATCCAACTTTCCAGACACTTTAAAGCTGGAAAACCCATGGAGACGCTTAGGCAGCGAGAGTCAAGCTTCTCCCTTTCCTCTCCCCATCCCACAGACCATCATTAATCTCCTTAATAAGGGGGAAGAGCATTCCAAGGGAAATGCAGGTGGAAAACAGCCTTTCCCTCCCCTCAGCATCTCCCAGGTGGATTGGAACATGCTCCAGGACCTAAATGTGGGTGTTTAACCACAGCACTTTGGCCAGGAGCTTGTGCTGAGGGAACCAACCTTATGGATGGTTTTCCTTAGGGAAAAGCAGAAAATAGAATCCAGATTCCCAGAAAAAAAACATCCCAAAGTGACACCAACAGGGAACAGCCTGGGATACTCTACAGCTCCAATGAAAATCAAAAAAATCCTTGGGAACAGCCACAACCAAAAAATTTGGAGTTCCCGACTGTCTGAATCCGTATCGGGTCACGTTAACAACACCAACAGGATATTCCTTAGTCTGATCCTAAATCCCAACCCTCCCAACCACCCACCAAGCCCCACCAGGATCACCGGGATGGCTGGAAAATCTTCTTCCTCCAAAAGGGAGCTGAATTCCTGTTGGGGAGGTCTCCAGAAGCAGATGGATAAATGCAATTTCCATGATGACAGACGGGCATGAGGAAAAGAAATCCTTGGAGTCTGAATTCTGTCCCATCATGGAGGTGTCACTGGTCCAAGAGGTTCCTGCATCATCAGGATGGGGACGATCTTGGAATCTTCTTCCAGGAAACAGCAGCACCAAGAGATGAAGTAGCTTCTGCTCACAGCAGGATACAAACATCCATCCATGTCCATCAGGAACAGCTTCCCAGAGCAGCTGGGGCTGCCCCTGGATCCCTGGCAGTGCCCAAGGCCAGGCTGGACAGGGCTGGGAGCAGCCTGGGGCACTGGGAGGTGTCCCTGCCATGGCAGGGGTGGCACTGGGTGGGCTCTGAGGTCCCTTCCAACCCAAACCAGTCTGGGATTCTAAGCAGGTCCAGGCCAGCGTGGGCAACTCCATGGAGAAGCTCCATGTGGAATGTGGTGG
This sequence comes from Chloebia gouldiae, assembly GCA_003676055.1. Lineage (NCBI taxonomy): Eukaryota > Metazoa > Chordata > Aves > Passeriformes > Passeridae > Chloebia > Chloebia gouldiae. Next base: position 52,475 of record QUSF01000154.1, on the reverse strand, counting down.
CGCCTCAGAGCTCTGGGAATTGGGCTGGCCCAAATGTAAGCATCCAAAAAGTCAAGGAGACCTGGTTCTGCTGGACACCGACGTTCCCAGGAGTGCGAGCTCTGGTTGACAAGCGGACATGGAGAGCGACCCACGAGGTAAAAGCCAGCCCGAGTTCCTTTCCTACAGGAAAATTCCAGGAAAAGCCATCGGCACCGACGCCTCATCGTTCAGCTCCCGGCTCAGCATCCACCTCCTCTGGCCAGCCTGGAGCTCCAGCTCAGCAGCATCCCTGGAAGTGTCCAAGGCCAGGCTTGGAGCTCCCTGGGACAGTGGAAGGTGTCCCAGCCATGGCAGCAGGGGATGAGATGATCCTTAGGGCCCCTTCCCACCCAAAGCATCCACGGAATAATTCCCAGGAAAATTAAGGCTGAGCCTGAGGATTCACAGGGCTCTGATCAAACCTCTCCAAGCATCACAATCCCAACGTTCCGAGCTACAAAAGCAGCTCATCCCAAAAAACCAACCCTGCACACCCCTCCTCATCCCACCCCGCGGTGGGTACGGAATGGGGGAAGCCACAAACATCCCACAGGCAGCACGGCTCTGCTTGAATTCCACTCTTCCCAAACAGCCAACAGATCCTCAGACATTCCTAACAACCTTCAGCCAATTATCCCAAAGGATCCCTTTCTCCAGGTAAAAGTTCTGTGCTGGGAAAAGCACATCCAAATTAAGGCACGCCACTAAGGAACAGAACACCGGGATTCGAGGTGGGGATGGGGAAACAACAACACTAAAAACACCAGGACAGCTCCCAAAAACTTTCTGAGTCCCAACACGCAACAGCCACCCCAAAGCAACCCCAAATCAGGCCAATTAATCCATAATTCCATTAGAAAGTCGTTCAAAGGAGCCGCTCCAGCTCCTTACAACAGCCCAGGTTGGCGCCACTGGACATTTTTAGACAACAAACAGCGACATGAGACAACGTGGACAATTTTGGACACCAAATTCCAAGTGCCAGATCAATCAAGGGCACAAGGGTCCCTCCACAGGCTCCAAATGACAAAGGTAAAACACCTGAATTAGCCTAAAAGTTTTGGGATGAACAAGAGTCCTTTGTACCCAGAGGGTCTCCCGGGAAGGGATTGTCCCACCAGGATTTACTCCCATCCCAGGAGCCACGTCTGGCAAAACACAACCTGGATTCGAAAGGAAAGTCTCCATTCCTCACTAATTTTAGAAGGCTCAGCCACCGGGGCCGTTTCAGCTGCAACAAGGGGAAGCTGTTCCTCAGCTGCTCCAGGTGGGCACGGGCAGAACTCGTTCAAAAAAGGTTTGCTCTGTTGTCCCTGCTCAAAAAAAACCACCATTTTTAGCTTTGCTTCCAATCCGGCCGTTGCTTGGAGGGTGCTCCGCGCCAGATGTCTGCTCCTTCCACCCCAGAGCTGGCAAAGTTTATGGAGCCCCTGAATCCTTCGCCAAGGAAGACTAAAAATGTAAAAATAGCGTTGAGAACCAGCGGGAAACGGGTGTGGGGGGAGAAACCCAGCAGGAACGGAGTGACTTCTCAGGAGAGGCGATAAAGCCGGAGGCCCTGGCGGGATCAAGGGGGTGGTTTGATGAAATTCCCCCTCCAAAGGAGAACCAGAGTTCCCGGCCATTAGGCTGCTCCCCCTTCCCTGGCTCCTTCCTCCTGGCAGAAAATGGGGTCAGGGCACAGGGCCGCCCGAGGGGAGAGAATTCCAGGGGTAAAACCAAGACGAGGCTCGGTAACTAGGAAAAACAGCATTAATAACAACAATAACAATAACAGTAAAGAAGGTACAGAAAAATGGCCCCGCGGGGAGGCCGGGACACGTCCGCACGCTCCGCCCGGCTCCCCCCGCGCACCCCCGGGCAGGGACGGGACGGGGAAGGGGACACGGGCAGGGGCAGCGGGGACAGCCCCGGAGCCGAGCCGGCAGCCCCGGCGCGGCCGCTCCCGCCGCTCGCTCCCCGCGCTCCCTGCCCGCCCTCCCCGCGCCCGCCCCGGCCGCGGCCATCACGCGAGGCCGGGGATGCGCGGCCTACCCCGGACCGGCGGGAGGGCGGCGGGAAGGAGGAGGGCGGCGGGACGGGGACAGGGCAGGGGCAAAGGCACGGGAACGGGGAAAGGGGAACGGGGAGGGGAAGGGGCAGCGGCCCGGCGGCCGCGCGGTGCCGGCGGGCCCGAGGCCGCGGAGGGCCCGCGCTTACTCCGGCGTGGGGTGCTCCGGGTCGTAGAAATCCCCCATGGTGGGTGGGCGGGCGCGGGGCTCCGCAAGTGCCCCCAGGCCGGGGAGGCCCCGCTCGCCCCGTCGGGGCTCCTCACATGGTCCGGCGGGGCCCCCCCGCCACCCGCGCCCAGCCCGGCCCCGCCGCGATCCGCCCCGGCCGCGGCTCCTCCTCCCGCGGCACCGCGCAGCGCCCGGAGCCCTCCGGGAGCGGCCGCCGGGCCCCGCCGCACGCCGGCATCGCGCCCGGGCTCTCGCCGCGATCAGCCGCGGCCCCGCCGGGAGCCGCCTCCGGCACCAGCCGCCGTGCCGCCGGGATCCCGCCGGCATCGGCCGCACCACCGCCGGGACTTTCTTGGGAACATACTGGGATCGTTCAAGGAATCGCCGGGGGCACGCCTGAATCAGCCTGGGTGGCACTGGGAGCCCACCGGGATCCAGGAAGGGGTCAGCGGGGCACACCGGGATCAGCCGCGGGACTGGCGGGATCTCCTCCAGGTGAGCGCTGCACCACCAGGATCTCCTCCAGGT
>QUSF01000154.1:39572-49697 GCA_003676055.1 Chloebia gouldiae | reverse complement strand
CACCAGGATCTCCTCCAGGTCAGCCCTTGCACCACCAGGATCTCCTCAGGATCACAGCTGGGTCACTCCCAGGATCAGCCATCGGATCACTAAAATCTCCCCAGGATCACCAGGACTATACCAGGCTTACCCTTGGGATCACCAGGGTCACACCAGGTTCGGCCCGGGATCTCAGCGGGATTCCCCTGGGGCCACACCAGGACTGGCTGCAGGATCTCCTTGGGATCACGCCTGGGATCCTCAGGATCCCACCAGAAGCAGATGGGAGATCACTGGGGCTGCACCCGGATCAGCTGCAGGACTGCCGGGATCACCAGGACTACACCTGGATCACTCAGGGACAGCAGGAACTTACCAGGATCTCTCAGCATCACACTGGGATCACCCCAGGAGCACACCAGGATGAGCAGCACCCCCAGGATCACACCCTGAGATCACACCTGGACACCAGCACCCCTTGGCACCAGATCCCTGGGGCTGTTCCAGGCCCCATTTCCCCTAAAAATCATTAAACCCCCTCTTTCTCCTTTCACAGGTCATTTCCCATCTTCCCAGTCCCTGGGAGAGCTCCTCCATGGAGTGGTGCTGGAGCACTTCAGGAGACCCAGCTGCTTCTGGGCTGCCTGTTCACATGGAATCCTCCAAACCACATTTACAGCTTCCAATATTGAGATTTCTGGGATTTTCCCAGATTTGGGAGCATGGTGTGGGCAGGAGGGAGCCACAGGGATGAAGTGGGAAGCAGAGAAGGGGTGGATATATGGAAGGACACAGGAAGGTTTAGTTCCAGTCCTGTGGAAGCATTTTCCTGGGAAATCCAGCCTGGCCTGAATTCCCAGCAGCTTTTGGAACCTCTGGGATTGGATCATTACAAGGAAAAGGTGATTTCTGGGATGTTCTCCAGTGCCCTCCCAGGGGCCAGGTGCTGTTTTGGGGACAGAAGGAAGCTCCAACAGATCCAAGCAAACCGAGCACCGTGGATCCACTCACTTTGCCAGTTCTCCATGGAACTGGGGCTGGCCTGGAGAAGATCTGGGATGCCTGAACGGGGGATGCTCCTGCCATGGCTGGTGCTGGTTTTGGCAGCGGGATGCTCCTGGCAGCTGGGGGCTGTTGATTTGGGGCTTTCAGCATTCTCTACACCCAGATCCTTCTGAGGGAGCTGGAGGAGCTCATCCTGGAGAAGAGGAGGCTCAGGGGGCACCTTCTGGCTCCTGCAATTCCCGGGAGGAAGGTTGGAGCCAGGAGGGGTCGGGCTCTGCTCCCAGGGAACAAAAGGGAACCGCCTCAAGGGCAGGCTCAGGTGGGATATTGGGAATGTTCCTCCTGGAAACGGCCCAGGGCAGGGGTGGAGTCCCCATCGCTGGAAGGATTTAAAATCCCTGTGCATGTGGCACTGGGGACATGGTCAGGGTTGGTCTTGGCAGTGCTGAGGAATGGCTGGACTTGGAGGGCTTTTCCAACCAAAATCATTCTGTGATTCCCCAGAAATGAATCTTTGTTTCATCCCCTTCTCCAGGCAGATCCAACAGGCCAAGCCATGACTTGTTGCTCCAATAGGAACAACAGGAGAGCCTGCAGCTCGAGCACCAGGAAAGAGGGAATCAGGAGCAGCCTGGGTTATCCACAGCAACCTTTGTGCTGTGATCTCCTGCCTTTTCCAGAGGCTCAGGAAAACAAGTGGTGCTGCTGGAACTGCCTGGCTCGTGTCCTGTCCAAACAGCAGCATCGATCCCCAGTTATAACTCCCTGCCTGCCCAAAGGTTGTGTGGTTCACTTTTCCTGCTGTTTATTTTTATAAATCGATGGTGGATGCGAGCAGGAGGCACTTCCTGAGGTGGCATTCCTTCGGGAATGCTGGGATCCAGGCTACGTGAGGGGCAGGAAGGACAGGGCTTTCTTCTTCCCCGCAGCCGGGACCAGTCCGGGTTTCCTGTGGATTTTCCGGAGGGCCGCCATGGTCCTGTTGAAGGTTTGCTGGGAACAGGGAACACAAAGGGATCACTGAGCTCAGCTCAGCTCTCAGAGCACAGTTCTCACCTGTAAAAGCTTTTTTCCTGAAAAATAAAACCGAATGCCTTCTCAGGCTTTCCAAGTGGTGCTGGAAAGAGCTGGGAAAATCCCCATTACACCAGCACTGCTCTGCTGAGAGCAGATCCCAAGGAGGGGACAGGAATCCCTAGGAAATTCTCCAGGGCACTGAAAAGATGTTTGAGATGTTTTCATGGAATCCCAGAATTATTTCAGTTGGACCTTAAGGCTTATCCCAATCCACCCATTCCATGGACAAAGACAACTTCCATGATCCCAGGCTGCTCCAAACCAAATCCAACCTGGCCTTGGACACCCCAAGGGATCCAGGGGCAGCCACAGCTTCTCTGGGAACTTCATCCCAGCCCCTCCCCACCCTCCCAGCCAGGAATTCCTTCCCATATCCCATCCATCCCTGCCCTCTGGCATCCCTCTGTCCTGTCCCTCCATCCCTTATCCTTCTCCAGCTCTTTAGGCCCTGGAAGAGCTCTGAGGTCTCTGGAGGCTTCTCCAGGCTGAACATTCCCAGCTCTCTCTGGGTGAATTTGTTCTGACCAGGCTGGACAGGGCTTGGAGCACCCTGGGATGGTGGAAGGTGTCCCTGGCCGTGGCAGGGGCTGGGGCTGGATGATCTGAAGGTCTCTTCCAGTCCATTCTGGGTTCTCCCTGGGCCCAGCTGGGGTTACCTTCTGATCTGTCTTCATCCTGGCCCTGTAGAAGGACACGGAGCCCGGGCAGTCCGGCAGCGCCGTCTCCTGCACCCGCTCAAACTTGTCCTGCACGTCTTCATCCTGCCAGGGAAAAGCATTCCCCATTCCATGTGCAAAACACACAGCTGGAGACCCGGGACAAGGATCCCCTTTGCTGCTCCAAACACCAACTCAGCCAGGAAAACCCTGAAAGTGAGAAGTTCCCCTTTCCACGCCTCGGAGGAGCTGCTTTGGGCAAAAACCTGCAAGGGTTGGGATTTTCCCACAGGAAAAAGCATTCCCAGCTCTCCCAGCCTGGCTCCAGCTCTGGAGAAGCTCCAGGGCCTGCTCTGGGTCTCTCCAGCAGCTCCAGATCCTTGTGCTGTTGGATCCAGGGCTGGGGCTGCTCTGCAGGTGGGATGTCACCTCAGAGGTGCAGAATTCCCCCATTCTGGTCCCACTTTTTTTAGATGCAAGAATTCTGGGAAATGGGAGTTGAACAGAAATCTTCAGGATGAGAAAAGACCCAGGTCCCCACAGTGGCTCCTACCACAGGACTGCTACTGACCAGTGCCACGAGAGTTTGGCTGCAAACCTGTGATCCCACAGGCTGGGAATCCAAACATCTCTGCACCCCCAGGCACTTTGCCCAGTTCCTGATATTCCAGAGATGCCCAGGTGCTTCAGTCACTGTCCTGATTTAGCCTCTAGACAGTGAAGGGAATGTGACAGCAGGATGTGGCTCCAGATACTCCCTTTGTGCCTCATCCCTTCTCCTCCTTCCCCTTTTTCTCCTCCTCCTCCTTCCACAGGCTCCCTCATTCCCTCACCACCCCACACGTGGCTCCCGAGGAGACTCAGCAGAACTCTGGGATAACTCACCAGGCACATGACTCTCTTTAAGGGAATCATTCCAGGTCTGATGTTCCCACCAGGCTCCAGAGCTTTCTTCACAGCTTTAGGGAGATGGACGTTTTCATTGTACCAGATCTCAAACTCTGTAAAGCAAAGAGGGGCAATTAATGGCTGTAATTAATGACCCAAAAGACAGCATGGACTGCTTGTCCCTATGGATCAGGCAGGATCTCAGTGCTCTTTAAACCCTCAGACAGAAGCTCAGAACTCCACGATTTGGAGTTTAAATGATTGGAAAAGTGAATTTAAGGAGGCTGCTGGCTGTGCTGAAGCGGCCAGGAGGGGGTGGCCAGCTCTGGGGACAGTCCCCTGGCCATGAGAAGGCACCAGTCCTGCAGCCCCCAGAATCCCTTCGGAATGAGCAGCACGGCTGGGGCTCGGATTTCAAACCCACACACTGCAGCACAGCCATTTGCCATCCCATAATAGGCAGTGAGAACACACAGCGGGTGGGAATTGTGTCCTTATTAATCCTGGGCATTTCCCACTCCTGATCTGGGCGAGTCCTGGATGTCTGAACAAACAGCAAACATCTGGAGCACCCAAAAACGCCACACCTGGATCCCACAGAAAGCAGCGGCAGGGTTGTGACTGGGTCCTGTTCATCCCTGCAATGATGGGAATGATTATCCCATTTCTTCCAGCATGGGAATGATTATCCCATTTCTTCCAGCGTGGGATGCTCTGATGGATCCAAGCTGTCCCCTGGCAAATGTTGCCATATGCACAGCATCCAAATGTTTGGAAATCTGGAATTCCTACAGGGACCAGCTTCCCTTAGAGGGGCAAATCCAGGGATACAGCAGGGGTGTTTGAATGCACTGATTTCAAGGTGGAGCCCAGGAGGAATTTGCAGGGATTGCCCAGGCAGAGCTGTGGCCAAGCTCCTTTTCCTGGTAAGGCTGCAACTGTGGAAGCTGGAAATCACACAGGGACAGAGGAAATATTGGGAATCCAGAAGCAAAGCCCTATCCCAGGGCAATTCCTTAACCCCCAGCTCTATTAAATAAAATCAAGGATGAGATCTGAGGTCAGCACTGTAAGATTCCTTGTAGGAGGCTTTTTCCCCCATGTAGGGCTGGGATCAAGGAGTAGAGAGGGACGTTATCTGGAAGAGAGGATCTGCAGCAATTCAAGGTTAGGTCAGAAAACCCCACCTGATTATGGATAAAATCCAGTCTGGAAAGCATCAGGACACAGGACAACAGAGAGTGGTAATTTGGCAAGGGATGGAGGGACAGGACACAGGGAATGGCTCCCACTGCCAGAGGGCAGGGATGGGTGGGAGATTGGGAAGGAATTCCTGGCTGGGAGGGTGGGGAGGGGCTGGGATGGAATTCCCAGAGCAGCCGTGGCTGCCCCTGGATCCCTGGCAGTGCCCAAGGCCAGGCTGGACAGGGCTGGGAGCAGCCTGGGACAGTGGGAGGGGATTGGAAGTGGATAAGCTTTAAGGTCCCTTCCAACCCAAACCATTCTGGGATTCCATTTGGGAGTGCTCCAGTCTGGATTTATCCCGGCTGAGCTGGAGGCTGCTGAGCCCTGGTGCTCTGCACCTGAGATGAGCCTTTTCCTGCACTTATCCATGAGCTGCTGGCAGTACTGGATCTCTGCCTTCAGGTCCTGCAGCTCGGTAAAGCCAGCCCTGTGCTCCTCCTTCAGCTCCTTCAGCTTCAGGATGAGGGAGAACTCCTCCTCATCGATGATCACCTGTCCTTTCTCATCCATGTATTCTCCTGGAGAGGGAGAAAAGGAAGGGAAGGTCCTGGTGAGGGTGGAGAGCAGGGACAGGGCTCTGCAGATATGACACCTGATGGAGGGTCTGACTTGGCTCTCGGGGGAAAAATCCCTGGGATTGTTTAGATGGGGTATTGGGAAGCAATTCCTGCCTGGGAGGGTTGGGAGGCACAGGTTGCCCAAAGAAGCTGTGGCTGCCCCTGGATCCCTGGAAGTGTCCAAGGCCAGTTTGGATTTGGTTTTGGTTTGGAGCAGCCGTAGACAGTGGAAGGTGTCCCTGCTCATGGCAGAGGTGGAGTGGGAATGTCCTTAACATCCCTTCCAGCCCGAACCATTCTGGAATTCTGTGACCACCCAAAACTGCTCTGGAACCTGAAAATCACATAGGGACAGAGGAAATATTGTGAATCCAGAGGCAAAGCCCTATCTCGGGGTAATTCCTTAACCAGCACCTCTATTAAATGAAATCAAATCAAGGTGGAGATCCAGATGAGATCTCAAAGCCCAGAGCTCCATCCCCTGTCCCGTGCTGCCTCCTCACCCTCCTGCCTCCGCTTCTGCTTGTGAGCCTCCAGAGCCTCCTTGATTCCCTCCATCTGCTGCTTGAGGCTGTTGATCTGCTGTGCCACAGAATGGCTTCTCTTCTTCCTGTCGATGAGGATTCTCTTGTTGTCCCTGAAGATCCGGTGGATCTCCCGTCCACTCTCCTTCTTAAACAGCTCAAAGGCCTCTTGCTTGGACACAGGGGGCCTGAAAGCAGACACAGACACGGCAGCTCACTGTCCTGCCCTGCAGTGTGCAGTGAAGGGTTCAGCTTGGAAAAGCTCTGCCAAATCTTCGAGTCCAAGCATCCCCCAGCACTGCCAAGGCCACCCCTGACCACGTCCCCAAGTGCCACATCCACAGGGATGTTAAATCCCTCCAGGGATGGGGAACCACCACTGCCCTGGGCAGCTGGGCCAGGGCTGGAGAGCCTTTCCAGGAGGAACATTCCCAAAATCCCACCTGAGCTCCCCTGGCCCAGCCTGAGGCCGTTCCCTCTCCTCCTGTCCCTGTTGCCCCGGCTGTCCCCTCCTGGCAGGAGCTGTGCAGAGCCACAAGGGCCCTCCTGATCCCCCTTTGCTCCAGGCTGAGCCCCTTCCCAGCTCCTTCAGCCACTCCTGTGGCTCCAGACTCTTCCCCAGCTCCATTCCCTGCCCTGGACATGCTCAGCGTGGTGAGGGGCCCAGAACTCCACTCAGGATTTGAGGTGTGGCCTCCCCAGTCCTTGGGAATAGCCGCAGCTGAGGTCTGATGGGATTTCAGTGGGTCCCTCTGGGGTCCCTGGCACTGTGCCCATGCCAGCCCCAACACCCACTGTCCCCCAGGCTGCTCCCAGAACAAAGTTCTTCTTCACACTGACACCGTGTTCCTCAGGAGATGCCTCACAACTGAGTATTCCCTGCAAAGCTGGCCTTTCATGGGCTGAATTTTCACCAAAATCACGGATATTGTGCCTTTGCTCTGCCCATGCTGCATTCCCAGCAGGATCAGCCCCCTCTGGAGCCAAACCCCCCAGCTCCAAGCACTGGCCAGCTCCTCAACACTGCTGCCATGCCTTGGAAGCCCTGTGTGTTTTCCAAATCAGAATTCCAAGTGCCATCCTGACTTTCCTGTGAAATGGCTTTGATGCCAGCATGTCCCTGTGAACACCTGGTGTCATTCCAATAGGAGCCACCCCAGGCAAGAAAAAGAGAAGGCCACATTCCACAGATACTCCTGGAGAGCAGGATGGGTTTGGGAGCAGGAGGTAGAAACAGAAAACCATGGAATGATTTGGGTTGGAGGGGACCTTAAGGCTCATCTCTTTCCAAGGCAGGTACCCAGAGGGCTCCACATTGCTCACTCCAAACTCCAGCTCCTGCCTTCCCTGGGTGCCCTCTTAAGGGCATGTTCCAGCTGCTCCAGGGCTGTGTGACGCTGGCACGGGGCTGTAAACAACAGCTCCTGGGCAAAGTGCCACAGCTCCAGCCCCCAGCTGCTGGAATTGCTCTGGGATGTGCCTCCTGCAGCTGCAGCAGCCTGTCCTGCCAGCCCTGGCAACACCAGAGGGACACAAATCCCGTGTGGAGGGCGTGGAGGGGATGGAAACACAGCGGGGAGCTCCAGGAGGGAATTCTGCAACAATTCACTGCTCTGCTGGAACCCACAAAGCACAAACCCTGGGCAGCAGGAGTGGGGCATTGTGCCCCTCTGCCCCTCAGGTGGGATCCCACCTGCAGAGCTGCCCCAGATCCAGCAGCACAAGGACCTGGAGCTGCTGAGAGACCCAGAGGAGCCCCCAGAGCTGCTCCAGGGCTGGGAGAGCTGGGAATGTTCCCCTGGAGAGGAGAAGCTCCAGGGAGAGCTCAGAGCCCTGCCAGGGCCTGAAGGGGCTCCAGGAGAGCTGGAGAGGGGCTGGGGACAAGGATGGAGGGACAGGACACAGGGAATGGCTCCCACTGCCAGAGGGCAGGGTGGGTGGGATGTTGGGAATTGGGAATTCCTGGCTGGGATGGAATTCCCAGAGCAGCTGTGGCTGCCCCTGCATCCCTGGCAGTGCCCAAGGGCAGGCAGGAGCAGCTTGGGGCAGTGGGAGGTGTCCCTGCCCATGGCAGGGGGTGGAAAGGGATGATCTCTAAATTCCCTTCCAACCCAAGCCAGCCTGGAATTCCATGATTCTTTAGCTCCATTTCCATGACTGTGGGGATTTCTGGCTGCATGTGAGGTCTCCCTGCAGTTTTCCCACTCACCAAAAGATGATGCAGCTTTTAGAGATTAAAGAATGAAATAAAATAGAATAAAATTACAATTAAAGAAATTAAATAAATTGAAGCTTTTAAATACTCAAGAGCAAGCGGGGAGGGCAGAGCTGGAAGCACAGAGGTGACCCCCACCCTCATCATGTGGAGCTCAGGGGGTTCCCACCAACACTCCTGTCCTGTGTTCCCTGCAGATCTCCAAACCTCTCCCTTCTGCCTTGGAGTTGCACTCAGGGAACACAACCCAGTGTAAAGCACCCTCTGGAAAAGGGGATTTACTCCCTCCCGGGGAAAACCTACCTGAGGTCCTGGGAATCCTCTGAAGATGGGATTGTGGGCTCTTCATCACTGTCCTGGTCACCTCCTTCCTCTTTCTCTTCTTCTTCCTCTTCCAGATCCTTGGAGGGTGTTTTGGATTGTGAGGATTCATCCTGACCTGTCTCAGGAGAAGGGCTCCTAGATCCTTCCTTCCTGACAGGGAAAACACAAACCAGATTCATTAATTCCTTCACCAGAGGGATCTGGAACCGAAACACGCTGAGGGTTTGGCTTTGCTGAGTTCCAAAATGATCTGAGGTAGCTTCTACCAAAGTTTCCAGGGAAATATCCACTGACAAGGAATAAAACCAGCCTTGTTCCCACAAATCCTCAATCCTCAGAGTGGAGGACCTGCCCTGGGTTCTGTGGGATACAGGCCAGGCTGGAGGAGCTCTCCTGAGAAGGATCTCAAGGACAGCAGCCCCACCCTGCCAGCTTTGGGCACAGCTGGACAAAGGCTAACCCTCTCCAAAAGGAATCCCCAAGGATTTGATCCAAGCCCACATTCAAACCAAGGCTGGCTCCCTGCTCCTTTCCCTCCACAAACCCCTCCAGCTTCAGCTGCAGGGAATAGAAACAGAATCATCATGGAATGGGTTTAGTTGGGACCTTAAAACCCGTCCCATGCCACCCCTGCCATGGCAGGGGCACCTCCCACTGTCCCAGCTGCTCCCAGCCCTGTCCAGCCTGGCCTTGGGCACTGCCAGGGATCCAGGGGCAGCCACAGCTGCTCTGGGCACCTGTGCCAGGGCTGCCCACCCTGCCAGGGGATTTCTTCCTAAGGAATGGTGTGAGCAGGAGAGTGGGATTTGGAACACAGAGGAGTGTTTGCCACATCTCCTGGAGGCTCCCTGAAACCAGAACAGCACAGCAGAGCCCAGGGGTCACATGGACACCAAAGCCTTGGTGGTTCTTCTGCTCCCTCCGTGAGGACTTTGGGGTATGTCAGGGAGGAACCAAGCAGGGTTTACTTCTGTAAATGGAAGGCTCTGCCTCTGCTCAGGACTGGCTGGCTCCCCCTTCCCTCCCCAGATCTCTTGTGCTCCTCTGGCAGCTCCCTCCGTTCCTTCCTCCATGGGCTGCACATTCCTGCCTGACCAGAGCCGGGCACTGGGAAGTGCTGGGCCCTGCACTTGGGGCACCACGAGGACTGGGGACAACAGCTGGGAAAGGCCCTGAGGGGACAGCAGGTGCCAGGGAACAGGGACAGGACAAGGGGAAACAGTTCAGCTTGGATATTGGGAATATTCCTTCCCCAAAAAGGCTCTCCAGCCCTGGCCCAGCTGCCCAGGGCAGTGGTAGAGTCTCCATCCCTGGAGGGATTTAAATCCCTGTGGATGTGGCACTTGGGGATGTGGTCTGGGGTGGCCTTGGCAGTGCTGGGGGATGGTTGCATTGAATGGTCCTGGAGGGCTTTTCCAATCTTGACAATTCCATGATTCCACGATTGTCAGAGGTAAAGGAGAGGTGTGTGACTGCTTAACTCACTCATCATCCTTCTTGGCTTCCTTCTTCCCATGAGCAGTGGGGGATGTAGGAGAACTTCCAATCTCGAGAGTCCCTGCATCATCCTCCTGGTCCAAATCCTCACCCTTATCAATTGTTCTTTTCTGGAAACACAAATGTCCCATTTGTGCACACCATGGAAGCACAGAAAC
>QUSF01000154.1:0-26362 GCA_003676055.1 Chloebia gouldiae | reverse complement strand
TGCAGGGATCCCACAGCACTGCAGGCTGGCAGGAGCTGCAGGGATCCCCCAGCACTGCAGGCTGGCAGGAGCTGCAGGGATCCATCGGGATTGCAGACTGGCAGGAGCTGGTGGGCTGGGAGCCACACGCAGCTCTGAGTCACTGCAGAATTAACTCTGTGCTTTAATTAAACAGGGAAGGTGCTGCCTGCCTACTCACCCTGAAACCTGCCAGGGGGCTGGGCCTGCCGGGATGTGGGGTGGGGAGCATTCCATGGACACGGGGGCTGCTCCATCCCCGGGAGGAGGGGCTGAGGTTCCTTCTGCAGGGTGATACTGGTGACAGGCTGGGCTGGAACCCGGGGGAATTCTGTGGCAAAGCTGCTTTGGGATGCTGGGTGTAGTGCTTTTAGGATTAAACTGGGTGTTGGTGTGCCAGGAGATGACCAGATCCTGGCAGTCCCATGTTTCCGGGAGACAAGGCGAGTTTTATGATGCCAGTCTTATCTTGGATAAATTCCTCACCATTGTTTATAAAATTCCTGTGAATAATTATCCATTTGTGTGGAATTTCCATAGCAAAGAGCTGTTTAAAACCTCTTTGTCCCTACAGAGCTTTAAAACATATTAGGAAAGATCAAAACCATCACAGACCAGTTTGGGATGGGAGGAACCTTCAAGATCATCCAGTGGATGGGCAGGACACCTTCCATTGTCCCAGGCTGCTCCAAACCCCATCCAGCCTGGCCTTGGGCACTCCCAGGGATCCAGGGGCAGCCACAGCTGCTCTGGGAATTCCATCCCAGCCCCTCCCCACCCTCACAGGGAAGAATTCCCTCCCAAAATCCCCAAGACAGATGCCAGCAGCACCTGCTGAGTTGTCAGTCCTCTGCCCATGTTGTTTCAAGCATTCCAGCTTTTCCTCCTCCACCCACAGCTTGGAATTCCAAGCATTTCATTCATTTGTCTGGGGTCATGCTGTGAAAATATCCCACCTTGTGCTGCTTCTGCCTCTGGCCATCCCTTTTCCTGGTGGTGGGATTAGTGCAGCCATTCCCAGGGTCAGGCTGGCTGCTCCAGCTGCTGGGCCTTTGAGCAGGAGTTTGTCTCAGCTGGAAGTTGGAGGTGGCTTTGGCTCACTGGGGCACCCCAAAATCAGCCAGCACAAACTCTCTGTGCCCTACCCTGGCTTGGGGAGCTTTCCCCACTGGAAATCCAGGCTGGGGTTCCAGCAGGGACAGAGTTTGGGTGATTCTTACTCAGGAGTAAGGGAGGAACGTGAAGGTCATGGAGCTTCTCCAGGGCTGGGAGAGCTGGGAATGTTCCCCTGGAGAGGAGAAGCTCCAGGGAGAGCTCAGAGCCCTGCCAGGGCCTGAAGGGGCTCCAGGAGAGCTGGAGAGGGGCTGGGGACAAGGGATGGAGGGACAGGAGACAGGGAATGGCTCCCACTGCCAGGGGGCAGGGATGGGTGGGAGACTGGGAATTGGGAATTCCTGGCTGGGATGGAATTCCCAGAGCAGCTGTGGCTGCCCCTGGATCCCTGGCAGTGCCCAAGGCCAGGCTGGAGCAGCCTGGGACAGTGGGAGGTCCCTGCCATGGCAGGGGTGGCACTGGATAATCCTTGAGATCCCTCCCAGCCCAGCCCATTCCAGGATTCTCTGATAAAAGCTTGGAGAAACATTCCAAGTCCAACCCAGAGGAACCTCCAGGTGCTCCCACACCACTGTAGTGAATTTATTTCCCTTTTTCCCCCTCCTGCTACTTTTTGTCTGTCCCATCTCTAAACCAGAAACCTTCCAAACACCCCTTTGTCCCAGGAGTTGGATCCTGACGTGCCCAATCTCTGCCTCATGGATTTGGGGAGTTCTTTTCTCTCCCTGTCTCTTTAAGAGCTGCAGGTCAGGGCTGCTCCCGATCTTCCCTACGAGCTCCCTTAGGAGCCTCTCCGAAATGTTTAATTAAATATTCATTTGCTAGCAACACACCTGGATGGACTGCAGGGAGGAGGGGAGGGAGGAGACACACCTCAGGCTGTGGTTAGTCCTTTTCCTTTGGAAAAAAAAAAAAAGTGGGAATTTTGCTTAGCAAAGCCACATTTCTGCTTTCTTCTCTGAGAATCACCGGGCTGGGCGTCGGTGTGGCCATAAAATATCCAGCCCAACCCTTCTCCCCAGCTGATCCCCATCCCAGTCGTGTTCTGGAAGGGGAAGCTGTGCTTTCCTCCTCATGCAGTCCTGGTGGTGGTGGAAAAGGTGATGGAGGTTCCAGTGGGGCAGGGAAACACCAGGGCTGGAATAATCACAGAGGGCAGAAATGAGGCTCCTTAGCCTCTTTTCTTCTAATTTAGTGGGGTTTGAGGCTTTGAACTCCAGCTGTGGACCAGCCAAGGGGCAGAATTCCTCTCTCAGAACCTCTCCTCCTCATTTTTAGTGGGTTTCCAGTCTTCTCCCCTTTGCAGCTCACAACTGAACACTGCGAAGGCCCCAAGAATTCCAGCTCACGTGTTTGGGGCCCTTCCCTGAGCTGCAGATCCTGATCTGGTTTTTAACAGCACAAAAGAAGCTCCTGGTGCTGGTGTTCTTCCTGGGCATTGTTTCTGGAGTTGTTTCATCCCTGCAGGATGAAAGCAGCCTGGGCAGCTCTGTTTGGTGGGATGTGCTGTCTGTGCTGCAGGCCGAGGTCCAAGCGCTCTCCAGGGACACATCAGAGGCTGCTGGAATGCAGAAACCAGGGCAAACGGATCCATCCTTCTGCTTCCTTACAAACTGAGAGGGAATAAATCCCGTCCTACCTCCTGCTGGCTCCCACTGCAGCTGGAGGAGAATGGGCAGGCTGGCACCTCCAGAAATCCTGACCAAGCTGTGGCAGGAGGGAAGGGTTGTGCCTCCCCAAATCCTCGGAGAGCGGAGTTGATGTGAGCTCCTCTTGCTGCTGCAGCTCCTCCTGCAGATCTGAGCCACTCCAATGCCATTTTTCCATGACTAACTCCAAGACTAGTTAGAAAAGTCTCCTAAAAATATAACCCAGGTCTGGCAAACTGAAATAATTCCCATCTGTGGAGCGGGTACAATATTTGTTTGGTGAACAATGCCAATGGTGGCAACAGGTCATAGCCCTGGTGGCTTCTCTCCCATCCTGATCCCAGTTTTTCCAGAGCAGACTGTTAACTCCAAACCCCCCACACTGGAGCAGCTGCACCCCCCAGAGCTGCTGCAGAGGTGGAGGAGCCTCTGGATAAGTGGAATTCCAGACACCTCGGGCTGCCTGCCTGATCCCAGCAGGATCCTTGACAACTCAGTGCCTGGCTGTTCTGCAGATGTTGCAGCATGTTTGGGAGATCCTCCAGGAAAACAGCCCTGGAAAGAGAGGGAATATCTGTTTTATGGGACAGGCTGGAAGAGCAGATGATCCACTGTGCACAGGAGAGCTGCAGGATGAGGATGTGATTCCAGCCTTGTCACCCAGCAGACAGGAATTCTTTGGGATTCTGCCTGGATGTGATTGCCCCGAGCTCTCAGATGCCATCAGCTCTCCCCTTACAGAAAGCATGAGGATTTTTAGTTCCAGGGTAACACAAATTTC
This sequence comes from Chloebia gouldiae, assembly GCA_003676055.1. Classification (NCBI taxonomy): domain Eukaryota; kingdom Metazoa; phylum Chordata; class Aves; order Passeriformes; family Passeridae; genus Chloebia; species Chloebia gouldiae. The sequence continues at coordinate 22,801 of QUSF01000154.1, read as the reverse complement.
CTTTTTGCTGTCCCTTCAGGAGCATTGAGGAGGGCAGGGCTGGAGCTGATCCCCTCGGGATGCTCCCTGTCCATGTGGGAAGTGGAGGGACTGGAATTCCAAAAAGGAGTTGGGTTTCTCTGAGCTGGCAGGGAATTCTCTGGGAGTGTTTCTTTGCTGTACATCCAGAGGGGATGTGTCCTCTGCTCCAAAGGAATTGGTCACCATTCTCATGGAATCCTGGAATGGGCTGGAGGGACCTTCAGGATCATCCCATAACCACCCCTGCCATGGCAGGGACACCTCCCACCACCCCAGGCTGCTCCAAGCCTAATCCAGCCTGGCCTTGGGCACTGCCAGGGATCCAGGGGCAGCCACAGCTGCTCTGGGAATTCCATCCCAGCCAGGAATTCCTTCCCAATCTGCCATCCATCCCTGCCCTCTGGCAGTGGGAAGCTTTCACAATTCCCTCTTTCCTGCTGCCCACACTGTGGGATCAGCCCAGGGCACGGGGGGTTCTGGCCAGGGAACGTGGAGCTCCTCATCCACCAACAGCCCCAAATCCTTCCCTTCTCACTGTCCCCCCAGCCTGGATTTGTCTTTGGGGTTGTCCCGATCCAGCTGCATCCCATTACCTCTTCCTGGCAAAACAGGGCTGGGAGGGGTTGGACACCAGCTCTGCTTCTGCCCTGGCCTCTCTGTGCCCTCAGTGCCAACATCCCCACGGAAAAGATGGATTTGGGGTTTCCTGAGACCTTTGCAGCACAAAACTCAGCGAGTTCTCGGCGCTGCAGGGTGGTGACGTCAGGAACACAAGAAGTGCCTTTCTCCCACCTACACCCTTTTCCTTGGAGAAAGGCTCCTTGTGCCCTGGAATTTCTTCCACTGGGGCTGTGGGGGTGTCTGGGGCCAGATTCCTTTGTTACCCTCTCAGAGACACGGCAGAGGAGAATTCCAGGATTCCTGAGGTCAGGAGGGATGCTTGCAAAGTTCCTTCTTCTGGGAAACAGAATCTTTTGCCTTAAAAGCAAAGGACCTAAAGTTAGAAATGGTAAACCAGGAGATCCTGGAATGGTATCAGGAAGAGGATGAGCTCTTTCCCACTTTCTCCTTAGGTGGCTGCACCAGGAAAGTGCATTCATTTAGTCATGGAAAGGGAGAGCCTTTGGCTGTGGAGGAAGGGAGCACTTTGGGAAAGAAGAGGATGAGCTGAATGGACTCATCCTCGGAAGGATTTTCCATATTCCACAGGAAAATCCTGTCCTTTGCCTGCAGCAGGAAATGCAGCTGTTCCTTGTGAAGCACTGGTGGAATGAACACAGAGATCCCAATTGCTCCATCTCCCCAGGGGCTCCCCACCATTCCAGGAGCAAGTTCCAAAGGGAAGGAACCCCAGCTTCTCTCTTGTCCAGCAGCAGGGAATATTTCCCAGGCTCTCGGTGCCTACAGGGACCATTCCCAGTCTGGGAGCACCTGGAGGGGCAGCAGAGCCCAGGGTTTGATCCCAGTGAGGGTTTCAGCCCAGCTCTCCTGACCCACAGGAATCTTGCAGGATGCCTGGGGATGTTTGATCCTGTTTGGTGGCAGCTCCTCTGCTGCACCCCTGCGACTGCAGCCTGGTGAGACCCTTCCACCCTTGGACAGGGGCTGGGGCATGGAATCATGGAATGGTTCAGGTTGGAAAAGTCCTCCTGGGTCACTGAGTCCAACCATGACCCAGCACTGCCAAGGCCACCCCCGACCCTGTCCCCAGGTGCCACATCCACAGGGATGTCACATCCCACCAGCGATGGGGAACCACCACTGCCCTGGGCTGTCCCTTCCAAGGCTTCACCCCCTTTTCCGTGAGGAAATTTTCCCAATTTCCCCCCTGAGCCTGCCCTGGCCCAGCCTGAGGCCGTTCCCTCTCCTCGTGTCCCTGTTCCCCCGGCTGTCCCCTCCTGGCAGGAGCTGTGCAGAGCCACAAGGTCCCCCCTGATCCCCCTTTTCTCCAGGCTGAGCCCCTTCCCAGCTCCCTCAGGAGCTTTCCAGACCCTTCCCAACTCCTTTTCCTTCCCTGGACACCCTCCAGCTCCTCAATGTCACTCTTGTCACAGGGGGCCCAGAGCTGCCACCTGGGCTCTGTAAATTACAGTTACTTTCTGAAATAAGTGCCTTTTTCTCCTCCTTGGGTCACACTACAGGCCCGGGGTTTGAGTAAATATAACCTTGGTGTTGAAATTCCTGTTATCTTTAGTTATAAAGATAATTTTGCCTATAAATAGAAGGTCACTGTATGCATTTGAAGCAGGTGTTTCACTTTAAGAGGTGCCTGTTCAGTTTTAGCACCACGTTTCATTTATTAAAAAGGCTGCAATGAGATTTGGACAGTTGTGATTTTTGGCAGCTTGGGCTTAGGGGGAAATGAAAGTCAAGTAAAATGTTGCTTTTCTTGCACACTCAGCCTGAATGGGAGCACTCAGCCAAACAAACCAAATGAACTTTTCCAGTTGGAGCGAATTCCTTACAGGATTTCAGAGATAAGAGGAGGCCTTGTTCTCTCACCTTTCAGAAAGAGCAAAAGGAGAACTGGAGAGTTTCTGTGTGTTGGGATGTTCCAGACACACGGGCAGGGATTTCCCAGCAGCACGGAGGTGCATCAATAGTGGGATTTATTACTGATAAATCAGGGGCTTGGGCCGGGAGCCGCTGGTGATGGAACGGCCTCGCCCGGGGGCAAGGGATGGGCTGGAAGTGCTGGAGCTGCTGAGCAGGTCGGGCTTCCTGAGCCTCCGGGCTGGAATGTGGAATGTGGAATGTGGAACGTGGACATTTGTCCCCTGGTCACCCAGGCCCTGGCTGCTCCTGTGTGGTGGGGATTGCAAAGATAAAAATCCTCACAAACACCAGAGAGCTCCGTTTGCTGCCTTAGAGGAAGCCTAGAGTGATGTGAAAGCAGACAGTGAACAGAAAAATCATAAACTTACGTTTCTGTAGTTATAAGTAAGAATATACCTTAAATAAGTAAGAAACTGAGTTAGATAAGATGAAGGGTTTTATAATATAATAATGTAGTAATGTGATTATATAGAATAAACTAAGAGTTTAGATATTTTAATATGTGTAAAATATGTGTATACATATAATAAGACCTTGTTAGACAAAAGTATCCACATTACAGTAGGAAAAAATAAAGGTAATAAGTAAAAAAAACAAAATAAACTCTATAACTGTCCATTGGATCAGAAAATTATATACTGTTTTACAACAAAGAATTTATAACCATTTTAGACTATGGCTGACCACTTTCTATCTTATAAATCTCATAACCTTTAAGACTGATGTTACCTAAACAATAAATCATTCATAATCTGATGGCAACCCCATGCCTTCAATTAATACAACAACAACTGCACTGTGTCAGCCCTTCCCGCCGGGAATTCCCAAACTCAGAGCTCCAGAGGAGGGTCCTGAGGGATTTCCCCCTCCTGAGCAGCCCCTCGGACCCAGAGAATCCTCACTGGGCAGGGAGGGAGGGAATGAAAATCCCAGGGACGTGGGGAGGGGCTCTCAGGTCCTGGAATCATTTCCCTTTATGGCCTTGCCCTATGGAATTCGCTGTATTTTTGTGTTTTTAAAGCTCTGCCTGGGCTGGGGTTTGTGAAGTCAGGGTGGGAATCCATTCTCCAGCATTCCTCCCTCTCCAGGGCCGGGGAGGTGGCCAGGAGCTCCATCCCCTCCTGGATCCTGGCACTTCCCTGACCCCCTTTCCCGGGATTGCCCTTCCCACCTGTGCCCACAGAGGCTGGCAGGGACTTGGCACATCTCCCAAGGCTCAGAGCCCCTGGGATTTTGGGTTGGGAGAAGGGATGGATACAGCCCTTCATCCCAAAAACTCACACACAAATATAAATGTGAAGGGTTTTTTCCATGAGCTGTCATGGACCACTTCACCTCCTGGTGTTGGAATCTGAAATACTGAAAAAATTCTCAAAGTACTGAAAATCTGAATACTGAAAATCTGAATCTGAAATACTGAAATTCTGAATCTGAAATACTGAAATTCTCAAAATACTGAAAATCTGAATACTGAAAATCTGAATCTGAAATACTGAAATTCTGAATCTAAAATACTGAAATTCTCAAAACTTTGAGCCTAGAAACCAAAACTTAGAATTAAACACAGTATTTAAGACCTTAGGAAAAGCTTCCAAACTTAAGATACTAAAAGTAAAAATATAGATGTATAGTTTAAAGGAGAAACGCATTAAATTAAGAAGAGAAAAGTTTAAAGTTTTAGAATTGAAGGTATAGAAAAAATAAAAAGTTAAAAAAGTAAACAAGAAGTTTAAAATACAATACTGTAGGTTTGTGTTAACTAAAAAAATAACTAAAATTAACTAAATTAACTAATTAACTAAATTAACTTTAAAAACTTACACTGTAACATGAATCCATAAAACAAAATATTTAAGGATTATATCAAAAGCATAAACATCCTTATTAAATCCTTTAAAAGTCTTATAAGTAGGGGTCCTGTGACCTTCTGCTATAAAGATGTAAACCAAACTCACCCTTCCTACCTATATAAAAAATAAAAAAATAAACCACATCATCAAAAACAACTCAGAAATCCCATCTCTAACTCATCCCAAATTCCCCATCTGCTGCTTTTGCTCTGGGAATTAGGAGTGCTGCAAGATGCAGGAGAGGATTTGTGCACCCTAATCCAGGCACCCCTGAGCTGCCCAGGACAGAAAAGGCTCTCCAGAAGTGCCTCCTTTTTTCCATCTGGCAGGAATTCTGCTTTCCAAACCCCTACTGGCTCTGAGGGAGAAGGGAGATTGTTGGGAATGATGGAATTCCTGAATCCAAGCAGCATTCCTCTGGAGATGGGTGGGGTGAGGATTTTGCAGCAATTATAAAAGCAGTAATAAATTCTAAAATCTAGTAAATTATATTAAATAAAAAGAAATTCCTTATTAAATAATTCAAATTAGAAAATATATTTAAATTATAAAATATAGTTTAAGGCCTGCTACTCTGGCTAAAGTAACAACTAGCTTGTAAGTTCCCATGAGAAAAAAATCAAAAAAAATAAGAAGCAATTAGCACAATAACCTATTTTAGTAAAAACCATTGACACCAACATAAACAATCTATCCCATAAAAATCAGTAAGGGAAATATGTAAACAATTTAAAAATAGAGAGTCTTAACACATACACACAAAACCACATTTTAGCCAATAAACTGAGTAGCAAAAAAACTACTAGCCAGTTAGAGTTAAACACAACATCTCTAAAAACTGTATTGAAATGAGTTATGTAAATTTAAAAATTAACTTTTCCTACAGAAAGAAACCTGGGTCCCATCTGCTTTATTGCAACAGGCTTGGATGCTGCATGTTGGAATCCAAAATGCAGGGAATTCTCAGGACTTTGGGCCTGTGAGGCAAAGCTTAGAATTAAACCCAGGATTTGATCCGAGACCTTGGAAAAGGCTCCCAAACTGAGGTGCCAGAGGTGAGAATGTGGATTTGTAGTTTAAAGCAGAGACACGTTAAGCAAAGTAAAGGAAAGTTAGAGTTTTAGAGTTTAAGATCTAAAAATAAAAGTAGTTACAGAGGTAAACAAGAAGTTTAGAGTGTCATACAGTAAGTTGGTGTGTCATAACACGATTGGCTAAGAAAGCTCACACTGCAGCATGTAAGAGAAAATATTTAAGGATATAATATTAATATTTAGGACATAATTAAGGATATAACATTTAAGGACAAAATATTTAAGGTCAAAAAACATAAATATCCGTGTTGGCAGTGTTTTACTGGTCAATAAATCCTTGTGAGTAACTTGTGACCTTCACGCTGTGAAGATGTGAGCTCACCCTGCCTGCGCAGAGGATAACAGAAATAAACCACGTCATCCAAAGCAGCTCCGGGGTCCCAGCTCAGATTCCTTCCACAAGTCCCAGGGGTGAATCCCGGCTGCAGGGGGTCCCTGGAGCAGTGCTGGTGCTGATCCCTCCTCTCCCTGCTGTAGGTGGGGGACCACAAGTTCAGCGCTCACCGGATCGTGCTGGCAGCGTCCATCCCCTACTTCCACGCCATGTTCACCAACGACATGATGGAGTGCAAGCAGGATGAGATCGTCATGCAGGGCATGGACCCCAGGTAAAATTCCCAGGGGAGTCCCAGGGACCACCACTGCCCTGCCTGGCTGGTGTGCAGGGCTCCCAGCCTCTTCTCAGCGTGGGTGATCCCACAGCTCGTCCTGCTGTTGGCACACTGCGATCCCAGCTGGAATTCCCTGCCTTTTCTGCCCTTCCTCCCTGTTTTCAGTGCACTGGAGGCTCTGATCAACTTTGCCTACAACGGGCACCTGGCCATAGACCAGCAGAACGTGCAGTCCCTGCTCATGGGGGCGAGTTTCCTGCAGCTGCAGAACATCAAGGACGCTTGTTGCACCTTCCTCAGGGAGAGGTGAGTGGGGCTGGGGGGATCCTGGGGGGATTCCAGCTGCTCCCCGGCAGCAGCGAGGTTCACTCACCTGTGTCCAGCTTGGGAGGAGCAGGATGTGTCCTTCCAGCAGGATGAGGAGTGTGCATCCCAAAGCTTGGCATCTGTAGAGTTACAGAACACAAAATGGGTTGGGAGGGATCTTAAAGCCCACCCAGTGCCGGCCCTGCCATGGCAGGGACACCTCCCACTGTCCCAGGCTGCTCCAAGCCCTGTCCAACCTGGCCTTGGGCACTGCCAGGGATCCAGGGGCTACCACAGCTGCTCTGGGAATTCCAGCCCAGGGCCTCTCCACTCTCCCAGACAGGAATTCCTTCCCAATATCCCAGTGGAAAGCCATGCCCCCTTCTCCTACCATTCTCATTCCCTTCAGAATAACCTATAGGGTTATTCTGGGGTTATTCCCCTTTATGGGGACACAGTAAAAAACTTGGCCTGCCACAAGAATCAAAACTCAGAGCAAAACTGAGGAGACATTTCCCTTTTTGAGAGCCCATGCTGGCAGGAATTGCCCTTCCTGCTGCCGTGTGTGCTAAAGGAGAGGAACACAGTCCTTCAGCCCAGGAGCTGGACAGGAAACTGTGACAGAGCCCTACACTGGTCCCAGGTTTTTCAATTTCCTCACTGGTGTTTGGCTGTGAGGCTGTTCCAGCAGCATGGTGTGGAAACGGAAAGCTGGGATAGTCTCTGTCCACATTCCACGTGGATTCTTAGCCCTGCCATGGAGTCTGACATGTTCATTTTTCCCAGCCCGGCTTCTCTGCAGCTGCTCAGGGCATTCTGTGGTGTGCTGTTAAACACACCCACCAACTACAGGGATTGGCCACCAAAATTCTCCCAAATCCACCAGGAGCAGCCAGGTGTCCTAAGTGAAGTCCTGGTTTTGAGTGCACAGCTGCCACTTTGGTTAATAACCAAAAATTAGTGGATTCTGGCCACCCTGGAGAGCTGGGACATGGACACTGAGCTCTCCTTCTTAAGTGGAATTGAGAATTGGGATATTTTGAGGCAGCTGTGTTGTAACCAAGCCCTGGGAGTCACCCTCATGTGACAGTTCCCCACCCAGCAGCACAGGGACCTGGAGCTGCTGAGAGACCCAGGGGAGGGCCAGAGCTGCTCCAGGGCTGGGAGAGCTGGGAATGTTCCCCTGGAGAGGAGAAGCTCCAGGGAGAGCTCAGAGCCCCTTGCAGGGCCTGAAGGGGCTCCAGGAGAGCTGGAGAGGGACTGGGGACAAGGATGGAGGGACAGGACACAGGGAATGGCTCCCACTGCCAGAGGGCAGAGATGGGTGGGAGATTGGGAATTGGGAATTCCTGGCTGGGAGGGTGAAGAGGGGCTGGCACAGGGTGCCCAGAGAAGCTGTGGATGCTTCCAGAGCCACCTGGATCTATCCAATGCCTCTTTGGCAGGGACAAGGGGACATTTGTGTTTTCCATCCACTGGCTGTGCCTTGGATTCCCCTGGAGCTCCCTGTGCAGATGAGCTCCTGGCTGAGCTGGAATGGGCCATCACTGGAGAGGACACATCTTCCACTGCACTGTGTGTCCTCCTGTGCCCTCCAGAATCCTGGAATGGTTTGGGTTGGAAGGGACCTTAAATCCCATCCCAATCCACCCCTGCTCTGTGCAGGGACACCTCCCACTATCCCAGGCTGCTCCAATCGCCGGTGTCCAGCCTGGCCTCGGACGCTTGCAGGGATCCAGGAGCAGCCATCTTCTCTTCCATGAACCTGACATTCCTGTTGCCCTCCTCCTCCCCTTTGCCAGGCTTCATCCCAAGAACTGCCTGGGTGTCCGGCAGTTTGCCGAGACCATGATGTGCACGGTGCTCTACGAGGCTGCCAACAGCTTCATCCACCAGCACTTCGTGGAGGTCTCCATGTCCGAGGAGTTCCTGGCCCTGCCCTTCGAGGACGTCCTGGAGCTCGTTTCCAGGGATGAGCTCAACGTGAAGTCCGAAGAGCAGGTGGGTGCCTGGTGTAGGTCTTGGCTGAGGAGGGCTTGGCCTTGAGGGGTTTCTTTCTGCTTGGGAGTGGAATGGGAATGGAATGATCCTGATCCTGATCCTGATTCTGATCCTGATCCTGATCCTGATCCTGATTCTGATCCTGATCCTAATCCTGATCCTGATCCTGATCCTGATTCTGATCCTGATCCTGATCCTAATCCTGATCCTGATCCTGATTCTGATCCTGATCCTGATCCTGATCCTGACCCTGGGCTGAGTGAAGCTGAGATGTCCTGGCACACTGGGGACACTCAGAGGTGCTGTGATGGTTTCCTGTGCCTACTCCAGACTGACTTGTTCCTAAAGAAACAGAAGGCAGGGCTTTTTTAGGATCACAGAGGTTGGAAAAGCCCTCTGAGAGGATGGAGTCCAGCACTTCCCCCAGCACGACCAAGGCCACCACTGACCAATGTCCCCAAGTGGCACATCCACATGGCTCTTAAATCCCTGCAGGGATGGGGACTCCACCACTGCCCTGGACAGCTGTGCTGCATCTGGACAGCCCTTCCCATGAGGGAATTTTTCCAAATTCCCACCTAAACCTCTGCTGGGACAACATGAGGCTGTTTCCTCTCCTCCTGTCCCTTGTTCCCTGGGAGGAGAGCTGGAATCCCACCTGACTGTGCCCTCCTGACAGGGAATTTGTGGGAGGGAGAGGAGTTTAGGGTGTCCCCACGGCCTTGAGAATCCATGGGTGTGGGCTGAGCGTGAGCAGGGAAAACGGTGCCTGTCCTTGAGCCCGGAAGTCTGTCCTGCTATTCCTGAGGAGGTGACAAAGGCAGAGCAGACCTTCAGCTTCTCCTTGTAGGGTAAAATGTGCTTCTTTAATCAGGCTTAGGGAGGGAGGGAGGGAGGGGAACCTGCCCCACATTCCAGCCACATTCCTGTATCATACCAAGAATTCCTCACTCTGTTTTTTCCCAGAGCAGGTAGGATCCAAAGAGTCCATCCTGGGAAGTGTTCCCTTGCCCTTGCACCTGCCAGCCCCACTCTTCAGAAATTCCAGTAGCATCATGTAGAGTGGAAGGAAGTTGCTTTGGGGTTTTTAAACCCTGTGGTGCTGGATGATCCTTGAGGTTCCTTCCAATCCAAACCATTCCAGAATTCCATGTCATTTCATTCCCATCTGTGAGAAATGAATTTGTTGAGAATTTTTAAAGTTTGATAGAAGATCCACATAGTATATATTTGTATGGAAACTTTGAGATAAGAAATGTTGACTTAGAAATGCCATAGAATAGGACAGACATTGCTGAGAGAGAAATGGAACTAGAAACAAGTTTTAAAGGATAGATTTGTAAATAAGACTAGATATTTTGGAGAAATGGAACTAGGAAAGATGCATTGTAGTGGGACTCACGAGGGGTAATTTTAGATTATTAACTTTATTTATAGTACAGTGTGGTAGAAGTTGATAAACTAAGACACGCTTATAATCTATTGTAATTAGGAAATAGTTGGGTTTTGATTGTAATAGTGTTAATTATAACATCTGTATTGCCTCACTCTTCACATGAGACTGAAGATGGAATAAAACCTTTCCAAACCTCTCTCAGTTGCCCCATGTCTGGGTCAGAAAGGAGCTCCACCCGACACCCATGCACTTGCACAGCCCCCAGACTCCACCTTCCCACCGCTGTCTCCTGGCAGGTGTTTGAAGCTGCCTTGGCCTGGATCAGGTACGAGCGAGACCAGAGGGAATCCTTCCTGCCCGAGCTGCTCTCCAAAATCCGGCTGCCCCTGTGCCGGCCGCAGTTCCTCACGGACCGCGTGCAGCAGGACGAGCTGGTCCGCTGCTGCCACAAGTGCAGGTGAGGCCACGGACTCAGAGCCCTCAGCCTCGGACTCCACACGGTCAGACCTCCTCTTTAACGCTCCGTGCTTGGATTTCAGGGATCTGGTCGACGAAGCCAAGGATTACCACCTGATGCCGGAGCGCCGGCCGCACCTGCCGGCGTTCAAGACGCGGCCGCGGTGCTGCACGTCCATCGCGGGGCTGATCTACGCCGTGGGGGGACTCAACTCAGCAGGTACCTTGCAGTGGAAAGACCACCAGGGGCTGGCTGGGGTGATGGGATGATGGAATTCCCTCCCGTGGAAGCGTGGAGGGGCTGGCTGGGATGATGGGATGATGGAATTCCCTCCCGTGGAAGCGTGGAGCAGTGTCTCGTCCTCCATGCACCCTTCCAGTGAAACCCTCAGGGTGGTTTAACATAGTTTAACATCTTCCATCTGAAGTCCTGTCCAAGTGAGGCTTATTTAGGACAGATTCTTTGAGCCCTGGAGCCCCAAACAGGCTGTGCAGGGATCCCCACAATGCTGTTGGTGTTGTGGGATCACAGCACTTTGACACGAGCCTCACCATGGCATAAAAAGGGAACAGAAAGTGGCCAAGGAAAAACCTTTTACAGAGGAGCTGTGCTCCCCGGAAGCAGCGGCACCACAGATGGGACTTGCCGGTCTCTGCTGCCCCTTGGAGGACAGTGCAGGTGGCACTTCCACACAGGGAACTTGTCCAGGCCCCTCGTGCAGAGCACGGCAGAGCTTGGAAATGTTCCCGATCTTTTGTGGGAACAGTGGGAATTGTTCACAGCAGGAACAACTCCCACTCTGGGGGCAAGCAGGGATATGTGGCTGGGAAATGTCTCTGTGGGACCAGGAAGGCTGGAATAGGATTTGAGAGCCCAGGATAGGACAGAGAATCCCAGAATGGTCTGGGTGGGAAGGGATCTTAAGGATCATCCCATTCCACTCCCTGCCATGGCAGGGACACCTCCCACTGTCCCAGGCTGCTCCAAGCCCTGTCCAGCCTGGCCTTGGGCACTGCCAGGGATCCAGGGGCAGCCACAGCTTCCCTGGGCACCCGTGCCAGGGCCTCACCTCCCTCACAGGGAAGAATTTCTTACCCCAACCCAAGCGCAGCACTTTGCCCTTGGCCTTGTTGAATCTCACAAGGTTCCCATTCCTTTTTTTCCCTCCCAGATATTTCCCCAAAGCAAAGCAGGCAAATTCCCCACGCCAACCCCATCTTTGCCCCTTACCCCTCCACCCCCCTCACCATCCCAAGGCTTCATCAGGCCTCCCTCTTTTAATTTGAGTAGCAAATTTCTATGCAGGCGACTCTCTGAACGTGGTGGAGGTGTTTGACCCCATTGCCAACCGCTGGGAGAAGTGCCAGCCCATGGCCACGGCGCGCAGCCGCGTCGGCGTGGCCGTGCTCAACGGGCTGCTCTACGCCATCGGCGGCTACGACGGCCAGCTGAGGCTCAGCACCGTGGAGGTTTACAACCCAGACACCGACTCCTGGTCCAAAGTGGAAAGCATGAACAGTAAGAGGAGGTACGTGCAGCTCACAGCGGGGAGAATTCTGGAAAAGTGGGGAAAAACGAGGCTGGGGGAAGAGGGGTTCTTGAAGAGCAAGGAAAAACTGTTTTGGAGGAAGGGTGGGGTGGCAGGTGGTGGGCGCCCAGCAGTGTGTGTGTGTGTGTGTGTCGGGGGAAATGGGAAAGGAGGAGAGGGGCAGTGTGGAAGCAGCTGGGATTTCCTTGGTTAGTTTCTGGTGCAGCCAGGTGGGGGCTGAGCTCTGCTCCCAGGGAACAGGGACAGGACAAGGGAAAATGGCCTCAAGCTGTGCCAGGGGAGGTCAGGTTGGATACAGGGAGAATCCCCCCTGGAAGGGGTTGTCCAGCCCTGGCCCAGCTGTCCAGGACAGGGGTGGAGTGTGTACGTGCCCCTCACCAGGTTTCTCTGGAGCTCTCCCAGCCACTCCTGGTGCTCCAGCTCCATCCCCTTCTCTGGACACACTCCAGATGTCTTTTTTTGTTGTGAGGGGCCCAAATCCAAGCCCAGGATTTGAGGTGCTCCTGCCATGAGCACCTTTCCCCTTTGTGAGCTCAGAGTTCAAGTGGGACTGAGCAGTTTGGAGGTGAATCCGGGGAAAAGGCAGTTTGGTGGGATGCCACAGGCAGAGCGTGTGGGGTCACAGTGCTGGGGACAGGGTGACAGCACCTCCAGCCACCTCCAAGGGTCCTGCTGTTCCTTGCAGCGCCATGGGAACGGTGGTGCTGGATGGGCAGATCTACGTGTGTGGTGGCTACGATGGAAACTCATCCCTCAACTCAGTGGAGTCCTACTCTCCAGAAACAAACAAGTAAGAGCCCTTCGTGTCCCAGAGCTTTTCCAGGAGCTTCCCCTCCGGTGTTCCGTGTCCTGGCACCGCTGTGCTCTGAGAATAAGGAGTGGGGAAAGGAGAGATGGTAGAATCCAGCACTGGAAAAGCATGGAATGATCTGTGGGAGTCCTGCTAACCTCTCCCCTCCCTCTCCCAGGTGGACAGCAGTGACCCCCATGAGCTCCAACCGCAGCGCTGCCGGAGTCACCGTGTTCGAGGGCCGGATCTACGTGTCCGGAGGGCACGACGGGCTCCAGATCTTCAACAGTGTAAGGCCCTGGGCAGGGCTCATCCCTGCACCTCAGCGTGGGGCTGGAGGGCTCCGTGTCCTCTCCCTAGGCAGCCAAACAGCCCCAAGTGGTTGTGCCACCACGTGGTGTCACTTCCACCCATAACAGAAAAACCCGAGGTGGAACAGAAGTGACTCATTTGTCCACTCAGGGCCGTGGAGATGTTTGGAGGGCTGGAGCCCCCTGGATATGGAGACAGGCTGGGAGAGAAGAGAAGGCTGCAGATAGACCTCAGAGCCCCTTGCAGGGCCTGAAGGGGCTCCAGGAGAGCTGGAGAGGGACTGGGGACAAGGGATGGAGGGACAGGACACAGGGAATGGATTTGAGCTGAAGGAGGGGAGATTTAGGTGGGATATTGGGAAGTAGTTCCTGGCTGTGAGGGTGGGCAGGCCCTGGCACAGGTGCCCAGAGCAGCTGTGGCTGCCCCTGCATCCCTGGCAGTGCCCAAGGCCAGGCTGGACAGGGCTTGGAACACCTTGGCATAGTAGAAGGTGTCCCTGCCATGGCAGTGGTGGCACTGGATGAGCTTTAAGGTCCCTTCCAACTCAAACCCTTCAGGCACCACCCCATAGCAGCTGAACCTTTAAACGAAGGCAGCTGAATCCTTTCAGCTCCCTCAGCTGCTGCAGAGCCTTGCCCAGGGAATCCCCTGACTGTCGCAGAAGTGGCCGCGGTTTGGCGGTGCCGCAGGGGACAGCAGCACCCCTAACGGTGGCCGCGCTCCGTGGCAGGTGGAGTACTACAACCCGCACACGTCCAGCTGGCACGCCGTGGCGCCCATGCTGAACAAGCGCTGCCGGCACGGCGCGGCCGCGCTGGGCAGCCGCATGTTCGCGTGCGGCGGCTACGACGGCTCCGGCTTCCTGAGCGCCGCCGAGGTCTACAGCTCCACGGCCGACCAGTGGTACCTGATCGTGCCCATGAACACCCGGCGCAGCCGCGTCTCCCTCGTGGCCAACTGCGGCCGCCTCTACGCCGTGGGCGGCTACGACGGACAGTCCAACCTCGGCTCGGTGGAGATGTACGACCCCGAGACCAACCGCTGGACGTTCATGGCGCCCATGGTGTGCCACGAGGGCGGCGTGGGCGTGGGCTGCGTGCCGCTCCTCACCATCTGACCGGGGCGGCTCGTCGGCAGCGAGCCTGCCAGCATTGCCAGGTGCTCGATCCAAACACAAAGACACTTGACTCGAGAGTAATCCCCCACCTGTACCTTTTTGGGCTGAAGGTCCTGGAGGGCCAAACGTGGTGAGTTTATGTGCGAGCAAAGACCCTCTCTGTAACACCCCTCGGCCTCCTCCGGAGCCGGGGCCGAGCGGATCCGTCCATCCCTCGTCGGCTTTCCTGCGCTTGCGCCTTTGGGAAGTGCCATTGAGGGCTGGGGGAGGGGGCCAGGCTTCATTGTGACACAAAAACGGCCACTTCAAGGACTTCGAAAATGCATCTGCACCTTCTGGGAGCAGCAAAACCACCTGAGCCCTCCCAAGGGTATCGGCAGCGATTTGGGGGGTCCTGGTTGCGCAGAGGAGTCTCCAAAGAGGACAAACACGGCGCTGTTGCTTCCAGGAGCTTCTTACACAAGACACCCCCAGTTTCTCGTGCTTTCCTCAGCTTGATGTGGAAAACTTCTCCACAAGAGCCACAGGATGGAGAAACCAGGAAAAGTTCAGTTAAACCAGTATCGTTTGGGCAAGCTCTGGAGAAGGATGGATGGTAACGACTCCAGGCAACAGCCTGAGGGTTTCAAAATGGAAAATAGATTATCAGGATGTCCTTTAAATTAAATATTGAGGTATTTTCCAAGCCTGAGAGGCAGCTGGAGCAGAAATGCCGGGATATTTTAGGAGAGGCAAGGAAAATACGTCATGAGTTTGTCGTGCTCTGCTGGGAAAGGTCTTTGCCACGGGTTTTGTGCCAGGAAACTTTGGAACGCTGGCAGAGCCAAAGAGCTGCCTGGCAGCATCTTCCCTGCATCAACCCTTCAGCCCCTGTTCCTGCATGATCCGTGATCCGCCGTCCCTCCGGAGCTCTCCGTGCCCGGCTCTTCCCGTGCCACCCTGGGCACAGCCATACCTCCTCCGGGCAGGCAGGGCCAGGCAGCAGGAGCACGACCCGGCCCCAGCTGCCAGGGATTTGGGATGTCCCCTCGTGTCCCCCCATCCTGGTGTTCCAAGGGGCTGGGAGGAGCGGGATGTGCCCCCGAGCCCCGCTCCTGGTGTCTGTTCCTGCTCCCAGCATCCCTGGGATTGACTCTGGCTGTATATGTGGATGTCTATATTGGGGTACTTTGTATATTTTAGGGTCTATCATGAGCATATCTGGTTATAAATGTGATCTATCAGGACATATCCATTTCTCCCACATCTACCCACTGCTGGCTTCCCAGGAATGGGAATCCTTTGGACTTTTCTGTGCTGCTCAGACTTTAAAAAGGAAAAATAAGAAAAAACATGGTCAGAATGAAGTTGTTGCCTGTGGTATCTTCTCTTCGCCAGGACCCTTCCCGATGGTCTCCACGGGCAGAGGAGGCTCTGGTGAGCTGCTTTCCTGGTGTTCCATTATCCCTTCTCCCTCCCACCTGGGGCTTGTGTCCATAGGAATGGGAATATTGGAACAAATACCTTTGGAAGAGCAGCAGCTCCCCTGACCCCAGGGCTGTCAGGGAACCCAGGCCCTGGGATTCCTCCCCAGGGATTCCTTTGCTTTTCCATTGTGGATGAAGCGAGGAGAAAGGGGAGCTCCTGGCTGCAAAGGCAGCAGGAAAATACTGAATTTTGGGGAAACAAGACCCGCTCACCCTGGGAAGGCAAACTGGGAGAGCAGGATGCACACAGTGGAGTCCTCGGTAAACCCTGTGTTCTTGAATCCAAGGAAAACCGGGGCCTGGGGCGTTTGGATGAAACTGAGCAGGGTGAGAGGGATTTTAAAAACCCAAAATCGTGTAAAGAAGCTGGGAGAGGGGAGGGGGCTCCTGGTTCTTCTCACTGTGGGAGCCAGGAAGATGCTGTGGCTCCCGGCTCGGGAGGAGCAGGATCTCGGCTGGACCAGCGTGCCAAGAAACTGGGAGCAGGCACAGGGAAGGGGCCGCGGAGGGGGACCGGCCCTGCCGAGCTCCAGCATCGCCGCATCTCCTGCAGGTCCAGGCGCGCTCCCCTCCGCGGCACCGGGCCAAGGAAAACAGCGGCAACCCGATCCCTTCCCGCGGCACGGGGCCGCCGTTCCTCCCGGCGCTCGGAGCCGGCGGTGCGGCCGCATGGCGCTGCTGCTCGGGGCCGTGCTGCTGGCGGCGGGCGCTGCCGCCGCCCCGGCCGTGCCCGCGGCCGTGCCCGCGCCCCGGGAGCTGGCGCGCTCCGTGCTGGAGACGCACGGGCAGGAGCTGCGGCTGCTGCGGCTGCTGGGAGTGGCCAGGACGGTAGGAAAAGGGGGTCCGGGGGGTGCTCCGGCTCCGGCACCAGCCCGTGCGGGGTCCCCACGGAGCTTTTCTCCCGGCAGAGCTTCGACTGGGGGACCCACTTCAGCATCAACTTCACGGCCCGGCAGCCGCCCTGCCCCAAGCCCGCCCCGGACCCCCGCGGCTGCCGGGGCCGCCCGGGCAGGGTGAGCGCGGGGTGGGACCCCCAAACCCGGGGCACGCACGGGGGTCCCCGGTGTGCTGAGGCCGCTCTGTCCCCAGGTGCAGCGCTGCTCGGCCCAGGTGTCCGTGTTCACCTTCCTGCCCGACGTGCCGCTGTCGATGGTGGAGTGCGGCCGGGAGCCGGTGAGGGCTCCGGAGCCCATCCTGCGGCTGGGACACGTGTCCCCCTCACTTCGGGGGGATTTTTGGCTCTGGAGTGAAACCCCCCCTTTTATTTCTCCCCGCAGCAGTCCGGTGACAGCGCCCAGCCCCGCTCCCCTGGCACCAACCCAGGCCATTCATCTTCATCCTCCTCATCTTCATCATCATCGTCCTCGGGGCCCCCCCCCGCGGCCTCGCCCCCGCCCCAGCGCGTCCCTGCAGGGACCGTCCCGCCGCCCCCCGTCCCCAGCGGAGCTGCAATAAAGAGATTTCGGGGTCGGACGTGTGCGTGTCTGGGGGTGACGGTTTGGGGGACCCGGGGGACGCCCTCGGCGTTGGGCAACAGCGATGGGGCAACTCTGGGGTTGTGCAACCCCGCGGGCACCAACCTGACACGGACAACGTGTCACCACCACCCGAGGGGTCCTGGCCCCCAGATCCCCCGCGCCCAGCCAAGGGGGGACCCCGAGGGGTTCAGATACCACCGCCCATCCACGGGGACACGCGGGGACACACCGGAACCCCCCTGCCCCGCGCGTCCCCCCGAAAGAACGGCCACTCTGCGGCTTGGGGCCGGGCGTTTCCCAAGGGGCAGCCCCGGGGCGGGTCCCCATCCTCCCGTGGGGGATAAAAGGGGCCCGGGGGTGGCCGTGGGGACAGCGATGCCGAGCTCGTGGGTGCTGGTGCTGGCGGTGCTGGGGGGGGCCTGCGCCCTCCCCAGCCCGGCGTCCCTCTCCTACATGGAGGCGCTGGCGCTGGCCGTGGATTCCTACAACCAGCAGCCCGAGGTGCAGAACGCCTTCAGGCTGCTCAGCGCGGAGCCCGAGCCCGCCCCGGTGAGTGCCCCCCACGCGGGACCCCCCCACGGGTGACACCCCCACCCCACTCGTGGTGCCAGACTGGGGCTGCCCAGCCCAACCCTGGGTCCGCCCCGGTGAGTGCCCCCCACTCGGGACCCCTTATTTGTGACCGTCACCCGCTGTCCCCCCACTCGGGGTGCACAGTGCCGAGCCGCGAGTGTCACCCCACTCATTTGTGACACGCACCCCTCACGACCCCCACCTTGCGACCGCTCAGCCCTGAGCCAGCGACTGCCACCCCACTGGTGACCCCCTCCCAGCGACACCCCGACTGCTGACCCCTCTCCTGTCGCCTCCCCCTGGCGACCCACCCGTGTCCGCAGGGCGTGGAGCTGAGCTCGCTGCGGAGACTCAACTTCAGCGTGATGGAGACGGACTGCGCCGCCAGCGCCCGCACCAACCCCGACGACTGCGACTTCAAGGAGAACGGGGTGAGCAGGAGGAGGAGGAGGAGGAGCGGCGGGAGGAAGGGGGCACGGGGGCCCGCTGCCATCCCCAGGTGACACCGCGTGTCCCCCCAGGCCATCAAGGAGTGCTCGGGGCCGGTGCAGCTCCGGCCGGACTCCCCCGAGATCGACCTGCACTGCTCCGACGCCTCCTCCGACGTGAGTGGGGCGAGCCGGGGGCGGCACGGGAGGGTCCCGGCCCCTGCCCCGCACCCCCCAAAAGGGACACCCCGAGGCTCCAGAGGAGGGTGGGGGGTCCTGGGGAGCTCACAGGTGCTGGGGAGGGGGTCCTGGGTTTTAGGTGCAGAGTCCCAGGGGTGGGTGTGGGTGCAGGGCCTCGGGTGGGGCGTCCTGGGTGGGGTCTGGGCGTGGGGACATGGGTGGGGTCCCAAGTCTTGGATTCTGGATATGGGGTCCGAGGTGTTGGATTCTGGATATGGGGTCCCAAGCATCCCAGGTGTGGGGTTGCTGGTGTGGGGACTCGAGTGGTGTCCCTGCTGTGGGGTCCTGGGTGGGGAACACCCCTGGTGTGGGATCCTGGGTGGGATCCTGGGGATGGGGTCCCTGGACTGGAGTCCTGGGTGGGATCCTGGGGGTGGGGTCCCTGGATTTGGGGTCCCTGGAATGGGATCCTGGGGATGGGGTCCCTGGATTGGAGTCCTGGGTGGGTTTCCAGGTGCGGGGGGCCCTGGCTGGGGTCCCGGGTGTGCTCCCAAGCGGGGGGGGGGTCCCACAGCCCCGCCCCCCCTGACCCCCCCATCCCTCCGGCAGCCGGTTCTGGTCCAGCGCGGCCGCTTCGGGCGCTTCCTGAGGAAGATCCGGCGCTTCCGGCCCAGGGTCAAGTTCGACGTCCACCTGAAGGGCAGCGTGGGGCTGGGCTGAGCAATAAAGGGGCCACCGGGAGTGGCCGCGTGGGCACCGCGTCCTCCTGTCTCTGTCACACGGGGAAACTGAGGCACGGCTGCGACACGGGGCTGATCCCCCACATCGTCCTCAAGGGGACGTGGAGTCGGGCTGGGGACAGGGATGGGTTCGCTCTGGGGAGCCCCCAGGACCCCCCCCAAAAAAGGGACCACCGTCATCGCCAGGGTGTCACTGTCCCCACAGAGTCCTTGTCCCCACGGTGGCATTGTCCCCACTGCATCTTGTCCCCACCCAAACCAGCAGTGATGGCAAAGGGAGATGGGGGGGACACAGGGGACACTCCAGGGAGGGGCTGGGGGGGGGGTTTAGGTCCCAAAGGGACCCCAATGATGGATCCAGTTTGGGACGGGGGAGCCCAAAAGTGGCTGGAGCAGGGTCATGGCTGCAGCCCCCTGCGGGTGTCCCTCCTGTCCCCCAACATTCCTGCAGGTCTGTACCCCACAAACACCTCTGTGGGGACCCCACAGACTCCGGGGGACCCTCCCCCAGGTGTCCTGGGGACAGGGAAGGACAATCCCAGGGCTCCAAGTCCCTGCAGGAGGCCAGTGCCAGGAGGGGACACTGGTGGTGCCCGTGTTGTGCCCATTCTGGGGCAGCTGATCCTGCTCCCCCGGGACCTTCTGTCACCAGCACTGTCCCCATCCTCGTGTCCCCCGGCACAGCAGGGCTGGGAAGCAGCTGGAGGTGAGGAGGGGCTGTTGGGGGGTCCCCGAGGCGGCAGCACCTGCAGGGGGGTCCCTTTGCCTCTCCACAGCCTTGGAGAGGTGGACGGACCCCAGATGTGCCCCAATGAGAGCCCCCCACTCGTGACATCCCCCATTCAGGACCCCCAGGGTGTTCCCAGCTCTCACAGCTCCTTGGCTGGGCACGGGGGGATCTGGGGGGTCTGGGAGAGCTTGGGGGTCCCCATTGGGGCACAGGGACACTCAGGGTGACACCAGGAGTGATGCAGGGATCTTTATTGGCAGTGAAGCAGCTGGGGAGGGGACACAGGGAGGGGACACAGAGTGGGGACACAGGGTGGGGACACAGGGAGGAGACACAGCAGTGTCACCCCTCAGGGTGTGGGAGCCTTGAGGTTGAGCCTGTCCCGGATCCAGATCCGACCACACTGGAAGAACCCCTGGAAACGCTGCTTGATCTTGCCAAAGAAATCCTTGATCTTGGATTTCCAGATCTGGCCAAACTGGGAAAACAAAGAGCAGGGTCAGACTCTGGGGGGTGAGGAGGGGATCTGGGGGACCCCCAGCAGCTGGGGAACACGGACCCATCCCGGCCCCTCCTCACCGCAGCCGGCGCCTTCTCGCAGGAGAGCTCCACTGTGGGCTGCTGCCCCTCCCGGAAAACGGAGCCCTGGCACCAGGTCAGCGCCTGTGGGGCACAGAGGGGACACGGGAGAGCCCAACCCCCTCGTGCCTCAGTTTCCCCACCGGATGGAAAATCCCCAGCTCCCACGGACGAAGCCTCACCCCGAGCCAGCGGCTCTTGCAGTTGCCGGTGGCCATTCCCGGTGTCCGGCACGTGGTTTCCTCCAGGGTGAAGCTCAGCTCCTGCCGGCTCTGCAGGTCTGAGGGCTGGGAAAAGGGACAGGACCCATCAGGGACCCACCACCCGCCAGTGCTCAGCCCCATACCAGGCTGGAACCAGTCCTAAAAGGGGCCACATCCAGCCCGGAATGGGTCAGGCTCAGCCCCGACTCGGCTGCGCTCAGTCCCTCGGGGGTCAGACCCAAAACGGGGCAGACCCACCCTGAGAAGGGCCAAATCCAGCAGTGCCCAGACCCGGAGTTTCCCCTGGAAAGGGAGAGCTCAGCACTCACCCAGCCGGGCCGGGGCTGAGCCTCGCGGAGCCGCAGGACGTAGGGACCGACGGCCCTGGCGTTGAGCAGCTCCACGGCCGCCGCCACCACGTGCCCGTAGCTCAGGGACCCCGGCGAGGACGAGGCCGCCGTGGTCCCCGTGGCTCCTTCCCGCCCCAGCGTGGCTCCGTCCCGTCCCGCCGTGGATCCGCGTGGCTCCGGCGTGGTGCCTCCGGCCAGCCCCAGCAGCAGCAGCAGCAGCAGCGGTGGCAGCGCCCGGCACGGCCCCATCCCGCTCCTGGATGCCGGCCCTGCTCCCCACCGGGCCGGCAGCGCTTTTATGGGAGCGGCCGCGGGCGCAGCGGGGCCGGCACGCGGGGACGAATCTGGCCAGCAGCCCAGCCCAGCCCGCTGCGGTCCCCAGGGCAGGGGGACGGCTGCGCCGCCTCAGCGGGGAGAGGCCGCTGCGTTTGGGGTCCCCGGGACAGGGAATGCGTGAGCAGGGCTGGCAGCGGGGACGGACACGGCCTGTCGGATGGAGCGCCTTTCTGGCCCAGAGACGGGGCAGCCCAGAGGTGTTTGAAAACGTTTTATTCCATTTTCAGTCTCACGTGGAGGGGGAAACAATACAGATGTTATGATTCACGCCATCACAATCAGAAGCCAATTATTTCCTAATTACAGCACGCTATAAGTGTTTCTTGGTTTATCAGCTTTGGCCACACCATGCTGAAAATGCCCTAAAGCCAATAATCTAAAATTACCCCTCATGAGTCCCACTACCATGCATCTTTCATAGTTCTCTTTCTCCAAAATATCTAGTCATACTTACAAACTCATCCTTTAAAACTTGTTTCTAGCTCCATTTCTCTCTCAGCAATGTCTGTCCTATTCCATGGCATTTCTAAGCCAGCATTTCTTATCTCAAGGTTTGCAGAGGGATGCACACGCTGTGTGAGCCTCCTCTCAGGCTTGGAGAATTCCCTACAAATCCATTTCCCACTGGCCATCGTGGTGGGGATGAAAGGTCCGAGCCAGGTGAGTGTCAGCATTGTAAATGCAGGTGAGATTGGTGGGCAGAAATGCTGATGTCTGACTTTAGTTCAGAAGGCTGAATGGTTTCTTTATTATAACTGTACTATAATACATTAATATACTATTTAAAGGAGATACTAAAACTACATACTTATTTTTTCTTACTACCATAGCTAACTCTCAACCTGTGACCCTCTCTGAGACCCCAGCCCCAGGTGGGTTAGATTGGCCACCAGGCTCAAACAATCCCCACCAGAATCCAATCAAGCAATTACCCCAGGTAAGTAATTATTTAGACACATTCTCTATGGGAAAAACAAGAAGCAGAAATACAAATTGTTTCTCTTTCTTTCCTCTGTGCTCTTCTCTGAAGAAAAATCTTGAGAGAGAGAATGTGCCTGCCACAGGTCAGGTTCTTCTCCCAGGGGACAGGACAAGGGGAAACAGCCCCAGGCTGTGCCAGGGGAGGTTCAGCTGGATATTGGAAAAATTCCTTCCCCAAAAATGGTGGGCCCAGCTGCCCAGGGCTATGGTGGAGTCCCCTCCCTGGGGGAATTTAAAATCCCTGAGGACGTGGCACTTGGGGGCAGTTGGACTCGTTGGTCTCTGAGGGCTTTTCCCCTCGATTCTCTGAAGAGTGATGGGGTTTTCCAGCCCGGGGTGATTTATGGGCTGTCCCTCTCTGCACACAGGGGAGCAGGAAGCTCCAGGAGGACACCCAGGATCCTGCCCCGAGCGTGACCCTCGCCTCAGGCCGCCCTGGAGCCACCCAGCAGGTTCGGAGCCGGGATCAGTGGAAAACATCCTCATAAATCACACGGGGGTGGCACCTGGAAGTCCCCAGGGAGGGACGGTGTCTGTCACTGCCCTGCAGCAAACCCCACCCGACCCGGGAACATTCCGGGTGCAGCCAGGTCCAACCTTCCATGGAGATGGGTGGGATTATCCTGCACCACATCCAGGCTCACCTCCAAGGATGGGGATCCAACACATCCCCAGGGATTGATTGGTCTCGCTGCTT
>QUSF01000153.1:304575-480954 GCA_003676055.1 Chloebia gouldiae | reverse complement strand
AGATGCAGGAAGGCTTTTGGCACATCCTGCTAGTTTTTCTGCTGTTGTTGATCCCTCTGCACTTCCTTGCCGCTCCTGCTTCTCCTCTGAATATTCAAATGGTTTCTGGACCATAAGCACAGCCTTCTTAACCTCTTCTGTCAGGACATAGTCGTGGTAGTCCAGGAATGCCTGACCATCATCTGTTTGACTGTGCGCACTCGGTCCTTGGCTCTTTGTCACTTCTGCTGGGGCTGTTACCCTCATCCCCTCAGCAGTACCTTGTTCCAGGTCCGTCTGTTGTTCCATGTGCTCCTCAGATCTGTGGCTCACAATCGTAGCTCTGCTGAGGATCTCATCTGTTGTGTACTGGACTGTGTCCAGCAGAGCCCGGCCATCAGCTGTGAGGCTGTGCGGGCCACGTGCCAGGCTCACTGTCCCTGCTGCTCCGGCTCTACCTGCCAGTCTTGCATCTGTGCTGTGTTCCAGGTACTTTTGCTCTTCTGTCTGCTTGAGGCCCTGGATCACAACCATAGCCTTGCTCAGGACCTCACTGCTGCTATTCTGGGCTGTGTCCGGCAGATCCCATGCACGGGCTGCGGGCTGCTGCCGTTCCTGCCCTCCTCTCCTGTACGGTGCAGTGAAGGCCCAGGGCAGAAGCCTTGCGGCTCTCTGGAAGTCGGACATCCTTCTCTCTCGAGTCAGGGCATTGATGACTGTGGGCGAAGGAGATGTGAAGGCAGGTCCTGCAGGTGGTCCTGCTTCTGTTGCTTCCTTCATGCTCACTTGCAGGTCAGACTCTGCTTGTAGCAGCTGCTGGACAGGACCCTGTTTCACAAGGGGCTCCTTGCCCAGGCCCTCAGCCCTGATGCACTGCGCTGGCTCTGGCACAACCTCTTGGAAGCCTGTTGGCTCGTGCCTCTTTTGCTCTGCTTTGCCTTGGGCAGCAGGTAAGGCCTGCAGAGCACGCAGCACCTTCCTGCGCCACATCTGGCTCACTTGAGCCAGGGCGTCCAGCCAGGGCAAAGGGATGGTGTTAGTGAAGGCCTGGCCTTGATCTGAGTGAGCTACTGCTTCCTTTCCCAGCAGAGGGGGTTTTGCCTGAGCTGCCTGGGTGGGAGTGGCTGTGCCATCTTCTCCTTCATGGCGTCCATTCAAGGGACGTTCTTTGTCCTGAGATCCTTCTGGTGTGCCACTTGCCCCGGTTCCCTCACCCGTGGGGCAACTGGGACCCTCCTTGGGACCAGCATGGGAGCTTTTGTTGCCCTGCAGGACCAAGGAATTGATCCAGTGATGGACAGGAGATGACCAAATGTCATCTGTCCCTTTGCACAGCTCTGTGTCTACTGCATCTTGCCATTCCTCTTCGTCAGACACCTCAACATCAAGGGCGTCTTCCCACTGCTCTTCCTCAGACAGCTCTGGACCAAGGGCATCTTCACACTCCTGCTCCATGGTCCAGGCCACTGGCTTACTGGGTGGAGCTTGGGCTCCCGGCCGCTCCAGTATGGCCTTGTTTTTTATGGTGTCCTCAGCGAGCCTCCTACCTCTCAGCGGTGGCTGCTGTGGTGTGGTGTAGCCTGTCGTGCAGGGCCGGCCCGTGGGCCTGTCCTGTGTGGTCTGAGGCCATCCCATCCTGCTGTTAACACTGACCCCAGGTGTGCCATCGAGGGCCCCGGGGTGCCTCGGCGAGGAGCCCTGTCCTTGCCTCTGTGGTTCTCTGACCTCCAGGCCCTGCTGCTGCTGCTGCTGCTGCGAGCTGTGGGCCCAGGAGCTCCTGCCCGGCTCCTCTGAAGCCCTCCTCTTGAAGGACACGATCACCTCCTTCAAAACAGGCCCGTGCCTCCTGTGCCCCCACGGCCACCGAGGGCCTTGGTGGCACTCGATGAGCACAGACAGCCCTGCCTGCTCCTGCTGTCGCTGGTGCTGCTGCTGGCCCGTCCCTGCATCCGCAGCCCTGCTCGGGGAAGCTGATGCAGACACGCCGCCCGCCTGGGCCGGCTCTGCTGCCGGCCGCTCCTCCTGCATGCTGGCCTGTGGCATCCTGTGCCACACGCCCGTCACTGTTACCTGGGAGAACTGCTGCCTCTCGAGAAAGCCGTCTCCTAGGAATGGGCACCCCAGGCCCCTCTGCTCCTTAAATACCCTCGCTGTCAGGGCAGGGCCCCGCATCACAATGGCCTCTGCCTGTTATGGCCACCGCATCACACAGGGCCACTGTGACACACGGCCACACACCACCCTTGCCATTCTGTTCTCTAATGCAGTCTTCAGAAAGACAATCAAGATTTAAATGATTAAATGCAAACAAGCTGAAATCAGAGAAAAAGCTTTTCTACTTTTTGGATTTCGACCTTGCTACCTGTAGGCTCAGCTAGAAGGATCCAAATAAAGATCAGTCCAAAAATATCAGAAAGGGTGAAGAGAAAGGAGAGGCTGTTATTTAATGACGTGTTTGTCTGACAGACATTCCTCATCCACAAGCAGGAGCTTAATAAGGTTTATTTGGGAAGCAAGAAATTCTCAGGCCGATTTTGAGGTCATGAGTATATAACGAGACATCTCTTCCTCCACACGCTCCCAGCTCTGGAATTAACTTTTTCCTTTCAACTTTCCAGCCACATAAAAGGTTTTGCCCTGATCCTCCCTGACATCCATTCAAAGTCCTGCCAGAAATTAGGGTCTCTTCTGTATTTCTCTACAGGCTGTTGTAGGCTGCACTCTGCACTGTGGCACACACGACACAGACCTTTCCAGGACTTCTAGAACCGTACATCACTGCCTTTTGTAGAATTCTCTAACTAGAACTGACTTGAGTTCAATGAGCCAGCTTTGGAGTGGATATGCCTCTAACTCACTGAATCCTTTTCATTCCCTTTTCAAATGTAAGGCAGTTTTCTCCAACACACTAAAGGGAACACAAACTCTTCAGGTCACAACACTGGGATTTCTTTTCTCATTTGTCCTTGAGGATTTAAAAAGAAAATCTAGGAATCGAGGCATGCAGGCACCACTGGGACACATACCAGAGCCATCTCAAAATGTTGGCAAAGCTGTGGAGGGTACAAGAACCATGTTCTTGTACACTGGGGTGAAAAAATTTCCTGCAGACTTCAGAACATCCAGAAAACATGCATTTATTGAACAAGTTCCTATTATTTTTCAACTCTATTTCTGCTATGCTGGACATTTCTAAAGTTGAGTGGGGGTGAGGAAGTGAGCTTTAGCTACATAAGAATACTGGTTTTGCAGTAGACAAATTTGTAGAGAATGTAGACAAACCTGGCATGCCAGTACCACATTCAAAAGTTATCCTTAAATAATCTATGTGCCAAGAGTAACTAACTCATAGGAGTGCTACTTATTTGTCTGTGTATTTATTTATTTATTATATATATATATATGTGTCTGTGTGTATATAAATATGTATACATATGTATACATGTATGTATGTATGTATGTATGTATGTATGTATAAATAGAGGCATATTTATATAGATGTGTATTATCTTAGGTTGATAAGGAAGTGAGTTTGCTCAGGAAGTTGAGGTCAAACCAACCAGTGGTCAGATTTGAATAGTGACACCTAGTGTGTCCACTGAAGACATTGGACACACCTCTGAGAACACAGGAGGTTAAAAGCAGAGAACTGCCAGAGGAACACAGAGAGCCTGTGCTACCTGGAAATTTGATATCATGTTGCTGGCAGTGCAGTGGTAGAGGAGAAAGAGAAGCGGGGAAGGAAGACACCCAGTCATGGGAGTTATGGGTAGATGAGATTTCAGTTGTCCTAGGAGCCCAAGACTTCTAACCTTTTCTTGGACAAAGAAAGCTTTGTGAAACCTTAATCCTCCTTAATCTGAAAGAGAAGAGAGACAGCCTGGGGCCTGAGACGTCAGAAGATGGCAAAGAATCCTAGGTGGGAGGAGATGATGGAGTGGCTTTTCACTGGACTTTTCTTGTATAGCCATAGACTGAACAAATTTTTCTCAACACAGAGACTGGATTAGGGGGATGCAGTGATTTGAGGCAAGAGAGTGCAGGAGTGAGAACGGCCTGCTTTAGTGAGTGACGCCATGTGCAGGAGTAGAGTGAACAGAGGAAGATGAGGAGGGTGTGGTGGTGCCCTCTGTCTTCAGGGAAGAAGAAGGTCTCTGTTCTCGAGACCCTCAGCCCCAGGGGAGGAGAAAATCGGGGGGAACTGTTGTCCCAATCTGAGAAACTGTTGTTCTTTGGTACTTGGTGCAGCATCCTTAAAGGAGCCCTATGAGCACTTTCGGTCCATGGACGGTGGTGAGAGCAGTGTACATGGAAGGAGGATGTACAATGGCAGATTTTCTCTGGATGGTGCCATGCGTGACATGGAAACATGGGAGGTTTCAACTGTGTTTCCTGTGGAAGACTATGGTACAAGAGAGACACCACCCTCCCTTGATGAACTGAGAATTGATTATCTGAGGGGTGGGAACTTTGTCAGGAATCCAGGGTTTTATCTCACTGTGTTTTGTTGGAAATTGGGTGGTGGGAGGAGGAATGTTTTGGAAGCTTTTCATCCTGGATTCTCTGTGTGTCTTTTATTATAGTTGGTTAATAAAGTTCTTTTCTTTATTTTCAAACTTGAGCCTGCTCTGGTCTGTTCCTGATCGCATCTCACAGCACTCATTTGGGGAGTATGTATTTTCATGGGGACACTGGCGTTTTGTCGGGGTCAAATCGTGACACTACGTAATTCCTGTACACTTTCCAGAGTAAAGTTTCAGTGCAGATTTTAGTTTCCATTCTGGCAACCACATATGTAATTATCAAAAACATGGGAAAAAAAAATCTCTGTAATCATAACCCAAACATGCAAGGCCGTGAGCCTCTTCCACAGTCTATTGAAATCAGACCTCTGTTACATGTTCTTTTCAAATGTCACCATCTGTACCTAAAAATGTAATGAGTTCTGACTAGCTTAGCTGGTGTCTCATCTTAATTTGGATTTGTAGCCATTTTTATAGATAGAAGACACTGGAGGTTTCCCCATGTCAATATTGTGATAGCAAATCTAAAATTTCCTTTCTGCTGAAGCAAGGGGTAATATATGACAGTATATCTTGTATACAGAACCCAGAAATATATAATAGATTTTTTTTGTCTTCAAATCAGAGACAATATATACTTAAATTGACCCTCTTTTAATACATTCTGATTAAAACATTTAGGCAGTATTTCCTGTACAATTTTGCTTTACTAGCCATATACACCTTATTAAAATAAGTTTGTCTTAATTTTTTTTATGTGTGAGGCAAGCAGCATATACAAAACCAAAATTGAAACAGGAAACAACTAAACACCCCCTGTTTCAAAAAATATTTTCAATTTACATATCTCCTTATTACATCAGAACATATTTGTACAACAGCATCATCAGCAATAACAGCAGAGGTTTGGAATGAGTAGTTTTATTAACAGCTCTTGCAGAATCATAGGAGGACAGTATCTTACAGATTGTTTGCTTCTGGAATATACTAAGCTGATGACCAGTACTTTTCTCATATTCATGTTCTTGCTCTTCTCATATTCATTGTTCATAAGCAGTGACTATTTCAAAGATATTTGTAGCAAGTATTTAGAGTAAGGTTTACAGGAGTGCTGAATATCCACCCCAGCAGGTATCAACAGGACCTGCAGGCATTTGGCTCTCTAACAAGCAGATCTATAAACTTCAATGATTTTCTCATAGTACTACTTTAAGAAGCTAAAAGACGTCAAAATTTTTACTGCATTTTAAGTGACTTTCTATTTCTGTATATTATTTTCTGTTTTGTCATGGTATATGTGTTTTCCAATAAGCTGGATTTGCTGCATTTAATATAAAGAATTTAGAGTGTGTTTAATATATACACAAAATAATGAAAAAAATACCATAAATATTAGCAACCCTGCTGGAGTATAAATATGCCTTATGAGAAGTTTAATAATCATATACTCAAAGCTTTGTTTAGTCTCAGGAAATACAGTAAACTGAAATAAATTAAACATAGATCCTGACCAAAGCTAAACTAGCAGTATTCTGAATACCGTGCTTACCCTTGTAGGTATGAATTCTGAATACCCACTTGAGATATGCTACTGTTAGTCAGTATAGCCAGTTTGACAGACCTCTCTCAATTGTGAAATGTTTCTCTTTGTGAAGAAACAGCAATAAAAATGTCATGAACAAATATATTCATACCTGAGGGAACAGAGATACTAAAATGCAATGTGAATTTGTCATTGCAGTGGATGGATATCAGCTACTTGTGCAGACTATAAGGAACAATACGGAAGCCAATCTCTGAAGGAAGAATGAGATGTTAAATCCATTGCTTAATATTTTTTCTATTTTTAACCAAAAGAGAAAATATTTCAGTTATGAAGACCATAATTACACACCTGGTAGCCCTGACATCTACCTGTCACTCAGGTAGTTGTGCACTGCAGGTTTCATAAAGCCTTCCATTCCTCTCTGCAGAAATATTATTTCATCCTTGTTTTTCTGTTTATTATTATGACTGAAGGATGCATACAAGACCATACATTTGCATGAAATTGATCTTAATTGTGTGAATAGCTGTAGGCAGAGTTGATTAGTACAAGTTGAATAGATAGGAATTAAATCCAGGGGTAAAGGGATTATGTTCTGAGGAAATCAGTATTTCATATGGAGATATCCTTGGGCTTTCTAGCTATTATTTTGGGAATGCATATAAAATAGATCTTTTGCAATGTATTCACATTTAATTTTCAAATACTTCATGAAAAAAATTCCACTAAGGAATCTGGACAGCTTGTAATTGTCCTTCCCAGGCAAGCTATATCAGGCGTTACACCCAGATAACTCTTTGATCACTCTTTGCCAAATCCTTCTCCGCTGCTATCTCTTCTGAGATCCAAATGGTGTCAGTTTGAAGCAATAAAAAGATGATACAAGAGTGTGGGCTCCACACTCTTCAAGTCTCATATAGACTTATCCTAGCCATTTCATGTGTGTTTAAAGGGATTTAAGTACATACCTCTAGGATAAGAAAAATTATCTAAGACCAAGGGAAATATATTTATTTGACTATTTCTGCTTTTCATTATTTTTATCTATTTTTAATGTATATAACAAAAACAACACAGGAAACAGTAATAATCTGAGCACAGAAAGGTATATGATACAGATCAGTTTATTAACAGATTAGTGAAGAGAATCCTAGTGCATAGGATTTTTTGCAGCTGACCTGCAGAAAGATTTTTCAACCAAATTTCTGAATTCCAAAGTTCATTAATTTAACTTTAAAAGAACACAAATGCATTTCAATTGTTTTGATTCAAAAGTGAAATGGCAAAAAAGACCTTAGATTTCTGTTTTTCAGTTTGAAGTTCAGCATTTAATTTATAAAATATTTAAATGTTATTAAAATATTTAAAATATTTAAATGTTACTAAAAACATTTAAGCAAAATTATCCAAGGTTAACATTTAATTCAAGCAAGACTTTATTTTTGTCTGGGCTGTGAAAGGTGAATAACAATCAGCCCTCTAACTGGATGCTACAGGAAATTATTTATATCCAGAGTACATAGTACTCAATGACTCTCACACTCAGTTTTCTGCTTAAAATCTGAGCATATGCCCTTAAGATTATATTTCAACTCTTCACCTCATTAGCTGCTCCACTGGACTTTGATTTAAATCAGATTGAAAAACCTTTCTTCTTAGAATCCTAATGGAACAAGACAATCTCTATCTAAACATTTATAAGCTTTAAGGAGTGCCTTTTTAAAAAAAAAGTTTTGTGTTGGTTTAATGCCTTACCCCAAATCATAGTAAATGTTTGATACAAACACATAAAATTTCTGAAGATACAATTTTAAGCAGTTCCTGGCTTTCCACCTAAAGCCACTGGATGTCTGAACCTAACTATTTAGACGGCATGCATTACAATTTATTTTGCTCTGGTTCTGCTTGCAGCAGACACCCACGTCTCCCTTGCCCAGCAGTGATGCAAACCAGGGACCTATGTGCTCTGAGCCCATCTCAAACTCCGGTTCACAAAATATCTCCAGAAGACCTTTGTTCTACCCTATCTTTCCTCTCCCATATTTTGTATAAATTCTTCAAACACTTTCTTCTGTTTTTAGAAATCCTCTGCTGTTCCTGAATGCAAGTCCTTTGCCAGGGCTCAAAGCAGGGACTCAACTTGCTCTGTTGTCCTCCACTTAATACTGCCATGAACTCTGTATGTTTCCTTCTGTTAGGCATTACCCACTTCTGCCCTCCTTCCCTTTCTAACAGTCTCTTGTGTTGTTCATACATATGTTCTAGATGTGCTTGCATTATATATTTATTTCCATCCCAAAAGAGCCATTTTCTCCCACCCTTCCTCCCTCATTGTTGTCATTGTCTTGGCTCCTGCCTGAGTGACGACTCCCTGGTCGCAAGAAAACACACTACCTTCCCTCTGGAAGATTTCCTGCTTCCTATTTTACACTTCATTGTCCTACCTGGGTGAAATCAAAACCTGTGGTGGTGGCAGCTTTGCAGCACAGTATCAACACTCCTCTGCCCCACAGAGAACAACCGTAATGGAGCGCATGGGCTCATCAAGCACAGTGCAACACCCGTTCTGTTTTCTGATTCCTGACAAAATCTGCAGGCTCATCCAGTCTCCTACCATGTGGCACATTGTTGTGGTGTGTTTTAAGTTTCCCCCTATTATAGTTTCTCCCACTCCCCCTATATGGGTCCTATGGTCTGTCCATCCATCCCCTCCTCCCCTTCCTATCTGTCAATCACCTTGGTTATGTAACCCTCAACTGTCAACCCTCACCCCAGGGCCTGTCTGTCACTCTGAGGCCTCACCCCTCCATCCAGAAGCTTCCACCAGGCCTCGGGTGATAGGCTGGTCCCTGGGGGCTCCTCCCTCCTCCTCTCCCTATTTGCTGTGCTCCCCTATTGGCACCCCGGCTACCACTCCCTCCTTGTACCCCACTGGTGAATTGTTGTTCCCTCCCACCCCAGTATAAAAAGGCGCGCACACCAGTGCTGCCCACCTTTTGGGGCAGACTCTCTTTTGGCTCTGTTGTACTCCACACGAATCTACAATAAAACTGGACTGCAGTCTGCCTCAATTGGACGACTCCTTTCATCTGTTTTCGCCGTGTTGTGCTTCCCCCACTGGCTGTGGCGGGTTTTCAACCCACAAGCCACAACTCTCGCCTACACTAGGACATAGAGCGTGGCCTCAGCTGCCTGCCGCTGCCCAGTTGCTGGGCTAGCCGTTCCCTCATGGGGCACCGCGACAGCTTCGGCGCCCAATGTGGGGCTCTGGAAGATGCTGCCAGAGCCCGCAGTGTGAACCAGCAGGACCGCTGTCCCAGGACTATAGAGCCTGCCATCGGTCTGCAGGAGGTTCCTGGCCATCAAGGCACCCCCAGTGGGAGCAGGCCTCGTTCTAGAGGTGGCGCTCCTGGGGGATGGGAGAGGCAGCCGCTCACCCGGTCTCTCCCCGACAGACGCCCGCCCTGGAGATTTCTTTTCCTCCCTGGACAGGGTAAGTAGGAAGATTCCTACAGGGTTTTCATTCTTTCCCCCCTTTTTTCTTTTGTGGTGAGGGACAAGGGGAGGTGGTCCTCTTTTGTCCCGTGGGTGGGGGGAAAGTTTGGGTTTGTCTGGAGGGGGGTTTCGTTTTTCTTTTGGTATCCTTTTTCCAGGGCCGGATTTGTTAGTGTTCGGTTGCTCCGTAGACACCATGGGAGCTAGACTTTCAACCGAACAAAGAGGAATCTATCTCCAAGTTGTGGGAATCCTTGCTGGGGCGGGGGGGGGGGGGGGGGGGTTGTTGTTAAGAAACGGGAAGTTTAAAAACTGGTAAAATGGCTCTTTCTTCACTTCCCAGATGACACTACCCCCGAGAATATCACAGATATGTGTTTTTGGGATAGAATTGGCTCTAAATTAACGCAATTAGGAAAAACGGTGTAGTTCAATTGCAAAATTAATGTTTTGGGCTTTGCAAATTCGAGCACTTTTAAAAGACAAAAGGGAAGTGGAGGAAGACCCATCTTTGGGTAGTTTGTCTCCGGTTTTTCCCTCACCTAGCCCTCTTTCCTCCCCAGTTAGCCCTAGACCTGGGATTCTGCAGGGAGCAACCCGCAATTCCGTGTGGGGTTGCTACCGTCTCCCCGGCTCTCTGCAGAACCCCAGATCCCCCCGCCTGGGCAGTCTTCGGTACCAGACTCTTCAGGACCTTTCCTCATCCCATTTACCCCAAAAATGTACAGCCCCGTCCAAAAAACCCCAAGTTAAGTTTAATGTCCCCAGTTCTGCCAAACCCCAAAATGGCCCCTGGGGAAGACGAGATGGCGGAGGCCACTTGGAGTTTCCCGCCACTTGCCCCCCCCTCAAAATGGTGCTGGCGCTGAGGGGGGACAAGATGGTGGGGACAGCTTGAGTTTTCCCACCTCTTGCTCTTCTCCTCCCCAGAATCCCTTTCTCCCAAGTTCCAACCCCTTCCTCACATCCAGCCCCTCCCCGAGCCCTGACCACTCCCTTTTTCTACACCCACCCTCTGGCTCCGCCCAAATTCCTCATGTCCCCAACCCCTCCCCAGGTTGCGCCCCCAGGGCGGAGCCCTCCCTCTTTTCCTGTTTTGCCCACCATCTGGGCCCCTCCCATCTGGGGTCGGTTCCGGTTCCGACAGTCCCCCTTCCAGTTCCCATGTTGGTGGGGCTGGAGGGGCAGGGCCTGGGGCCGGAATTCCATGCCTGGGAATGGTTGTCCCTTATCCCCTGTTCCTTCCCTGAACCAGTCCAGTCCCCAGAGTACTTTCCTTGCAGCACCAGTTATATACATCTCGTGTGCTGAGGGAGGCACTCGTGCGGAGTGGACCCCGCTGCCTTTCCAGGTCACCAAGGAGGGTCTTTAAACGGGGTAAGACCGTGGCTAGGTATTTCCACCAAAGACCTAGCCCCCCTTTTCAATTTATTGGAAGGGGGAGAGGGGCCAAGTTCCCCACGGACTCTTACCCCAGAGCTGGAGAAAGCGCTGGAAAAGGTACAAAGTTACATGTCTGCCAGGCAGGCCCATCGCTACCAACCGGGCCTGCCCTTCAGATTCATTATACTGGGAAAACTGCCACACCTCCATGGGGTCATTTTTCAATGGCACGATTCCATCAAGGGTGAGGACCACGGTGAAAGGGACCTCTCTTGATCATAGAGTGGGTCTTCCTGAGCCACCACAGGTCCAAAAGAATGACCTTGCCACAGGAGTTGATGGCTGACTTAATTCGGAAAGCGCGACAGCACATCAGGGAGTTGGCAGGGTGCGACTTTGACATCATCCACGTACCCATTCAATTAACAACGGGCCAATTCACAAAAGCAATGTTAGAGCACTTACTCCAAGAGAACGAGTCTCTGCAGTTTGCATTGGACAGCTACACCGGACAAATTTCAATTCATCGGCCGGCACACAAAATCTTTAATTCAGATGTCAAATTTTCACTATCATTAAAAAGGGTCCAAAGTAAGCAACCTCTAAAAGCCTTGATAGTTTTCACTGATGCATCCAGAGCATCCCACAAGTCAGTCATGACTTGGAGGGATCCTCAGACTCAGCGGTGGGAGGCGGATATTGCCGAGGTGGAAGGATCACCTCATGTAGCTGAGTTGGCCACTGTCGTCAGGGCCTTCGAGAGGTTCCAGGACCCCTTCAATTTGGTAACTGATTCAGCCTACGTAGCCAGTGTAGTGTCCAGAGCTGAGAATGCAGTGCTGCAGGAGGTGTCTAACACGGCTCTGTACAAGTTGCTCTCTAGACTAATAGATCTTGTCTCCTACCGAGAGCAACAATTCTACGTGATGCATATCAGGTCATACACCGACCTGCCGGGGTTCACTGCCGAGGGCAATTGAAGAGCTGATGCCCTGGCAGCCCCGGTTTTGATGGCACCGCTCCCTGACAAATTTGAACAAGCGAAAGTCAGCCATCACAAGTTCCACCAGAATGCACCTGGCCTGGTCCGGCAATTCCAACTAACCCATGATCAGGCCAAGGCCATCGTGGCTACATGTCCCCAGTGCCAAAACCACCAGATGCCCGCACTGAGCGCAGGGGCTAACCCCAGAGGCCTCCACAGCTGCGAGGTGTGGCAGATGGACATCACCAAGATCCCAGAATTCGGCAGACTCAGAGATGTACATGTGTCAGTTGATAGCTTTTCTGGCATGGTCTATGCCTCTGCCCATGCAGGAGAAAAGGCAAAGGATGTTATTAACCACGTCATCCACGCTTTTTCCATGTTGGGGGTTCCAAAGGTTTTAAAAACAGACAATGCCCCAGCATACGCCTCCAAGCAGTTCAGGAGCTTCCTGCAGCAATGGGGAGTGGAGCACATCACTGGCATCCCCCACTCTCCAACAGATCAGGCCATAGTTGACAGGACCCACCAGAGCCTAAAGAAGATCATCAAACACCAGCGAGCGGCGATGAAGGTGGAATCCCCTCATATCCAGCTGGCACAAGCGTTGTTTACTTACAATTTTCTCAGTTGAGCATTTGAAAACCTGAACCCTCCCATCGTGTGGCATTTCAAGACCAACCCTCAGCTGGAGCTGAAGGAGAGGCCCCCCGTCCTAATCAAAGATCCGGAAACATGGCAGCTCCAGGGTCCATTCGAGCTGGTCCCGCGGGGACGGGGGTACGCTTGTGTCACAACTCCCACAGGGTTAAGAAGAGTTCCCGCCAAGTGAGTGCGCCCGTATATTGCCAAACCATCGCAGGTCACACCAGTCCAGCAGGTGGAGGACGTCTGCTGGAGGAGGAAGAGACGGACCCATTCCTTTTAATTTACCCCCATTAACCTTCTTTGCTTTTATGTTACAGCCTCAGCCCGAGACCCCAAGCAGGACGTCATGAACATCATCTACATCGTCATCCTGTGGTGCCTCACCGTCCCCAGCTACTCCTGGAAAAAGGAGGCTGGGGACTGGTTCAGTGACTTGTTTGGCACCTGGGGCATCTCGGGTTGGGTTTATTCTATTATTCGGTCCGGATTGTTAATTTTGTTTGTTCTTGTTCTAGCCCTTGTTATGTTCGGAATTCTGAGGCGGGTGGTGTCCAACCTCATCAAAAAGGCACTAAATATCCATGCGGCGAACCCGGCTGTCATCGTCTCTGCCCAGGAGTCAGATGATGAAGAAGAAGATCAGGAGGAAGAAGAACTAGAAAACTGACCCTGGGCAGAGACAGATCCCACCTGTCAGCCGTGATTTGGGTACACCTACCCGAACTCAGAATTCCTCCCCCGGACCGAGTTTAATTCATTTTGATGAGAGACCTTCATTTCGTTCAGTTTTGTTTAATATACAAAAGGGGGAGTTGTTGTGCTGTGTTTTAAGTTTCCCCCTATTATGGTTTCTCCCGCTCCCCCTGTATGGGTCCTATGGTCTGTCCATCCATCCCCTCCTCCCCTTCCTATCTGTCAGTCACCTTGGTTATGTAACCCCCAACTGTCAACCCTCACCCCAGGGCCTGTCTGTCACTCTGAGGTATCACCCCTCCATCCAGAAGCTTCCACCAGAGGCCTCAGGTGATAGTCCCTGGGGACTCCTCCCTTCTCCTCTCCCTATTGGATGTTCACCATGATTGACACCCCGGCTACCACTCCCTCCTTGTACCCCATTGGTCCATTGTTGTTCCCTCCCCAGTTACCACCCCAGTATAAAAAGGCGCGCACACCAGTGCTCCCTGCCTTTTGGGGCAGACTCCCCTTCGGCTCTGTTGTACTCTGCGCGGAGCTACAATAAAACTGGACTGCAGTCTGCCTCAATTGGACAGCTCCTTCTCGTCTGTTTTTGCTGTGTTGTGCTTCTCCCACTGGCTCTAGAGGGTTTTCGACCACGAGCCACAACTCTCGCCTACGCTAGGCCATAGAGCGTGGCCTCAGCTGCCTGCCGGTGCCCAGTTGCTGGGCTAGCCGTTCCATCAGGGGGCACCGCGACAGCTTACTCACAAACAGCCAGAAGACATCAAACTGACTGTGCTGTAGGTCCTCAGCCTTTGACCACAAACCAGAATGTGGAAGCTGGTATTTTATGTATTAACGAATAGTAAAGGGACTAATTTAAAGATCACCATTGAATAATAAGAAGGTGCTTTCTTTTTATGACAGGGGTCTGCAGCAAACCAATTTTTCAAGATGACCTTTTCCCTGGTTATCACAAAGAACTACATTCTCATAAAAAAACCCCCTCAAGTTTCAGACTAAATCCTGAGGTATTCATTATTCAGTAAAGATGCAATTATTTGGCAGGAAATGCAAATTATACAGAGAAGTCTAGCTTTGGAGACATAATTGGCCCAAATATAATGGTGATATTTAGGCTGCAGTAAAGGCTAGATTGAAGCAGCCAGATTAGCAGTGGTCTTGCAGATGACTGGTCTGTGAAAGGAGTAGGTTTGAATATGCCATTTTATACAATGTACCCACAAAGGCAGTATAACACAGTGAGTAGATAATTACACAACAGTCAAATAATGATTTATCAGGGAAATAATCTAAAAACTCTGTGTGATATTGTAGAGTGCCCTGGGTTATAAGATTAAATAATTCCTTTTGGCAAATTTTCTTTTAACTCAGTTCTTACCATACGAGGATTTTAATTATGTTTGTGCTTATAAATTCTGCTTGTCTCAAAAAAGAAATTAAAAGAGAGATGCTACAACTGAGATGAGAAGCAATTTTTAAAAAAAAAAATCTCATTTCTCATATGCAGGTCAAAATAATTTAGGCACCATTACAGAAACAACTTTTCTTCACATCTTGTCAATCAAAATAATATTTATCTTACTTCTATGTTTCTCAAATGGTTCTGCTTTCTAGTCTGAACAGGTGAAGGAGAAGGTTGAGTATTCACCTCTGAAAGTAAGATGTCACTATAGTTGACTTCCTACTGCCCAGCCAGCCTATAGCATTTGATTCCCCATTCATCCCATTTGTTCTTTTAACAAAACATTTGCATCAAGAACCTTTTTAAGCCTTCACTACACTGTATTCAGTTCTCAGGAAAAACATTTCAGCTCATGTCTGACAACTCCTTCACATTTCATTGCTCCCAAGTGGTGACTGACTTTGTATTTTAGATATTCTAAAGTAATGTGACTTTAAACTGCCTCATCTTACTTGAAGCAACATTTAAAGAATAGAGAGGAGTAACTGCTTTCTCTCATGAGATTCCTGCTGAGGTAACACAGGCAGAAACTACTACCACAATAAATAACTGACTTCATCTTCCTTGGGCTGGATTTCAAAGCAGCTACAAATGCTAGGGGCATGGAACTTTCAGCTGTGTGCACACACACAGAAACCATGCACCTAAAACAACACCAGCATGGTTTCACATTACACAACACCTCCAGAAGGTGTTTCAACTCTGAAAATGAAGATAGAAGCATGAGACTGGAATGTTTGAGCTCCTTTCCTGAGAGGGCCTGAAAATTCTGCAAAAATGTATTTCAGCTTCTAGTCTCAAATATAGTCAAGAAAACCCCCAATGACAGAAAAACTGATTTTTTTACTGCCCTTGTTTATTCCAGTTTTAAAAATGCTCCTTAGAAATCTTGCTATTTATTAGCTATATATGTGAAAATACAGGCTAGCCACAGAAAACTCATATTTGGTTATTAAAAAATAATACATATCATTAATATATATCATTACATCACTTCACTTCCTAGTTATTTCAGTTTTCTCCTCTTACTAATCAATCCACAATACTTAGCATATGCTTCATGATAACACACAGTTCATATTAAATAATTAATCTACCTTACAGATTAATTTCCAGTTAGCATCCTTTCAAAACCATGGTTTTTATTTTGATGAGGCAAATGACAACCCGTACTAGTTTATTCCATTCTATTTAAGTGATGAAAGAAAACAACCTCTGACCTCAGGTAAGTTTATACTGAGTGCTATCACACAGCACTTACATGGTATCAGACGCAGCCAGCAGGGGTTGAGGAGGGGTAGGTCATGTTTGACCAACCTGATCTCCTTTTATGACCAAGTGAACCACCTAGTGATGCAGGAAAGGCTGTGGATGTTGTCTGTTTGGACTTCAGCAAGGCTTTGGACACTGCACACTCCCGGAACAGCTGCAGCCCACAGCTTGGACAGGAGTACCCTTTGCTGGATTCAGAACTGGCGGGATGGCCTGGCCCAGAGTGGTGGTGAGCGGTGCTGCACCCAGCTGGGGCTCCTCACCAGTGGTGTCCCTCAGGGGTCTGTGCTGGGGCCAGTTCTATTTAATATCTTTATTGATGACATGGATGAGGGGATTGAGTCTTTCATCAGTAAGTGTGTGGATGACACAAAGCTGGGATAGTGTGTCAAGCTGTTGGAAGGTAGAAGGGCTTTGCAGAGAGACCTGGAATGGTTGAATGGATAGGCAGAGTCCAATAGGATGAAGTTTAATAAATCCAAGTTCCAAGTCCTGCATTTTGGCCACAATAACCCCTGTAATGTTATAGGCTGGGGACAGTGTAGCTGGACAGTGCCCAGGCGGAAAAGGACCTGGGGGTACTGACAGCCAGCTGAACATGAGCCAGCAGTATGCCCTGGTGGCCAAGAAGGCCAAGGGCATCCTGGCCTCTATCAGGAATAGTGTGGCCAGCAGGAGCAGGGAGGTCATCCTTCCTTTGTACCCAGCACTGGTGAGGCTGCACCTTGAGTGCTGTGTCCAGTTCTGGGCCCTCAGTTTGGGAAGGAGGTTGAGATGCTTGAGCGTGTCCAGAGAAGGGCAACAAGGCTGGTGAGGGGCTTGGAACACAAGCCCTGAACAACTGAAGGAGCTGGGGGTGTTTAGCCTGGAGAAGAGGAGAATCGGGTGACTTATGCTCTACAACTTCTTAAAGGTGGTTGTAGTCATGTGGGGGTTGGTCTCTTTCTCCAGGCAGCAACTGACAGAACCAAAGGACACAGTCTCAAGCTGTGTCAAGGGAAATACAGGTTGGCTATTAGGAAGAAGTTTTTACAGAAAGGGCGATAAACTTCTGTAATGGTCTGCCCAGGGAGGTGAGAGAGTCACCATCCCTGGATGTGTTTAAGGAAAGACTGGATGTGGTACTCAGTGCCATGCTTTAGTTGAGGTGTAAGGGCATAGGTTGGACTCGATGGTCTTGAAGGTCTCCTCCAACCCAGTCATTCTGTGAATTATACTGGCATGGACTGTTAATAAAGCTAAATATTACTACAAGAGACATTTCTGACAGAAGGTTTGGGGGCTTCTTAAACAAATTTCCATCCTTGTATTTTATTCTGTCATTTAGATATTTTTTAGAGCACAAATTCAGACATCAAAACCTCTTTTATTCAAGTACAGATGTGGAATGGTATACCTTACCATACTTAATGCCACCTCACAGCTTTCCTGAAGTCCACAATTAAAAATTCCTACTACTGAAAAACCAGCAAAAGTTTACTTAAAAAAAAAAAAAAAGTTCACTTTCTACAGGAAAGGACAGCTCTTATAAATTTCTCTAAATCCTAGCATTAACCCAATAAAATTTCTAAGTCCTTTGTCCCACTCCCCTCAACTGGTATAATTTATTTTAAGTCAATTTCACTATTACACAACTCCTGTCTATAGTTATTTGGCATTTCATCTTCAGTAAATAACCTATTTTAGGGTTCAAGAATTAAAAATTATCTTTCCATATTAGTACTAATAATTTAAAGAAAGAATGCCATCAAGGTGGAAGATGAGATGTACCTGGAAAAACTGAGGACCAGCACAAGCTGAGAATGGATCCTATAATCTATGACCTAATTGTAACCTTCCATTACCTGAAGGAAGC
The DNA here is from genome assembly GCA_003676055.1 of Chloebia gouldiae. Lineage (NCBI taxonomy): Eukaryota > Metazoa > Chordata > Aves > Passeriformes > Passeridae > Chloebia > Chloebia gouldiae. The sequence continues at coordinate 463,104 of QUSF01000153.1, read as the reverse complement.
CCACAAGAAAGATGGAAAGGGACTATTTATAGGAGCACGTAATGACAGAATTAAGGGGAATGGCTTCAAATTGAGAGTGGAAGTTTCATTAGGAAAAAATTGTCCAGAGAAGCTGTTGGAAGAGTTCCCTGGAAGTGCTGGACGGGGCTTGAAGCATCCTGGGATAGTGGAAGATCTCCCTGCCCACAATAGCAGGTTGGAACTAGATGATCTTTAAGCTCCCTTCCAGCAGACACCATTTGATAGTTCTGTGTTTCTATTATTCTAAATACTATAATTACCATCTCAAAGGGTCACAATATCTAGAAGCCTGCAGCTGAAGAGATATTGTACAAATATGTCCAAAGAAATAAACTCTTTAACCAAAATAAAGTTATAACTTAAGTGAAAAAGAACAAAAAATAAAGGAGCAAAAAAGGGATTGTGCTGGCTGGTGACAAGAGAAATAAATTGACTCTGCCCAGTTTTGCATGGACTAGATTAACAATAAATACGTAACTATGTGTGATCTCATTCACGTCTAGAGCAACAGTTTAGCTGTATTAAGTTTAAGCAGTTGTCTTTAGGAGGAGTATTTCAAGCCCCCAGCTGCAAAAGTGCAATTAGGCTGTCCTCACACTTGCTGTCTATATTGTAGCAATCTCTCTACCATGCTTCTTCACAACTCTTCTGCAAAGTTTTATGAGTTCTGCAAGACTATACAGGTGACAGGGTCATAGGTACAAAAAACTGAAGCTTTGCAATTTGCCTCCTAAAATAATTCCTAATTATTGCTAGAAATCCAAACAGTCCCATTCATCCTCAGATCACTTTTTTGAGAAACTATTAAAAAAACCTTACTATTACCTTTCTGCATTGAACACTTCCTTTTTGTTGTACTGGCAATGAATCTCTCTAAGCCCCATTTGAAAAACTGTTCATCTACTCACTAATTTAGGATACATAAGGAAACATCAGTTAAAAGTAACAGACCTTTTTGTATGCCTCAAGAAAGCTGCTAAGTATCTTGACACAGAAAAAGAAGCTTTCACAACAAGATGTATTTTAGCCTGCATTATTGCAGATGACAGGGACCAATGATAGCATCTAGAAGAGAGGCAAGTTTCTTACCATTAAAACAGGGAACTTATCCAACAATATTCCAGTTAGCAAAAATCATACCTGCACTGGCTTACAGTTTTTGTAGTTATCTCTACGCATTGTTTGATCTTAGTATCAAATTACTTTATTAAGTTATTGAAGCAACTAGAATTTTCCAGTTTGTGAACCCAAAAACTAGGAAAGGAGATGTCATCATAACACTATGTTTTCTCATAAACTCTACTATAGAAAAAGCCCAAGGTGCCTTTTATAGACATTTCAATTCTCTTTGGTGCTGTGACACCAGGTTTTTTTTTTTTTTGTTTGTTTTTGGTTTTTTCTTTTTTTTTTATTCACATGATTCCATCCTTAGGGAGGACCTCGTTGCTCTCTGCAATGACCAGAGAGGAGGGCGTAGCCAGGTGGGGGTCAGGTTCTTCTCCTAAAGAACAAGAAACAGGACAACAGCAAATAGTTTCAAGTTGCAACAGGGGAGGTTTCTTTTGGATATTAGGGGAAATTTCTTCATGTTAAGGGTTGTCAAGCACTGAACAGGCTGCCCAGGCTATGGTAGCATTAACTATCCCTGGAGCTATTTAAAGACCTGTAGATGTGGCACTCAGGGACATGGTTTAGTGTGGACCTGGCAGTGGGTTAAGGATTGAACTAAATGATCTTGGACCTAAATGGCTCTGTGTTTCTAGAACTGGGTACTCCAGCCCTCTAAAAGCCTCTCTGAAATGTTAAAACTAGTATCTGTGAAGCATTTCATCATCTCTGAAACATGGCTGTGTCTCAAAATTGGATTAATTGGAGCAGAACTCGATACAGATTGGAGCAATCTTTACAGATCATTGTATCCCACCTCTGCTCCTGGGAGTGGTGAATGATTCTTTTTTTTTTTTTTCTCTACATTTGCAGTTCTACTTCAAAGTTATTAAACCAATAGGATGGCCATTATTTACATGAAGGATTATCTACCATTTTTCCTGAGACACCCATCAGTATTTCTTACTTCAGTATTTTTTTACCAACTATCTCTTTACCAAGACTAATTCTGAAAAAGTTATCAGCTAAATATTGAAAGGCTCATAAAAATAAAACTAATTAAATTCTATAGAAAGCATTATTATAGATGGATAAGTAAAAATCTTGCACATAGTTGCTTGGGGCTGTTGCTATTCTGGATATCCTCCAATTTTTCTTCATAAAAATTGGAAGATGCTTACCAGAATTAACATAAAAAACTTAAAAGCACTGAGAAAAGGTAGAAACAAATTAATTTGCATTTAATACATTCTTTTTTCTGCTCTCATCCACTTAGCTTAAAAAGTTGGTGCTCCACCACTCGATATTCCAGTGCACAATGACATTTTCTCTCCTCTTCTGCTTTTATCCATTTGCAGACTGTAGTTCATACCATGAAGCTCTATGCTGCAACATTGCTGGCCTGAAATAGACTTCTAAAGGCATCCCAGTACCTCATGCCTTTTTGAACATTTTTTTCACTTCCTGAAAAATCAGCTAATGTAAAACACTACAGCAAATAGTGGCTTGCTCCATTTTCTCATAGGATTCAGGCTGTCAGTGCTGTTCTCAATGTTCTTGCATATTTTATCACTTCTGCCTCATTACAGAAAGAACAGCCCATGAGAAGCTTCAGCATGGAGAGTCTAGCAAAATGCCAAAACGGAATGCAACAATAATCCTACCAGACATCAGAGTCAGTATTTACACTATAATATATAACAAAGTTTGAAAGATCCTTAATTTTTTTTAAATTAAAATTAATAATAAAGGAACTTAACAGACAAGTTTTGATTTTTCAGAGAGCTTCTCAGACTACAAAATTGCACCATCTACTGATTCACGCTGTGTAGGGCTGTTCAGTATCATAAAACACCACAGAACTTGAATTTCAGACCACACTCAATTGAAATAATTATTTTATTCCTTCAGCACTCCCATTTGAATTTCATCTAAGCTTATGAGTATGAAAGTGTTACACATACAGCCTCAAGCTCCTGCTTCTTACCTTCACTGCATCCTAGACTGATCACAACATTTTGATAAGACATCTCATCAGCCTCCTTAGTTGGGCAGAAACATATTCCATTGCTACCTAGAGAGATTTGAGGCCAGCACACCATCTTCTTCCATGTCTTTGCTTTTTCTGACACTGGAACTACACTCCTGCTTTTCTCGTAGCACTGCTCCTCTGAGGTTTCCCATTTATTTCTCCAGCCTTTCCCTGATATATTATGGTGAATTCTTTCTGTCCTTCTGCTCTCCCCAGAAATCAAAGCACTGTGCAAGGCTTTCCTCCTCCTCTTAAAGAGAGATTCTCCCTCTTTTTACTCCAGGCCAATTTCTCGATAAGTGATACCAGGCATATGCAAGATAATTTGTCTCCTAAAAATGGATGCAATGTGTTTAGTTAATTTCCTTACCTTCTCTTTTGTTTTCAACACAATACAACGGATTCTGGGTTTTTCCTCCACAAGTGATAGTCTTCTTTGCCCAGTTCTTCTAATGCGACCTCTGTAGGTTTATATCAATGTCATTCTCTACCACCAAACTACCTAAGAGTAAGAACGGTGTAACACAGACGGGGTATAAGGTAATATTCCCTTGCTCCTTTCAAATATTAGGGCAATGTTCCCTTGCTCCACATTTCTTTTCAATGTGGAAAGGAAGCCTTCCACATTCAGTAGACCTGAAGGTAGTGTGAACTTCCCTGAGTGCTTTTGTGGTGGAATAAAGAGGAAAAAAAAATTACCCTGGCAAAATCACTGGGAAAAAAAATCTATATAACCTGTCAAAAGGTTTTCAAAGACTTGGAAAGTTGGCATTACCTTCCAGCTAAAACTATGTACTGTGAGACATAGGAAAAAAAAAATCAGTAATTCAAACATTATTGTGTTCTTCTCAGGATCTGTCTACCTGGCACATTTTTGTGCCACTCTTACAGTGTTCAGTGTAATCACCCATTATGGAAACTGATGCCCCAATTAAGAGATTACAACAAACCATTCATGCAAAAGTCATCCTCAGAATCATCAACAAACTCGCACTTGACAGCTCCAACAACATGCAAATATATGTGCATTTCACCATTGGTTGCCAAGCTTGACATTGTCATTAAAGCTATTAGCATTGTAATAAATCTAAATTTTTCAGTTTTAATCTACATTTTTCCTACAATAGCTTAACAATTTATTTATACTTCTCTACTCTACTGTAGCTCCACTATAAAATTAGTCTTATTCAAAGCATTTTTCCTACTTTTTGCTGACTATAGTCTTACTAAGGATGATCTCTTCCAATTTTGTCTGTTTAGCATGTAATGCTTTAAAGGTAAAATTAACTAGCTTCAACCAGACAACACTATAGAACTTTTAAAAATTGATTATGTTGGAAAATTTGTTTCTGATTCTTTGGAACCATTAAAACTTAGAAAAAACTTAAATTATCTATTAAGAATTCCTTGCTTAGTCTGTATTACAGGTAGTGTAAATAGTATTTATGAGGACTGCAAGTGTGTGTGAATTAAGTGAACATGACCATGTCTGAGCACACTGATAAACAAATCACCAAAGATAAAATATCAACACACTTTTTATGTCTGAACTCAGCTAGATAGCCATCAACCAGCCTCTCAGTAACCATACAATTATAGCAGTGGACAACATCAGAAAGATGCACATAAGGTAAATGCATGGCCCTTTTCCTGAAACAAAGGAACAGAGCTAAGCATCTATTTCACAGAAATCCAGGACCCCAACTTTCAAGTTGTTGTTAAATGTTCCCTGGTCTAAAGTTGTACTTTTTAAAATGTCCTCTTCTTCTTCTACACAGCAAATGAATTCACAACACCTGTTTATAATACCTTTTTTATTTTCCATAAGTACAATTTAATTTGATATTTCAATGATCAGTAGTGTTTATTCCTTAAATAAACCCTCTATCTCTTTGGCATCCAACCATATTCTGTTTTTCAAACTTAAGATTAATAGGAAGACCTTACTTTCAAGATCACTGTTCAATACAATAAATTTACACCAGTGTAGTTAACTTTGAAAAATACACATTGTTTTCTTTGTTTCTTTTGTATTTTCTAATAAACCTAAAAAAGATAACCAAACTACAAAATGCTCACTAGGGGGCTACCTTCATATAAACTATGGAGTGGCAGCATAAGAACTCTTTATTTCCCAGAGCACATGCACTAATTAGTGCTTTCCAGTAATTCTGAGTGATAAACAAACAACAAAAAAACCTGACTCTATCAGAAACAACTGATCAAATAATTTATGTTTCAAAGCAATATGAAATTATTTTTAACTTCTGCAGAGGTTATCAGGCAAAATCAAGTTATGCATTGCTTCAGTACAAGACTGCACCTTAGAAAAATAAAGTATGAAAACTATTTTCCATTTTTAAACTAAAATAAAATTAAAACAAATTAAAATATTCTAAACACATCTAAGGATACAGCTGTCAAATCTGCATTTGATATCATATTTGGATAAAAATTTATTAACAAAAGTAAGCCAGTGTATTATTCTGTTGCAAAATTCAAGATCATCCCTGCAACATCGACAAGTATTTCAGTTGTACTCTTGTCAAGAAAAACTCTGCCCTCCCAAGCTTGTGTTCATTGCTTCAAGTGAACAAAATTTCCAAAGCTATGAAGTTGACACCTTCTTCTACTACAGATTAAATGAAAATCACAAATTTAAATAAAAAATATTACCAACATACCAATATAGATATTCCATTTTCTGTCTCTAGACAATGCAAAACCAAAATCTAAACAAAAAAAAATCCAAAAAACAAAACAAACAAAAAACCCAAAAAAACTTTACTTCTTGAAAGATTTGCTTTAAATAACTTAAAAGATTTATTCTGAGCATGTTTTATAGAATAAAATGGACAAAACAATTACTTCCATGCAGAAGCTAAAAAAATAATTTAATAGGATTCAAGTAAGAAATGTTTCTTTTTTGAACAAATCTCACCCACATCACCAGTACAAGCGCAGTCTCAAAATGTATGAATTGGATTGTTTAAATAGCAAGTGATTCATCCAGTCAGGCTCACTTTCCTGTCCATGCTGTAAGAAAAACACATACATTTTACTACAGAGATAAAAAGTAAACCCAAAAAACCTCCTTGGGCATTTATCCAAGAGCAGTTTCTAATATCAAGCCAAGCAGGCATCACAATTTTTTCAGTGTTGAATTACTGTTGTGTAAACAGAAGCAGTACAGAAAAAAAAAATCCCAAAAATCAAAAGCTTTTTTGTTAAAATGTGTCCAAAGAAATATCCACTAGTTGCAGTCAAATCTGCATCAGAAGCTGCTTGATCAGGAAGGATTTCTCTCTCCAACTATTTGTAGAATACTGCATTGCCAAGACTATATTCAAACAAATTATTTCCTGGTAACACTTGAGATGATAAAACTACCTACAATGTGGACAGTCATGTACACAGTACAACAGTGGATTTCTGCAGCAACAGACAAAAGATCAGAAACCATTTCTAAATTTGAGATGATAGCTCATGTGCCATTCCTTGCAAACATACGATCCCCTCTAAGAGTAAGGTGCTGGAGCTGGTATTGTAGCACTTCTGTGTCAGCAGGTTCCTTAATGCTCATTTTGTCTAAATTGAGGTAGTCTAGGGATTTTGAATGAGCCCTTTTACCTTTTAAAAGGAAGAGAGGCAGGGAACCATGAAGTGCCTTGTAAGGTTCATATGGTAAAGCTTTATTGTATTTATCCCCTGAGCTGGGCATCCGTCTCCTCCTCCTTCCATTTACTGCTGGGATCTCATATGGCTGGTAGTACCTACTTCTAGTTTTGTACAAACGTGAGGAACGTGAAAGTCCTGAATCAAGATGTTTGGACCCCATGTTAGGACCAGATTCTCCTTTATTCTCTTCACTTCCAATACACTTATGGGCTAATTTTATCAGCTCCTCTCCAGTTGTGAAGCCAACCAGGTAGTTAGAATCCATGTGAAGGATCTGGTATCCTGCAACTGTCCGCCTCAGTGGTGAGCAGGGGGTGCTGGAACAGCGTGGCTTTTCTGCTTCCATCCTGGCTGCAGAACTCACCTCTGCAAGAGGCACGGAGAGGGTGGACAGGGCAGTTCTGGACTCTCCATTCACATCAACTTCCATTTTAAACACAAAGCTTTGCTCCTAAAACTAAAACAGAACTTGATCAGAAAATGCAACACAAGGTGCTGAGAGAGGACTACAGAAAAAATATTTTGTGTCACCCAGAAGTCATAACCAGTACTTGCCTATTCAGCCTGGTCTTAGCTCTGCATGGTGTCACAGACCTATCACCAACATCCATCAATTATCTTCGGTGGGTTTTTTTCCATAAAAGATACCATAAAGATACTGATAATTCTAAATAGCTAAAAATATACTTGAATACTATCATACACAAAAATGGAACATCTTTCTGGACCATTTTTTACCCTTTTGATGCATTTAGTTCTCTGTAGTCTCTCACTTCTTGGAGCATCTACATCCATTAGCAGATCCACAGCACCTTCCCCCATCTTTACTTTGTGATTTGTCTACTGACAGTACTATTAAACAAAGCTTTCAAAACACATGACTAAAAAGTATGAGCTCATTTAGATATGACCATGGACCAGACCTGATCTGAGTGCACTGCAATGCCTCCATCTTCCAGATGTGCAAAGTTTGCTTTAAATTCAAAGACTGGCATCCTAGCTGTTTCACACCTGCCTGATTTGGTCATCACCAATCCTCATGCACTCCCCAAGAAAATTCACCTATCATCTTATTCACAATTAATCACACACACTTTTATTCTAATAGGATTCTAATGTATTTCTAACAAAGTATACTACATTTAATGAACATAGCATTACATTCTTATAAGCATCTTAAGAATAAGCAATATTTATTTGGTTTTTTTTCCTATTTCTCTAGGAAACAGACTATTTTACCCTTCCCTCACAACTATTCCAAATACATTATTTGGTACCTTTACAAACAAAAGTGCTCACTGCAAGCTATTACCACCTCTAACATGGAAAGATATGGTCACCATCACAGCAAGTATACACCAGCAGATGCCAGAACACTGGAAAGCCTCCTTTTCATTTCTATTTTCAGTGTCATCTGTATTTTCAGTGACACAGCTACTTCACAAAACAGGTCACATTTGTGACCTGCTTTCTTCATTTCCTGCAAACCAATGCTTTCTTCATTGTCAGACTCACCTTTGCCCTTTGCTGACCTTTAGGTCACCTAATGTAGCTAGTGGCTCTGTAGTCAATATACTTCTCCAAAAAAATCAGTGTAACTTTGTCATGTTTAAAGGCATCAAAAGAAGGAAAGTTAGCATCCAAGTGCTGAGCTGAAAGAATACTTAATTTCATTATATGTGATCGTAAACTACATTCAAAAGCTCAATAATATTTCACAAACAAGGCTAACTTAAAACACAATTCCAGGAATTTGCAAATTTTTGAAGCTACTACTTGCTGCTATTTTGAGGTTTAGAACAGGCCAAGCAGCAATGACACAACACACAAGGAAATACTTTATTTCACCTTCTGCAATTAGCCACCTCCCAAAATCCCACTGAAACATATCTTCATTAATTTGTTTTAAATAAGAGAGAGAACTGTGTGCAATTATCACCTGGCAGAAGAAAACACTAGCCATATGGATAACAGAAGATTACCTTGTTTCTGTGAAGTGACTGGGAAGGAGCAGTTCAAATAATGATTTCCAGAGACTGGAAATCTCTTTTGAGACATCTTGGGGGCTTGGAATGTGTGGTAGGGGGTTGGGTGAGGGGTGCCCTGTCCCAGCTGCACAGTGTCCGTCACTCATGGCACAACAGAGGCAGCCCCCCAGTGTTGCCTAACCCAGCCCCTAAATGGCCGAGCAACTGAAAGACCCACCTGGGAGGAAGGGTTTTTAAGAAGGCTGACAATGAGGCAAGCATGGTGTTCTTTAACCCTATCTTCATCTTGGAGCTTCACATCCCTGGAACCCTGGAGTTGGTAGCTATGTCTGGGTTTTGACATTATTCCTTGTCTTTCTCCCTTTCTTCTTCTACCTTTCTTTTCAACAGAAGATAATGGCAAATGGGTTTGAAGGTTTTCTATCTTCAGTGGGCTATGTCTGCGCTGTGGAGTTTCATGTTGTACTAAACAATCTGACAAAGTTCCTCGTCTTATGTAATTCACTAATACACTTTGTGTGATTTGTTACCTCTTGAAGATACCTAGTTGGTACTTCTCCTTTGCATCTACCCAGACCAAAAGAATCTTGTTTAAACTCTGGATTTAAGTGACTGGGGTCTCATGTTCCTAACTCTCCTTCCCTGCTTAGTCCCCAGTCAACCTTCTGCTCCCTAGGCTAATAAACTAGCAGTAAACAAAATGCCCACAGTTCTGCTGAAGAGGATTTTATTTGCCATTAAAAGACTCTGTTATGGAGAGACTATTTTTAATGCACCTTTAGTCTTAAATGGTCTCTTTTAATTCTCAGTTGTGGTATACTTAGGATTCTTCATTACTAGTTTTGTGTAACGTAACTCTTGCATATAAAGTAACTAGACCCAATCCAGATAAATACTAAGAAAATTGTCTAAAACACAGAGCAGAGAAATAATGAAGATAAATACTAGATTAACTATTAAAAATCACGGTATGACTTCGAAGTATGCATTAATATTCTTGACATAGTTCATTCAGTGTAAAACTATCAAAATTTCCACATTTTGCAAATAAAAATGTTTTTGGTTATTGAATCTTTGACGAAGTTGTCAGATACCATCCATATCCTTCTCATAACATAGGACAAATGAAAATCAGACATGCATGACACACTAGGGCCTGATATCACAATATATGCACTGTAAATCATTTATTGTTGAAATGACTTCTTGCCACACACTTCACTGCACTCAAAATCTTGTTGTTATTTTTTTTCTCTGATAAAGTGCTATTTCTTCTGTTACATGCATTACTTACGGTCTTTCTGAGGAAAGAAATGTGACTTACAAAATACAAACTTTAATTACTTAGTATTTGAAAAAAAGAAAGATGTAGAGCAGTTTTCCTTGATACGCTTATGCTCTGTAGAAAGTCCACATTATTTTGGAATTACTGTAAGTTACTCCTAACAAAATAACTGGTTCTCAGTAATTTAGCATTTCTATTGTTACTTATCTCCTCAGCTAGAATCTGAATTGATCTTACAACATGCCTTTTTTTTCCTTTTAGATAAGCATTAAATTTCTGCAATGTAAATGTTTTTTTTCTTCAGAACTGATTCTCCCTCCTAGATGCCAAGCCAGAGGCAATACTTTTATTTAAGAATCAGTGAGATATGTCACATTGATAAAGTGATAGTAATTGCAACAAGAAAAAGCAGAATGGAGATGGCAGTGGTGATACCAACTGTAAAAGAATCAAACATCCTGAACAGAGGTATCAAGCCAGTTTTGACACTTTCCCTCCTCTGTGCTGCCATTACTTGATATATACAATGCACTTAAAAGACAAAATTTTTATCTGTTAGACATCAGGAGTAAGTTAAATAGCCCAGCATGGGTTAAGCGAGGACACCTTTAATTATTTCAATTGTCTCCTTGTGAAGAGTAAAAGAAAAGTGTGGCAAGCACATTTCTCTCACTCTCAGGATTTTTCCTAGAGGTGCACAGAGAGAAATGGAAGAGAAAAAAATTTCTATTTCTGCTCCTTGTTTTTCCTATGTGGAATGTGTTTGGAGAATTGTTTACCTGGGGTGAGTGCTTGGTTGGATTCTGGTGAGGATTGTTTGAGCCTGATGGCCAATCCAATCCACCTGTGTCTGGACTCTCGAGAGAGGGTCACGAGTTAGTGAGATTAGAGTTAGAGTAGGAGAAAGTAGTATGTAGTTTTTAGTATCCTCCTTTTATATAGTATATTAATGTATTTTACCATAATTATAATAAAGAAATAATTCAGCCTTTTGAACTGAGTCATACATCGTCACTTCTTCCCACTGGGTTCGCCGGCATCCACAACAGAAAAGGTCTACATAATTCCCCTTGCAGTCTGAAGGGAAAAAAAAAAAAAAAGTTTGCTGTTCCTTACAAGCAATTCCATACTCCTCTAAGCTAAAGAGAATGGGGGCAATATGAAATTGTTGCACCACGTAAGACAACATTCAGATGGAGTAACAACTAAGTGTAGCACAGAGTTACTCCCTCAAAATGAAATTATGCATAAAACATACACTATAATCCTACAGACCTTAAGAAAACATGAATTGATATTCAGAATTAATAAAGCCAGCGCAGTAACTTCAGAATGTAATGTAAAACAACAGCTACAAAACAATAGTAAGGTGTGTGTGTGTATGGGGGGATGTTCTTGTCAACAGGTAAAAAATTAAGCCATTCAGCTACCCAGTATACCAGGCAATAAATACCACATGGCTTATATACAACTAGGACTTACAAAGTGTTCTTTTTGAAAAGATGATTACATCAATTTCTACTAAAATGCTCCTGCTCCAAGTAGTATGAACCAGTTTTTAAATTATTATTATTATTGAGTGTTTTAATCAGAAAACTATTATGATCTGGAAAATTACCTTTTAACTCTGAAGACCATAAACTACTGAGACACTACAGCTAGCAACACCAGTGACTACCTCAGACCAGATCAGCATGACAGAGCACACAATTTACAAAGAAAAGAGACACATGGAATGTAAAGAGTCTGACCAGACTAATGAATTTTTTATGAGCAGACTTAGCAAGCAGAAATGAAATAAAATGGTGAGAAAGAAGGCCATTTAACATCTCTCTGCCAAGCAATACCAGATGGAAGTATTTAACAGACAAGTTCTCTAAAATATTTAGAGCCTTCCACATGGACAATGAGACTTCCTTGTTGGATTGAATCACAGATAAACACTTCCCCTTCACTTGGTCATTAAAATGATGCTCCTGGCCAGCATAAAGGTGGTTATTTACTATGCTGACTCATCAAAAAATGAAACTGTGAGATATACACAAAGTAGCTGGAGCATATTGTAACACAAATAATTTTTATTCTTTATTGGATTAGTAAGTAAAATGATGTTTTCTTTATAATTTCATTTTTATTTCTCCATATTTTTGATCTCCCACCTTTTCATCAGCTAAAATCTAAGCTGAATTTTCAAAGTTTTTCTTATTTTTGGGTTAGTCCACTTGGGAAGACACTAAACAATCTGAGATGTCAATAAAAAGCTAAACTGCCTTTTAAGAGACAGAAACAAACAAATAAACAAAAGGAGAGTGCTTAAAGTATTCCAGTTTCACCAAATAATACTGATTTCTTTTGTTTAAAAACCAAAGTTCTCATGGTACTGTGGGTATCCACTGTTTTTGTGCTAGAAAAGAAATTCAGGTTGGGTAGTATTCTATACTTACAAGTCAGTGCAGCTCTGGTGACATTATTTTGAAATGGTCAGCCTAAATTGTGCAATATCCACCCCTTGTCTAGGAACACCTATTCAAAGAAAGAAACTTTAAAAAAAGACCTACTGACAAATATTATAAAAAAATATGTTCAATTAATGCAATTTAGTTTTTACTTTTTTTTTTTTTTAATGGAAGCACTTTAAGTCACTTGCTCTTTGTCTTACCTTGCTACAATCTGCAGCAGATATTTAGAGGAAAGATTCTGATGCCTTGAGAGGCTGCTTGGAACAGATGCTAGTGATAAAGGAATAAAGTAGGTATTTATTGGAAAGGCCTTCAAAGGATACACCTTGGGTAGTACAAGAGCCTGGCCATGGCTATACCCAAGATCAACAACTGGTCATGAGGTTTCATGCTTTTATAAGTTTTGGTCCATTTACATATTTGGGTTAATTGTCCAATAACAGCTTCAGGTTATGAATCCTCTGAGTTTGCTCTCCTCAGTTTGCTGTTATTTATACTTTTTGGGCCTGAAGCTGCAATGATGTCCTTGGTTCTCAGGCTGGAAAAGGATTGTTTCATCCAATTAAACTGTGAAAAGAACTTGCTAACACTTTATGAGAAGTTCAGAGTTATATTCTAATGCAGTGCAGAATCTGGAAAATATGAAACCTAAAACTTAAGGCATCAGTTTCATATTCGCTTACACCATCCACATTGATAAAGGTCACTTTCTCAAGCTCACTAGAGTAATGGCTTTAAAGCCTACATAAAGGCTTTAAAGTTTTGTTGTTTGCCTGCTTCTCAAATGCTCCTTCCCTTACTCAAATGCTGCTTTAAAACAAGTGTAATGCAAGTATAAAGTAACAATTAATAAAAGCCCAACAGTACATGCAGTCACAGTAAATTTCTATTAAACTTACAACTAGTGTGAACAGAAATCTTCCTCTCAGAAAACTCAGTTCTGACTCACCTGACTTTGCAATGCCATACCACATCTGCAAATGATTATACATTGCTGGTGGCCAAGCCAGCAGCATAAGGCTGATCAAAAAAGAGACTGTACAGAAAGCTACACTGTAATGTCTTACATGAGAGCTTAAGTTCAGTGACTGCAGGGCCACTGCCTCATTTCCCTCTGCTTCAAAGCCACTGTGAGAATCATGCTCCTCTATCTTCATTATCCTAACAAATGCTCTTCCTTCAGGGGGAAAAGAGGCAACTGAAGCAAGCACACCCTGTTAGCTGGAATATGGTTCAAAATATACCAACAGAAGGAGGGTGGTGGGAGGAGCAGCTTTCTGACATCGATTCATTTCTGCATGCAGCTATGCAAGCACACATGTATGACATCCTGGCCTACTCCAGAGATACAGTAACAAACACATGTCCATAAGAAGCATTTGTTAGTGTTCATCATTTCTTACTTTCTCTGTAATAAAGAATACATTTATGCTAGGCAAACTATATATAGACCATCATATAAGTAAGACACACACAGAATTAAGATATGAGATTGTTTTCCTACATTCTGCATACCACTCAAAACAGCACCGCAGCTGCTCAAAGACACTTTTCCAATAAATGTGCAGAGACATAAATGGAAAAACATGACTGCTAATGAACAGAAGCAGCTTAGCAAGTTTAATAGTCTGAAGTAACACTTTTAATATACCTTTGAGTGCACAAGGGCAGTCAATGAGCTTCACAAGCCATACAGTAAATATTAGATAAAACTCTGAGTCTGTCTTCACTAAGCAAAATTTATTACGAAGAAATATAAAGTTACTCAGAGAAGGCCGTGCACTAGTGCACGTTGTCAGATTCAACAGTAAGGTCATATTCAAGTTTATCTCGTCTGAGTATGGAGCTGCCAGCTTGCTTTAAACTGCAACCGAGGAGACGCTTACGCATGCCAAATGCATTCAGGCACTAAGAGCAGACAGAGCTGCAAACGAATGGCTTCCCCACTGCTCACACCGGCACGCACCGGGCGGCACGGAGAGCGCACAGAGCAGCCCCAGCGCCGGCTGCGGGCCCGGCACGGCGCCTCCCGGCTTCGCCCACCCGCGGAGCCCCCGCGGGAACGCCGCTGCCCGGGCGCTCCGCAGCGCGGCCCGCGCAGGGCGCTCCGCAGGGCCCGGGCAGGGCCCGCCGCCCTCGGCACGGCCGCCAGCCCAGGGGGCTCCCGCGCTCCACAGGCCCTTCCCTGGGCGCTCCCGGCCCGGGTAACTCCCCCCGCTCTCACCTGCGGCCCAGCCCCGCAGCAGCCGCTCCCGGGGCCGGCGGGCGCCGCTCCCGCTCCCCGGCCCGCCCGGCGGAGGGCGGAGCGCGGCCGCAGCTCCCGGGAGCGTATCCCGGCCGCTCCGAGCTCCGCCTCCCTCCCGGCGTGAGCCTCGCTGTCTTCCGCCTGTCCTTTAATAAGCCTTAGTCCCCCAAGCCGTTCTCTGTCGTAATACAGCTGTAAGAACGGATCAAGCAACCATTCCATCTCCTGGTGACTTTCTCATCATGGGAAATGGGAACACCGCCCACTTCTGTAGTATTTCCAAGCAGCCTACAAAGTTCGAACACTGACTAGATAACAAATCTTTACTAACAGGTTTTGCTAACAACCGGTTAGATAATTTCTCTATTGCACTTTGTTGCACAAGCAAAGATGCTATTGGTGCAGCAAACCTTACAAACAATTGCTTAATTTGGCTTTTGCAAGTAAAGTAAAAGGGAAGGGGAAGAAAAAGCTTGATGTCATAGTCCTGTTTTTCCGCTTTAGTAATAGTTATGAGCTCTACCACACAGCTCTTAAGCCACTAGGGATGGACTTAAGCTAAGTTTTGTTTCTGAAACTGAGTCTTTGAAGACTCGTTCTTAAACACACAGCCGAAGTTTCAGTCTGACTGGGAAGGCACGGATGACCTCCATACAAAGGTCATGTTCTGTTCTCCCTCTAGTCCCAGTGGTTCTTCCAAGAAAGTTGCTGGTGCTCTGGGTCTTGAATTGCGCTGAAGGCTGTTGGCATTCCATATGCATCCAGACTAACCGCTGTGCACCCAAATGCTCCTGGAATTTGTGTTCCTTGGAATTCTCAGCTAGAAAAAACAACAGAGAAATAAAATCCAATGTTTTTATAAGGAATTTTAATTACAGGCTCTGCAAGTCCTTAAGAGTCATAGGATTTGCAAAATCACAAAAGCGCTCTAAGAACTAACTTCAGAAATTTAGCACGGAACATGGGGAATGTCTCTGGTCAAGCAGCCATCTAAGAAAAGGAACCTGGAGTGTAGTTCAGGGGAACTATGATGCTCCATGTTGCTCACAGTACTCCTTTGGTTCATGTTGACACCTGCAATACCGGCCTGAGTGGGAAATCCCATCTTCCTGTGTTGTCCTGAGGTGTAAATGAGGCTGTAAGATCTTGTCAGTATATCACAACTTTCTTCCAACAAACTTCCTCCCAACAACTTCCTGCTCTCACTGTCAACTGAGTTTTCAGTCAGACGCGGAAATGGAGTTCCAAGGAGGAGAGCAATAGAATATTCTACTTTTAATTAACTGTATTTAATTAGCTGTAAAATTTATTAACATTTATCACAATGACAGAATTAACATGGTGCAAATGGTGCAAAACTTTTAAATTCCTGGGCACCAAAAGAAAGGCAGATCCCAAAGACTTCTTTTAAAGTTAGTATTCAAATTCCCAATCAAATATTAGAAAATGAACCTACAGTTTCCTAAATCCCCATAATTTTCAAAATTTTGTGTTTTCAATGTAATCATGCTGTTAAGATTTTCTTAAGATAAACTACTGTATTTCGCTGCTTTTTTGCAATGTTTATCAAGGCATCCAAGATATTACATGGAAAATAAAGATACTTTAGAAAACTTGGGCTTTGTTTTCCCACACAAGATCTGATTAACACTCTTTAGTCCTACTGCAGCGCAGAGGGAAGGAGACCACTACAAGCCATTTTCTCTGCATCATCCTGGCCAGAACATGAAATACCAACATCTTAGACTGTCTGTGCTCATCAGTAGCTTCCCACATCAATGACAGTCAATTAGAATGACAAGACAATTTGTAAGTAAACACAGTATTAAAGGTAAAATACATGGAAAACAGCTCAATTTCTATTATCCTCTTCAAGCTCTTCTTGATTTATTATCCCTAGAGTCTTTTTATCAAAAGGCTTATTTTTCCTGCTATTTCTGTATTCTATATTTGTACATTGGAAACTGCTATGGTGTTTTGAACATTAGTGAAGTTATTAAATTCAACAGCTGAAAACCGAACAATTTATAGAATATTTACTCATTGTGTTTCTTTGGCTCTCTGTACATGGATTTAATCACCAAGCCAAATGAGAAAGACATCACTTTTCTTTCCCTTTGGAAGGATCGTAGCCATTATTTTGAAAACACAATTTTTGTTGGAAATCCAAAACCACATTCAGGCTAAAAAACAAGGCACTAATTTGAGAGGGGGCAGGGAAGAGAAAAGCAGCTCTGAGGAGGGTATGGCTGATGTGGCAGAAGAATGTTATATTGGGAGGCAGGGGTGGGGGGTGCAAAGAAAGAAATATTACATATTGCCATATAACTTGCAACTTTTGCCATCCAAATTCAAAAGTTTAATCATTTCTTAAATGATTATTTGGCTAAGTTAAAAACTTAGGAGATCAGTGAATACAGTGAAAATTTACTTAAAACCTAAACCAAAATTTTACAGCACATCATTTTTTAAAATGACATCTTAATTTTTTTATAACAATTTAAAAAATAATATTGAGAAGTGTGAAAAGCATCCCTTGATTTGCTCATTTGGCCAAATTGACTTTTTTGCTTAATTAAGCTGATTTCAGCTGGAGTAACAGCTATTTGAACAAGGTGAATTTTGTCTGATGAACACAAACACAGGAAAGAATATGAAAAAAGTGGTGGGTTTAGAGCTTTGTGCATTTTGCAGATCTTCAGTTAGTACCAGCTCTGATTCAGAGCATCTCAAAGTGATAAAAAGAACTATTCAACGTGAAAAGACACACTCTGTCCTACACCTTGAGATCTAAAAGTTACTGGGAAATGGAAGTGAAATTTTGTACCAGTCTTTATCAGTCTTCTGCACTTAGTGTGCACATATATGGGGACAGACAACAGAAAATATTTGCCAGTTTTGCTGTAGGCTGTTAATTGAATGTAAGTGAGTTTATCAAAATCAAACTGTGCATTGTTAAGGAGCAAGAGAAGTGATGAAGACATGTTGATGAGTGGACCTGGTTGCTCACAGGGTTGGTGCAGTCTCCATCCTCCAAGGCTCTCAAGTGCAAACTGGATTAAGTACATTGTTTGGTCTCACATACGACCCTCATTTGAGCAAGGCATTGGACCACAGTCTTCCTGAAGCCGTTTCCATCCTAGGTTACTGTGTACTCCTATGGTCCTTGTTTAACTTTATTGCTTTTGGATTGAATGCATAGCCTGTGTTGAGTTTAAAATGTATGACAATTAGTAACAGAAAGAATAGACTAGACTAGACTAGAACAGAACAGTTGGAAGGGACCTACAGTGATCATCTAGTTTAACTGCCTGACCCCTTCAGGGCTGACCAAATTTAAAGCCCATGTTGAAGGACTGTGGAATCTTCTGACTCCCCCCTCCCCCAGGGAAATCCCCAGGGCCTTGCTTTGCAAGACTGTAGAGTTTTCCCCACCTAAGCAGACAGAGAGGACCTAACCCATGATGCTCTGTAGCACTACTGCCAATCTACATCAGATTGCCTCCCCCACAGGCCAGTTGACACTGCCCACCCCAATTATTCATCCCTCATCCTCCCTATGGGTTTCTGCCCTTTACCCTGCCCTTTGCCCCTGCTGTGCCCTCAGGTCATTGGTCACTGACCCCACACTTAAGTCATGCAGACCACAAGGTTTATCTTTTGTCTCTGGTCCCTTTGGTGTGCTGGATGCAATAGATCCTCGCTGGAACGTACCATGCAAAGACCCTTCCTGTCTTTCCTCCGCTGAGCTATTTGTGGCACGTGTGTGTGTATGGACTTGAAATGGCTGTTCTCACAGCCTTACTCCGAGCAGCTTCTGAAGGAGATGTTTCAAAGAAGGCTGCAGCATTTCCACCACCCTACCACACTTCAACAAAGGACATTATCCATATGCCTGTTTTTGAGGCACCGACAGGCTCAGGTATCAACCACTTCTCTAGAAAGCCTGTGCCAGGATTTGACCATCCTCTCAGAAAGAAAATGCTTCCTTAATGTCCAGTCAGAACCTCCCCTGATGCAGCTTTGAACCATTCCCACAAACCCCGTTACTGAATTGCAAGGAGAAGAGCTCAGCACATCCTTGCCCACTTCCCCTCCTCAGGGAGCTGAACACAGCAGTGATGTTGCCCCTCAGCCTCCTTCTCTCCAAACCCCACCATTCCTTGCAGGGCAGACCTTCCAACCCTTCCGCCTGCTTGTTGTCTTCTTCTGGGTGTATTCAGGTGCGTTAGCATTGTTCTTAAATTGTTTGGCCAAGAACTGCACGGACTTTTAGTCCATGTTTACATACTCGTAACTAATATTGAAGCTAGAAAAGGCAAGAACCTCCAATTTTTTGCTTTTTTCATTCCATTCTATTTCAAATTCAATGTCATTTCCATCTTTTGAATTCTCTTGGTTGGATTTTTTCCTTTCCTTTCTACTTTTCGGTATTTGTACCTCTAAATGTTCTGTGCGAGTGCTCTTTAAAAATGTCTACAGACTTAGATTAAATTAATACAGTTTAGAATGCTTTCCAGAGTAGCCTTTTAAAATAATTTACAGAAGTTTTATATACAATAATTTAAGCCTAAATATATTCCCAGCCATCACCCAAATGAGAAATGAAAAAGCTATCAAGAGTCTGAAAACAAGTAAGACAGGAAGTCTGAATGGACTTAGATTTTAAAAGATTCACAAATTTTTAGTACTTCTATTAGTATACAACAAATAATAATTTTATTAAATAAAGGAGCAGTTATTCCTTTTTCTGAGAGATTAAATAGTAAGTAGTAGTAAGACAGGTGCACTCAGACCAAAAAAGCTTTGTTGGAAGCAAAGAGACTGCCATTATATTAGGGCTGTTCTGGATCTGTGGCAAAATGCATGTCACCCATTTAATTCATTTTCTCTTGTCAGTGACTTATGTCTTTGAATAGGATGGAGATCTGTAAATTCTAACTTTCAGAACTCTGGTTTAGAAGTCTATTTCTATATATTATTTTCGTACATTGTGTGGCACAGTGACAACTTTTCAATCAAGTCTGTTAATATTTTTTTTAAAGCAGGTCCACTTTAGAACTGGTTTTGTATCAATTAAGAATTTAAGCTTCCTGTAAGGTCTTTTCTACAGTAGCTTCTACCTTTTATCATGTGGATGTTCTCTGTATTTAGTGCATTCTCCTCCTCCTTGGCCCACATATGATGCCATTCACATGCTCACACATTCTTTTTTTTATAGATAAAATATTTGGCCTATTTTTTTACTCAACATCTGTTTTTCACAGTAATACACTCTGGACCGCTTTAGTGTTACCCCAGTTTCTGTATTTCAGAACACAAGATGGTTGTTTTTAAGGCTAAGTGAGGGAATAAAAACATTAGCATTTAAAAATGAAATTTGTCCTCAAAAAAGCAAGCAAAATAAAACCCATTATTTAGAAAGAAATATAAAAGAAACATGAACTACAACTAGAAAGTACACTTCTTTTCTTATACTGCTTCTTGCAGAATTGGCTTTCTGCAAAAGTTTTTTGCAATGTTTTTCTTTAGCAAATTACTTATGGGATTGTCAAAAATACAGCTGCTGTAAATTTATTAAGAAAAAATGCAGGAAAAAGAAAGGAACAGAGCTTCTCTCTGTGTTAGATGACATAAAGTACTCTTAAATCCCTACATTCTGCCATTTGTCTATTGCACTGAAATGGCTTTTAAAAATCTTTGTTACATGTCTTCTGCCATTATTCTTTGAACTAGTTTTGTTCCTGTTGTTCTATGTATGATCATTATTTTTAAAATATTATTATATGATAATATATATAATTATTTATTGTATGCATTCAGATAGGCTTGTTTATATGGATTTCTACAAAACTGAACTTTAGAAGCACATCTGCTATCCCTTAACAGCCTCTGTGTGCTTGGATAATTACATAACTGAAAATTATTGATTATAATAAAGAAACATAAAACAGGATTTAAATTAATTTTAGGAGTTTTCCCACGTATTTTTGTGGTTTGATTTGTTTTGTAATGATGCTTCATTTTTGAAGAAATGCCAAGCTAAATAATTAAACTACATTGCAAGGCGATAATATTTTGCGAGTCACAGTCATATTTTGACCATCGATTTTCTGTAAACATATTCTTTGACCTCTGCCAAATCTGGTTGGAATAGGATGTATAGTTCAAAAAAATTTAAATGTGAGAGAGAGTGCTATTGCATTAAAAATCTGAATTAAAAATTGGTTCAAATCTGTGCAGTTCACATTGTCCTGTTGTCAGTCTCAAACACAAGTAGAAGAGCACTCACTGTGGTCCTGTATTTGATGTTACCATTCTGGAACACAACAAAGCACTGTGGAATATATGACTACCACTTATCTTTTTCAGGAGTGATTTCAGTATAAAATGTTACTGTCATTTCTTTTATGCCACGTCCTTACCACCAAGAGTAATTCTGGCTTATTTGTAAATTATTGACTTATATGTAAATTGTTTTCCCCTGAGATGACTTTGTCAGCTACTCACTATACTTCACAGTGCTTTTAAAAGAAAATACATTAGAGAGAAGTTGCTAGTGACCTTGATTTTATTTAGAAGCACGTAAAAAAAAGTTATGCCACAGCTTTGGTTGACTGGAATGATACATATACTTAAATTTTTAGGTTTTCTTTTTAAACGGTAAACAAGGGTACATTCAGTTGTATGCAAGACCAACATTCTAAGTAACACAATTACACTATGGAAAATGAAATGCTTGAAATACATAGCTGTGAAACCCTTCATATTTTTGGTATTTAACCAGCACGGTTAGAAATCATCTGCTGAAGCCATTTCATATATGGTAAACACTGAAAAAAAACCCTGTGACAAAGTGAATGTAACTAGTGCAACTGGCACTGGCTCTGGAGACAAGTAAGAGCCCTACTTAAATATTTTACTCATAAGCTGTCTTCTACAGCTTTAACATGAAACTAATTACTTAACTTGTAGTTATAAAGTCCATTCTTACTACTCGGCCACTTGAACTTAAAGAAGGGCTCTATATTTTCATACATTTGAGGTACTCATAACCCCATAATTTTTCATGCCACAGAAAAAAATTACAACAATTACTTAGATTGCATAATAATTCTAGATAACACCATAACTCCATGTTCCACCAATTTAGAAATGCTTCTTACATCTCATAAAATGTTTAACTATTTTTCCTTTTTAGTTGTTTGGTTTGGTTTTTTGTTGGTTTGTTGGTGTTTTTTTTGGTTGGTTTGTGTGGGATTTTTTGGGCTTTTTTTTATTTTGTGGAGGTTTTTTTTGATAGTTGCTGTCAACCAGCAGATTGGAAGGAGGGAAGTATGGAAATTCTGAGGCCATGATGAATCCTGAGTATTTTGGAATAGTATGCACTGAGTTCTGGTAGTCCACAGTCTCTCTCTGTGCTGAAAGGATGACAAAAAATCATAGGTGGAATAGTTACTTTTTAGACTAAACCTAGTAGCAGACCAGCTGTAACCATTTCTCATTCTACAAAACCTGCTTTTTAGTATCACCTTTTTCTAGAAACACATGGCAAGGAAAATAAAACTGTCTTTTATAGTAAGCAAAAGAAGGTTTTCATAAAAACATATAGGAGACATGTTTTTGATAAAACATATGTTTTGATAAAAAACATAGAAAAGACAGTTTTATCTGCTGTATGATATACGGGTATCTGTATACAAGCACGTGTACTAAACAATAAAAGAGAAGGTAGATTTGAATGTTACAGATCTGATGTAAACACAGGAAAAAAAAAGAGTAATCAAAAGTGCTGATACATGAACTCACTCCATCATGCCTAATTATTGCAGCATATATAATATAATTAAAATGCAGAAATATCTGCTTATCTCCAAACCACTGAAAAGAGATCTCTTTGGAAATGTAGTTAAATTAAAAAAAAAGTCAAGATGCATGTCCTGTTTTAGCACACAGAAGAAATTCACAGGGAGATTATAAACTCCTGAAAATAGAAGTTTATCACAACAGACAATGCTTTCATTATAGTGACAACAACAGAGCCACTGTATAACCCACCATCTTATTTTTGTACATGTTTACAGTAGATATTTGAAGACACAGAAAAGGTTCATGTGCAGCTTTTCCATTAAAAGCTGTGATGCTCATCAAACTGATAAGTATACTATGTTTTAGAAAATGAGAAAAGACGCTTGACCTAAATACTGTGCACACTAGTTAAACATGTATAAAGATTTTTAAGTGCACTATGAATTGCAGATGCAGACAAAAGTGGCTTTTGACATCTCAGTAACTTGCTTGAATGCACACTGAAGAACCGTTTAAGAAGTTGTTTCCAGTTTTGTCTGATCATTTCTTCTCAGAAAGAGTTTCACCACAAAGTTCTGCATCTAGTGAGGCCTCTTCAAGAGATGGTTTAATATTAGATACATTAACAGGACATCCAAGGGTTGCTGTACAGATTGAGAGAAAAGATGTATTAGGTTTTACACTTAATATGCATGCTAAAAATCATCAAATGCAGGAAATATACATGTTATCTAGCACAGAACCGAATAAGCTACACTATCCAATGAAATTAGAAATCTGAGTGAAATCTGGTCTCTAAACAGCACAACCATCCAAGAGCAGACAGTGTAGCAAGCCAACAGTTCAGACTGAACATATTAATGACTGAATGCATCATCATGTTATTGGCAGCTTTAGTCAGAACAGAGTCACAGAGCTCTACATTAGGTGTTCAGAAAACATCTTAGAAATTCAGCCATTTAAAGAAATAAATTTACTTTGTCTTACTTGGAGATAGCTGTCATAATTCAAAATGAAAGCTCATGAACGTCAGGCCACAGAAAATGAAACAATTCAGAGGATAAGAGAAAATAACTATTAACACAGTTTTATTGTTAAAGCTATTTGTGCAATGCTATTGAGTTCTCACTGACCCACAAAATTATTCTACTTATGTAGGGAATGTTAAGAAAAAGCTGCCTTACGAAGTCACATAATACGTAAGGAAGAATTATACTGCTGGAAATAATCAAGTTAGTCATTCTGCCTTTGACAGAATTTACTTACATAAGGTTAGTTTCTCCACCACTAGCCTTTCAGGCAAAGTTTCAAGTGGAGTTGGTTGAATTTTTGCAGGGGTAAATGTATTTAAAGAAATTTTTCTTCCTGAATGGGGCATCATGTAAGTTGGAGAAGCTGAAATGATGAGGGAAAAAAGAACCATTAATAATAAAAATACTCTGACCTAAACCAGATGTCAAAAACTGTAGCCACAGTACTGTGTGTCCACCCAGAAAAATAGATACCACATTTATACAACCACCTGCTCAGCTACCAATTTTTGACTCTAGTGTCAAAACCTTACAGTATGAAGGACAAATCTTAAAATCTCTCTTTTGCCACAGAAAGCAGCAGCATAAGTTCATGATGTTAAGACAGAATTAACGGGTGCCTTGCCTGAAGACTGGCAAAAGCATTTGTGCTATTTCTCATAGGTTATGAAGATTGCACCTGAATAGGCTTTAAATCCAATATGTCTATAAAATGTCCACACAATGCATTAATCTCTAGGCAACATCCAAATAGTAAAGGAAAGTAGGAGAACTAAACATCTATGACTTTAATTGTATTAGGTCTATTTTCTAATCACTCCTTGGTAGAAAGGTGACAACC
This sequence comes from Chloebia gouldiae, assembly GCA_003676055.1. NCBI lineage: Eukaryota > Metazoa > Chordata > Aves > Passeriformes > Passeridae > Chloebia > Chloebia gouldiae. Next base: position 438,608 of record QUSF01000153.1, on the reverse strand, counting down.
AGATCCTAGGACATTCTGGTTTTCTGTATTTCTTCATCTTGTATATTCTCAGTTCTGAACTGATTTTGAAGACACACAAAATTTCTAACCAGTATAAAATGACGTTTTGAGTAGCTGAGAATTTTCATATACTTACAAGCCTCTCAGAGCTCTTTTTCAGTAACATAAATTTTCTTAAATTGCTTATATTCCTTCTCAAATATAGGAGGCCTACCCTATCAAATAAGCTGCTTATTAAAATCTAAACTGTACAAAATAATGGGGGAAAATGAAAAATCCTGTAGTATAAAAAAGGATTAAGTCCAAACAGGTAGAATACTGTTGTATCAGTAGTTTGATCAGGAAACAGTACAAGTTTCCTGATCAAAGCATAAGTCTTTAGATACTTCCTTAGGAAGAATGATTTTCAATCACTTGACACATCCTATTATATGGTAAATCTGACGTAGCTGAAACCATTTCCAAAGACACAGTAGAATCACAATGGGAAATCATTTCCCCAGACACATGCACATGGATAGAATTCAGCTGTAAATCCTTTCAAGATCACCTAAACTTTAAACACACAGCACACATTGCGAAAAAGCTAAGTACATGCAAAGCACTCTACAGGTTAAACCCCAAGTAATACTGAAAGAAACAAGAAATAATGACGTTTTAAATGTAAATGCAACACTATTCTTGTGAGGTTACTGCCAGCAGAACATTATAATGTCAGGCTGGGAATACTGCATGCTTCCTGAAAAGCATTACCTGTAATTGAGCTGAGTGTGGACAGTGCAGAGAAGTCAATGCAATAATAAAAAAAATAAATTAACTATGATTTCATTAAATCCTTCATTTACTACCTCAGCCAACAGAGATGTTATTTCAATTATTTATAAATGTCCATACCCACAAAAGGATAGTGCAAAATGTAAAATTATTGTTTATGTACATTTTCATTTTCTTCAAAAGCAGTATCCTTTGTTTACTTGTTAGCTGCAAACACTGCAAAGATTACCTAGACAACAGTTAAGAATTAAAAATTAACATAATTATAAACTATAACCAGTACATGTCTCCTGTAGATTTTCCCTTGATGGAGCAGCAACAGAAGCCAGAAATTCATCCACCTGCTTCAGAGACAAGGAATTGTGTAGGGTTTCCAAAGGGCAAATAGAAGGCACCATCGAATACAGTTCAAAACCTAAAAGAAAAAAATAATAAAGAGATTTCGAAACATAAGACAAGATTTAAGGTACTGCATTAATGCATGATAAAAAATGCTTAGTTACATGAGCACGTGCAGGCATAAGTCTCTTGAAATCATGGAAATTAAATATTACAGAGTTGGAACAAGATGAGCCAGTTTCCAGCTAAAGATAAAATATATGGGATACAACTCCCATGTACACATGAAGTACATGTGTACACATAAATTATTCCAACATGAGAACTGTGCCAAACCATACTCCCAAATCAATTAATGAAAGATAATTTCCCTTTAAGACAAACTTAGCAGATGGCTAAAAAAAATTAAAAGGTCAGTAAAAAGGTAGTATTTCTCCTACTCATTCTGAGAGCTGGCACAAGACTAAATAGGTAACTCATTCATGCAAGATAGTAGGATAGCTATTTTGTTAGCAGACAAGAGCTAAAAATGCTGTATCTTCCAAGAAATAAATTTGCAGAATTCATGTTCTATCATCTTCAGTATTCTGTGAAAACAAACTGTTACCTTTAATATCAAAGGAAAACCACTGTTAGCATTTTTATATCTTGAGGTTACATGGTTTTACAGATAGATATACACCTACCTTTATGCATTTAAAAACAGTATTGAAAGACTACAAGTTTCATATATTGGAACAGGTAAGTAAAGCAACCCAAAAACCTAAAAATTTATTGAACTTTGCTTTTCTATGTTAGTAATGATCATACACTAACCATGCATATCCATATTACTAACAGGCTAAAAGCATTTACACATCTTGGCTAAAAAAAATTTGTAGTCCTCTAAAGTGATTCAAGTTTGGTAACTCAATAAACAGCTTTTCATCCAGTTGCATTTCAGAAGAGGAAAACATGTCCATTAGTGTTTTCAACATACAGCTGTAACATTACAACTTTGCAATTCAATACTGTAAATTTCTTCTAAGAGAATTAAATGAAGAAGCAATAGTGAATGAAATAATGTTTAGAATTTCAGTTCAAGGTACATTTATTAGAGATAGCATTATGCCTCGGAACTGTTCTTTCCCATAAAATAATAAGCAACAATGTTCCTGTGGTATCCAATGTTGCCCATTCACTCCCCATCAGTACTTTGCATAAAGAAGAAATTCAGCAAGATTTCAACCCCTAAATATCTATACTTATATTTAGATCCACCTTGGCCATATTCAAATTTTGGGGATTATTACTACAATATTCAAACAGCTGAGGTATACTTATGTAAGCTTCACTTAAATTATAAACAAAATGTTGCATTTCATGAAAACTTGGGTTTTGTGTACAAAAGAAACACCACCATACTATTAATTTCTATTCTCCTATAAAGTCAGTAGCTAGCCTTCAGTGTAAGCACTAAGATGCTTACCATACATATTAATATCCTAAATAACTATATGCATGCATGCAAAGCGCAAACCCTTTCTTTGCCTTACAGTAAAATGTATGATTTCTCTTTTCCCTAACAGAAAATTCACTATCACTTGAATGAGAATTACTTTTTCTAATTTTGTAATTAATGAGGTGGGACAATGTCAGGTTAACCTTTTAGTAACTATTGTTATAGTGCATGTTACAGAGAACCAGAAAGGAATTCCAAAATGCACTCATGCCCTTTAAAAGAAAAAAAGACTATAAATAAAATTTTCTTGTTTTAGCAATTTCCCCTCCAAATTTTTTTGTTGAGGTTTGACAATTCTGCTGTCAGCTAGTCATATCCCAGCATGTCATTGTAGTATCTTTATTTCTACGGGATATGGCTTAAAACATAGTTTGGAAATCTATGTGTAGTGTTTTATTTGAATGTTTTCAGATAAATATTTTATGGTAAGAAATACATTTTATGATGAAGAAGCCCGACAGTATCCCTTTAAGAAGGCAATTCCCTGTACACTAACAGACTTCGATTTTTGCCTGTATTTGTTCTTAAAGCATCAAAAGGCAAGCCAATGAAAGGGTTAACGCAGTGTCTTAAAAAGCCACCCTGCTGTCTTAAGATTCAAAAACTGTAGAGACATACCACTGGAGCCTAGAAATTCCACAGAGGAAATGGACCAGCACCTAAAGAGGTGTGGGTGTTCTGCAGAGGCCCAGAAAATAAGGTATAGCACTTTCAGAAGGTACTTGTTTCACCATGTTCCTTGAACTAAAGATGGGGGGTGGGGAGGGGGGCATATAGTCTGAAATGAGTTAAGAGGGTGTGACAACAACATAAAAGTAAGAAAAAAAACAGAGTGAAAGGGACAAGGATAATTAAAATGATAGTCCAGAGGACAGACAAAACAACATCAATATGGCATTATGTTAGTAGAGAACCCCTGGAAACCTGCAATATACTTAGGGTTCAGAGGAGCTCATACTGCATGCATTAGTCTTGTCAAAGATGTGTGGCAAAACTGCTGCATTAAATGAATCGAAACAATCAGTGTGATTGATAAAAGCTATTTAGATCCTTTTTTTAAAAGAATGGAATCACAAAAAGTGACTAAATGGAACAGAAAGTAATTCTATTATTAGCCACAGATTCTCAAATGAAGTTCTTACTTTCTGACTTTGTATGTTTTGGAAATATTGGTTTGAGTCTTAACATAAAAAATGGACTCGACATTTCTATTTGAGATAAAACATTAGACTTGGAATTTTAGATCTTAAAAATAAATTTAGCTGTACTACAGTTTTCCTTCATAAAGCACTGCAGTGCAAAAATGCCACTATGGATTTAAAATGAATGTAACAAAATACTACTCTGCTTCTAAGCAAGGCTTAACAAAAACTCAAGTCTTCTTTTTTTAAACTTTCTTTCTAAGAAAATATATTTTGAATCTAACATGAAAATACTGATGATTTCCACTGCAATTTCAATATCACTATCACTGAACTCAGCCAGCAGTCATGCACATTTTAAAACTGCAGTTAAGAAATCTGCAAAAGCTACATTCAGGTCCAGTGGGTCCTGAAGACTGAGTCAACTTTTCATGAACAGGATATATCTAGGGCCTATTCAGTCATGTAGAAAGGGAGGCGCAAAATATTTTGCTGAGGAAGAAAAAGACATACCTCTGTCCTGTGTGTTAAAAGAGAAATTTTGCAAACTGAAGATAGTTAACTCTCACTCTTGAAGCTCAAGAGGTCAATGCTGCTCAAGAAGTCACAGCTGTCTTGCTGTGATTTTTAGTGCAATATTTAAGTAATTTGCACATCTGATGAACAGAGAAGTATGAGAAGTTAAAATAAATTTTTGTCCCATAAATAATATAGCAATTTAGAAGGAATAGAACCAAAGCTTCTGCTTTAGTTTTTGTAATTTAGCATCACTTCAAGAAGATAGTCATAAACTCCAGCTGTCAATTCAGTGATTTATTTTAGAATGGGCAGGCTCAGAGAATCAGCTCAGCAGGAGAAAGACAAAGAAGAAACAGCTACTATCAAGAAGTGTATGTCTAATAAGATAAGATTTCATTGTCTGTATCTTATACCATAAAGTCTGATCACACAAGAACTTCTGGAGAATAATTTATTAGAGAGATCATGATTAACAGTAGCACTTAATTTTTTTTTTGCAGATTTTTCTAAGTAATGATTTTTGATGTTGTATTTATACTAATGAATGGTAAAGAAAGGATTTAGTCTATCTAATGAGTACAAATATATTTGGAATTGTGCTTGAAGTTAGGAACGACAGACGGCTGGATGATACTGTACACCCCGTATTTGAAATAAAAATAAAAGGGATGAAGCAAGAAACCTTTTGTTTTTGATTTTGTTTTTAAAATAAAAGCAAAACGTACCATTGGTTGGGTGTCGAGCAAATGAGATAGAAAACCTTTTAACAGCAGAACCGCGTGTGGTGTCTGAGAAAGAGAAAAACAGGTACCTGAAATTTATAACAGCTACCAAAAGTGGGAGATTTTAAAATAGAAAAGGAAGAAGAAAGGAAAAAAGAAAAGATGAGAAGGTATTAGAAGTGAGTGGCATGCAGAAGGGACCAAGGAAAAGGGCTAAAATCTAAGTAGATGTTAAAAAGAAGAAAATTTGGATTGTTGGTAACTACAAGATGTGTAATGACGTGTATGAAAACAAGCAGAATGAGCTGGTGATTCTGGCATACGAGGTTATTCAGGTTAGCGTCGAATACTGAGAAGTGAAGTGGGGGGAAAACAGGATGAATACTGTTTCACCTCAGAGTTACGAAGGTGTGCTTTGGTATCTTTACATTCTGAAATCTAGTGAGTGAGTTTCTTCTCTATGCCAGATTATCCAAAACTGAGAATCTCCTGCTCCTTTGTAATCCAAACCCCATGAAAATAAAAGGTCAGGAATCCTAAAATTTTCACCATCAGTATTTAACTTTCTACTTTATAATTTCACTCCTTGTATATGCTCCAAATAATTTATTTAATTTCAAGATCAATTAGCAGTGATATAAACCAGAGTTTAAAATTATTAAAGAATTTAAAACCAAAGCTTTCCGTTTACTTAAAATATGCACTTGCTGGCATCTCCTGACGCACATTACGAGCCTGTGATCTGATGTTCAATTCAAGGCAAACAAGAATTAACTATGCTATTAAGTCAAACATAAGCAAGCTATGGGCAATAAAGAAGCAATAGAAACTCATAAAATTAATACTAAGGCCAAAGATTCTAGGATTCCATTAAAATCTTTAGAAGTTCAATGTGGCACATGGGTCGTGCGTGCATGTGCGAGAGTGTGCACATACCATCTATGAAGCCAGAAGAAGTCAGCTTTTTACGATGCGTACGAGCATAATCCTGTAGGTTAGGTGCACTTGAAGAACCCCCGAGCACTGAGGTGCTAAACAGGCCCGCACAGTGAGACCCTGATGGGAGTTAGAGAAAATACATACAACAACCAGGTGTTCGTCCATTCACATTGGGGATGCATGCAGCATGCAAGCACATGGCTCTTACCACACAAAAGGCAGCTTTTGGCAGTGCCTTGGACAGGTTCACAATATGCTTGTAATGTCAGAGTGGGACTTGTAGGCTGAAACTATCATAATTTATTGTGCTTCTACTCATGAAACAGCACACTCTGTTATATGTGCAAAGAGAGGACTGGCTTTAACAAAGTGAGTTCTTGTCCTGTTTTCACTTTTGGTAAAAAAAAGTTACCAGTTAGCATCAATGTAAACATAAACAAAACAACAAAACAAAATGAAGATGATGATGATAATGATTGATGATGATGATGGATGTGAAAGTTGTGTTTTTGAATATCTGTATTCCTGAAACAAATATAAATTGGAAAAATACTGCTTATTGCTTTCATCCAAATCAACCTTTGAGATGACAGGCTGCTATGAAGTACTCACACAGTTCCACAGACCTAGCATGTGTAATAATTCTAACCCCAACAAAATCTTAACCAAATTGGAAATATTCTATTCAGATTTCAGCTACCATTACTAACAATGTTACAAACTGAAAAAAACTGAAAGTTTCATCAAGTTTAACTTGACTTCCTTTCCTGAGAAGACTTTTGCACAGCTCCATGCAAGTGACAGTACTTTGTTACAACTCATGCATTCCTGCCACTAGAATGGGAATTTAAACAAATCACTGACAGTCACAGATAAAAATATAAAAATAACTTTTGTAATAATCAACCATTAATGAAACTTACATACAACAATGAACAAAATGGGAAAAAAGTTGCAAGTATTTTTCCTTTACATTTTACTACTAGTTGAAAGGAGAAGTAATTTTTCACTCAGAAATCATCTTTTACAGTTTAGATAAGTAACAGCAGATTTTCTTTTGAAAACCAGCAATACTTCCTTTCACTACTTATAGGAGTCCAATGAGGAGAAACATTACTAGCACATGTGACCAATGAGCCAAAATAAATTGGTGCCTGCTCTGTGGCAAAAGCCTTTCACACTAAATAAAATACCTTAATCTACACAGAAATACATCAACTTCCACAAGCCATATTGTGTCACATAAAAGAATATTCATTTAACTTTAGCAAGCACATAATAAAAACCAGGACTTCAGTAAACAAGAGCACCTGACTGTATGCATTTTGCTATGGGAAAAATATAATGGGAAGAAAAGTATCACAGAAAGATTAGACATACAAAAACACGTATCTTTGCAAATAAAGGAAAAGCTACTTCTAAATTTATGCATCTAGGTGATGCAGTTATTTATACTTATTATTTCCCTTGAAAAGACATACAGAAAAAAAGCAATATTGATTTACAGAAGTGCATGATTTCATTTTTTGCATGTGAGTCATATGTATGGCTGTTTTAATAAGGAAATAGAAAAGCACCACTTGAATTAAGATAATTTTAAAGAAGCCTTTGAATGATTTGTACTAATGCTGAAAAGAAGAAATTAATTTTAGAAGAGGAGTATGTGCAAAACCCCAGATGATATCAAGAATGTTTGCTCCCCATGTCCCTCCCCTCAGAAAAACATCTTCACTTTCATCGATTACCGACAATAGGAAACAGAAATTTTAAAGAAAAGTGTTTTGACTGTTTCCAGAGCAGGCCATTTTAATCCAAAATATTCTTGCAAAATCCAAAAGCTCAATCAGAAACAGCATTATCTTAAAAACCTGCTTTATGTTAAAAACAATCCTGTGTACCTGTTGTTAGCAGGACAAAATCAGTAGTATGAAGGGTCTCAAACAATTTGCTCTTTTCAGTTATTGTTGCAAAAAAAATTGTCCAGTCCATAGGCAGACACTCAGCATATGTTACTGATAACAAGTACTATTGGGTCCTGTTAACAAAAAAGCTATTCAAAGAATATACAACTATAGAGAACAGCAGGCAGATGAAAAGTGGATAACATAAAACAAAATTTTAACTGTAGGCACATACCTAGACCACTCTGCTTTTGTTCCAGAATAGTTCTTGGTGTTCTTAAGTTACTATTGCATTCTGATAGGACCTGGATGTAAGAAACAGAAAAATAAGGGAAAGTAGAACAGCAGCATAAAACATCCATTTTACTTGATACAGCAGCCTGTTTCAGACAGACAAGTGTTAATAAGCTGTATGATAAGTGTTAGTAAAAATATGTAAAGGAAACATGAGAGATCATGCAATATCCCCTTCTGAAGGGAGTCCATTTCACATGAGTTCCTTGCAATGAAGTGGTGCAAAGCAAGCATTCAGAATGAGAAAGGACACAGACCAAGACTGATATGAGAACAAACATTTGAGACATTTTATTTCATTTTACCAAATGCACTTTCCTAAACTGCGCCTGTATTGAAAAAAGGAGGGGAGGGAAGGAAAGACAGACAAGCTATTGAGGACACCAAATGATCACTGACCATGCACAGGCTCAATCAGTATAATCTTCAGATGCTCACAGCCTTTGCCGATATAAACTTTTCCAATGTATTTTAGAATTTTCTACAATAAATTATGAAAATTTTCAAAGTAAAAGGATATGGTTACAGAACACCATCCATTGTCCTACATGTTAACAATATCTTGACATTCTGAATAGCTTTAGATCTTCACTGGTAATTCCAAAACATTTACTGTTTCTTTTTTCCCTGCTTTTCCCTTACCCCCCATTACAACGAGCAGGTTTCAAAATATTGTACGAGTCAATGGATGATGTACTGTGTTGGGAGTTTCAGATACCTCCAGATATAGATGGCAAGAATTATTAGTGCTAGAGTTTTTTCCCTGCAATAGTTAATACCAGGCCACTGAAAATATTATATATGCAAAACAAGTTTTGAATAGCAACATGAAATACCAAATAAATTATTTTAAATAGTATTGGTTGCAATTATTATTTTTTGAAAATTTACCTACCACCAAATTAAGCAATGCTGGTTTTAAAGTCTTAAAGGACAACTAAACCAAAGCATAATTCTCTTTCATTAAGCAGTATACTAAGTCTTTTTTACTGTGGTAACATTTGCAAATCCTATAAAGAAATCAAATGTTTATGAAAGCGTGTAACATGTTCAGTGGAAAAATATGCACTTGGTCTTTTCCCCCGAAACATTCTTGGCACTTAATTTTAAAAAGTGGAAGGTATTGCTTGAAACATAATCCGTAACAAGGGATTAGATGTCCTTAAAGACAGTTGTTGCTTGGAATGCATAAAATGTTTAATGAAGTAAAGTTTAAAAACCTGTTGCCATGAGCCAAAAATACTGGATGTGAAAGCCAGTGATTTAGGGGAGACAGGGGAAGAAGTGATTTGTTCCCCTGATCTGCGTCTTCGACGCCCAGTACCCACACCACTGGTGTAATGCAGCCAGGTACCAATACACTCTGGGCTAGACACACTCAGGGGGCTCTCTTCCTGGAAGTGAGAAAGGGGGCAAAAAACAGCAAAGCATGCAAAGTTAGATTCAACAGAGCCAAATGAACAGAAAAGAAAAAAACCCAGTCTGCTTGCACCCTTTTACATACTACCTTTAAAACTATTAAACAGCAAAGAGAGAAGAGTAATAATACAATATTAGAAAGTTATCAGTTTCATTTTTATCTCTTCATCAACAAAACTTCAATCAAATTTCAAATAGACTAATATTATATTAGATATGAGAGAAAACATTTGTTATCAATAATTGATGCATAATTTTAAGAATTTTTCACATGTTGGAAACAGAACTTCTGTTATCCCTGACAGACTGTTTAATAGTTTTTCCCCTCCTAAGTACATTAAACTTCCCTATTTATTACTTAACAGATTCCATTTCTAGTCTATAAGCTTATCTGAATGCTTATTTTTAAATTTTAAAATTTCCTTTGACACTTTACAGCTGATAGTAGCACCAAATTGTTTGGTAGTAGTTTTCCAAAATTAAAAATGTCTTAAAAGGTATGTTATGCTGGACACCTTATTAGGACTTCAAGGGAGTGTCAGGCTAAGCACCCCACAATATCTACAACATTACATATCATTAGCAATAACATTCTTTGTAATACAGAGTTTGCTTCCCAATGTCAATGAGCTTTACAGTCTGGTTTTGCCACTATAACTTAGCTTTTTTTTTGTTTTATTACTCAGTCACAGTTGCATTCTTTCTGTAAATATTGCTGACTATAACCCAGATTAAAATTTACATATAATCTCACACCTGAAAGTGTCCTTTCAAATTTACGGACAAAGGTGAAAACAGAATTACCTTACAGAAGGAAAAAAAAAAAGGGGGGGGAGGGAGCAGGGAAAAAAAAAATGTTCAAGGCAGTTGCAGTTTAAGTTGCAGTGACTTTTTAAAATTGCTCCAAAATACTGTTTAGTTTAAATAATCCAAATACTAGTTTTGCAGATTTCAGTAGGCCAGATGAAACTTTTTATTTTACTTATAAGAAAAATATGTTTTACAGTGTAAGTTTTCTCTAAATTGTCTATTTCATTCCAGCAAATAAGCAAGCTCTGAATGCTGAAACACATCCCATTTTAACATATATTATCTGCACAGTCAAAATTTGGCAATTTGTGCTTCTGTTATCTTGTGAAAGTTAACTTTGATATAATTTATTGAAGTGGTTGAAAGTCTGAAGTAATAGACTATTAAGCTGTGCATAAGTGAACTCATAGCTAGGAGGGGAGTTTGCATGATCATTGCAAAAACAACTTTTAAAAATCAAAAATATTGATGTTGTGAACATTTGTTTATGAAAAAACTTGGAAATAGAAAATACAAGACATTAACATTTATTATGTCTTTTAATTTATGGAAGTAATATGAAGTTATACAGACATCCTTACAAAAGGGAATCATGCATCTTTTTCTCTCCATACTGCCAATAACCAAGTGATTTCCAATCTGTAATCATTTTACTGCATACAGACAACTCATTCCCAACACAAACATGAAAGAAAAAGCTTTTGGTGTGAATCTTCATTTCTGATGGCTTTAAGCAACTGAAAATGAGGCAATAAGAAGCTGTTAGTCTGCTTCTAGCATTAATATCACAGAAGTGTTTCTATGCACCATCTGAATTTCCACTCAACCATCCCAATGGTATCAGTGATACAGTCGTGCATCCCCCCACCTCTGTGACATTAAGCCATATCTGTGAAGCACACCTAGATGTCATGGCTTTCAAGACAGCAAATTAGATTGTTCAAGATGTCACCTACAGAATTCATGAAACACAAACACTAGCCACTTAAAAAAAAAAAAGTTTTCACTTTATCTTTCTTACCTTCAAAAGCTTGGTAAGTGGAGTCACTTTCACTCCACGTGAAAGCAAATACAGCAGACGATGTCTCACATCCTGCACCTCCCCATCCACCCTAATCCCTCTTTCCCTTTCAGCATAATCACCCTGAAAGTTTGCTCAATTCCCAGTAGTAGCTGTCTTGTAAGGATTAATAGAAAAGCAATGTATGTTAGTTCGTAGATGTAGGTTTAGACTGAAAGAGTCTTCATTTTCAAATATCAACTTTACTTAAATGGCTTAAAAAAAGGAAGTAAGTCTTATCACAGAATAGTAATAATTTAAAAAAAATCCCTTCAGAGAAATTACTGCCAGGGAGGATTTCCCACTGAGTAAGGGCAAACCTTCTGTGAGATGTATCATGCTGGTTCTATATAATCAAAAGCAGAATTACATTTCGTATTGTTTTCCTAAAAGCAAGCAAAAGTTAATGTCTTTGACAGAAATTATATGGAACACAAACACTTACTTCAACAGAACCAATCTTCCTGGATCTTGGAAGGGGTGACTTTCTGTGTATGTGAATTGGGTCTGATACCATAGGCTTGAACATCACTACTGACCGATCTGTTTCATCTCGTTTAGGAGCGTGAACCTCCTCATCGCTGTCATTTCTATGAGAGGTTTTCTTTGAGCCTTCATTCTACAGAAAAAACATAATTAATTCTCAATTTGTCTGCACACCTTCAAACAAGTAGACAGAAGTGGCTCTTAAATAAATATTCTGCATAAATATAAAACATGCTGATTTTAAAAATACAAGAAGTAAATCACATTTTACTGAAAAAAACTGCTCTAGGCTTTAATAATCTACATTCTTCTTCTATTTAGAAGAATTCCAGCCAAGCTTTGCTCTTATTCCTTTCTCAAAAAGTAATCCTAACTCCACTTACCCGACCATATATCTTGGAAAATATCAATCCCTCCTCAACAATATGTGTTCATAAACATGCCAAACTACTTTTTCAAATATGTCTTCCAGTTCCCAGAATAGCATTCATGTGACACTCTGATGTTGATATCAGTTAGAGTATTTTGTGTTTCTAGTAAAAGTTATGGCAAAGCTTTAGAACATCTGAATTATCTGTGTCCTTCACCTCACTGCCCATTTAAAATGGAAAATATTGGACTACTTATCTTACTGCATGTTTTTCTACCACAATAAAAACCCATGCTTGAATTTTTTACATAACAATTTTAAAGTGTTTATTTTAAGTATGTCCTTATCCAATAAACCTAAGTTTTGCTTTATAGATATATGCCTTTTTAGGCATAATTATTACCTCTCTGGAGGCAGGTCTGTATCCATATCCAGATGGTAGATTTTTATCTTCCTCACAGCCTTTAGCTCCTGGACTGAAATGCAGCTCTACATGAAAACGTTCTTCTGAAGAAAGTTCCTGAAGTAAAATAATAGGTTTATACTTTAATACATAGCTTAGCACTACAAATTTCTGAAGATATTTATCCATTTTTAAATACCTTGTTTGGATCCTCATAGAGCATGATAACAATCTGTGTCATGTAATTGAGTTCATTCACCACATTTAAGTAATCCATAGCTCGTTTCCATTGTTCATCTTTTGATTCCTTATGGAGAAAAAAAATCAACAAGTAAAACTCAGCTATTTTCTTTAAAAAGACTGATGATTTCACTTTTCCCCCATTTACACAGATTTTCATAGTAGATGTGCAAAGCTAATCATAGTTAAGGAAAATGCAGAGGTACGAAAAAATTATGAATGCCCATGAGTGACTTAAAATTTCTTATCAAATGACTGAAAAGTGAAGGGCAAACTTTTCATGTGTTATTTCAGTATGTCTTTCATGTTTTTTCACCAACGATCATATGTAGACAGAGGCACTGTTTTCAATTCTGCTGATGAGAACTGCTAATATTGCAATAAATTCATGTCAGCTAGTATATTGTGAAAAATGTTTTTAGATATTAAACTAACAGAGATATCAGCCAAATAGAGTAATCGAAGCTTTCTAGTATATGGAGGAGGTAAAACAATCACATCCCAAACTACTTAAATGAAGTCATCTTTTTCATGCTGTAGGAAAGAAACCATTTAGTAATCTACCTTAAAGAAAATTAAAAGTTTATCAGACTTAAACTTGGAGTGTACCTGTTGTAGCATTCCACAGAGGTTTATAAATGCTTTTGCAATCACTGAGTTTAGTCATCCATTACCAGAAGCAAGTATGTCAATATGACAATTTGAAAGGTAGTGTATAAGTCAAATGGTATCTTACAAGCTGATAAGTTTGTGGTGCAGCATGTATCTACTCCAAGAGCTCAGTTTAAGTTTTCCAAATCTGGAGACCTTGTGTTTTTCAGTGTCAAAGACTATCAGATGGAAAACCATGCACCTCTGTAGTATTCTATAACAGTATAGGAAAGTAAGAAAATTCCCTGGACATGAGGAACTTTGTACTATATGAGCAGTCTTGAAATTAGGTAGGGACATCTTGACAATATATCAATGGCCAAAAATAGTATGGCAGTGCAAAAGTAAATGCAAGAGAACCCTGAATCATAACTTGAAAATAAAAGTTGGAAGAATTATTGGTAACAAGAGAAGACAAAAAAAATCTAGCCTTTCCACATCTATTTTTGTTCTAATACATACCACCAATGGAACACAGCATTACTTTGTTGGACATTAGCCTGCTAATTAATATGCAATTTGCAATATGTTTCTGCATAAGTAATAGAAAATAAAGAGTTTGAAAAAATTTCAAAGATACTTCACATTTCAGTGGATACAGTCAGAGGAAGATTCAGTTCCTCTCAAAATATCAGGGCTGCAACAGAGAAACTTACGTCACATAAGGCACCATAACGAAGGGTGGATAACAGAGAGTGGACATGACTCTCACTGGTGAAATACAGACGGGTACGGACATGGCGTTCTGGGGACATAACACCTCTGGAATAGCTAAAAAAAAAAAGAAAAATGTTATTAGACCATGATAAGATGTGCCCTTATTTTAAAAATACTGTTAATAAATAAATCAATTATACTTTCTAATTTCTATGAGCTAAAAAGATCGCTTAATTTTGAAACCTAGAGAATAGCTGTAATTCTTATGGTAATTAATGTAACCATATAAAAAAGTAACTGGCTTACAGAGGGTGAAGCTTATTTACAGTGTCATCATCTTGAGTTCTCTGAAGATCAGAACGAATTTTTCTGACTAGGGGAGTGCAGTAACCTTTGGCAATCTCCAATTTCTCAGCTTTAGAAATACCATATTCCTGTGTAAAAACAAATTGACTTTCAAAATTCAGTTAAAGATTACTATGCCTTCTAACTCAAAGCTTCTATATTAAAGCAAAGTAGTCACCTATTAGTTTGTTCTGGCTACAAACCATTTTTTAAAACATTTTTACTATATATGATTAGTCATGTAGCTTCCACTAACAAGCAGTTTGCCTTTTTGCTGTTTGACTTGATACAGACAAAAAGTTTTTCTTTCACTAGTTAAACCAAAGAAGTGGATTTACCTTCTGGTATGATAAAGCTCTTTTTCTTAACCATAATATCTATGGAGTCATTCTGCCTTCCTGTTATCATCTCCACCTCCTATCCTGCCCCCAAAACATTGTGGTTTTTTGTTTCTTTTCCTTTCTTTTAACAGTTACTATTATTTGGTAAGCCTGTCTTAGTTTGGAGTAAGCCACTCCAGAGAAGAGCTTCCATTTATGCCAAATAATAACACAAATAGTATTTATGTACAACTGGGAAATTACTGGTGATATTAAGTGTTGTAGCATCATCAATATTCAAGACTTATGTTCTTCCAGGAGCTTCATACTCTGCTGCGCATGGTATGAAAGTTATAATGAATCTTCTTGTTACTCTAGAGAGCAACACAAGCACTCTTCCTTTGCATTATGTGGGCTATAAAGTTTTCTTTGTTCTTCTTCCTTCAGTATGTGTCATGATTTTCACCTCTTCTTCTCTAACTTTCTGTTCAAAATTTCAGCTTAACAAACCCACACACAACAATGCATTCTAAGCATCACTACTATTTTTGTCTTCTATGTCAAGGAGTTTGAGAGATGGGGAGAGAAGAATTTCCTTCACATACTGCATACAATAGGGATAAACACCTCTGTTACAACACTATTCTGTAACTGCAAGGATGCTTGGGGAAAGCTTTAGTCTGTTCTGTCCTGCTATCACAAATCAATTTCATGACCTGCCACTTCCATGATTTTAGAGCTAAACTTAGTTTATCAGCCTACAGAGCATGTAAGTTTAACTTGTCCACCTCTGGCCTTAAATTCTATGAAATATAATGTCTACATTCACATCATGAAGTCTTAGCATTTTGAAAAAACAGCAAGATTGACACTGTCATTTGGAAAGAGCCCAAAAATGAAACTTCTATAAGCCGGAGAAATGAAATTAAAAGCAATTTCAGAAAACAGAGTTATTCACAAAGGCAACTGCTAAATCTACGATGAATGGTGAAGATGAACCATTTTATTTTAACACACTGCTGTAAAGGAAGGAGACATGTTCATGCTCTAAATTCCAAAAAAAAAATCACCCTGAACACAGCTTAATTAATTAAGAACCAAATTTTTCTGAAAAAAATCCCAGTCAGCTTGCTACTGAAAGAGAAGATCAAATGCTAAAACCTTCTATTATCATAAAAATGTGAGAACTTCAAAAGAAAACACAAAGTATACATTTTCACAAAAATTTAAAAAATATTTATTCTTGGCTTTCTTCTGTTTAATAACTGAAAATGCTTACCTGAGGAATCACAATGTCAGCTAAAGCCTTTGAAAGCCTATATAATTCCATTGTGTTTTCTAATTTTAAGGATCCATTGTGTTGTACATCATATTTTATACAGTCATAAATATCGGGAATTTTGCTAATATCATATCTTCCATTTTTTGTTTTGAAGTCTTTTTCCAACTTGGCCCACCTGCGCAACATCAGTTCTAGAGTTTCGCTGTGGTACAGCTGAATATCTGGATAGACATGTATCTCTTATAAGTAATTAAGGCAATTCAAGTAACAAAAGGACATTTTAATTACATGGTAGTAACAACTGAATTACAGAAGGAATCAAAATAAGTTACTATTCAGATAGTAAGGGATAGCAGGGCATAAAATTAATTTTAGTGCTGAAAGCATCACAATTACAAAGCTCCACTATGATAGCAAAACACATTGCCACAGAAATGCACCACTGGCCCTAAAATATAAGATGTACCTGTATAAATTAGTATTAGTACTATCAATTTTTTTCCTATTACTTTTGTGGAATGCTGAGTTTCAAATAACTATGACAAGAATTACCACAAACATTGGAATTTCTGAAGAGCAAACAGACCTCACTTGCAATACAACCACATTTTCGTCATGCTTTTTGCTTAAAAGCTATGCATACAAAATCAGACTGTGAAAATACTTAATCCATTATTGGCTGACAAATGTTCTGCTAAAAGTGAGTTTAGTGAAGAAAAGTTATGTTACAATTCTCTTTCATGTATGTTAACTAGAGAAACTAAATACAAGTACAAAAACATTTCAGTACCTGCAGACTTTGGGTCTTCCATTCTCTGCCTGATCTGAGAAGTCAAACTCTGTATCAAGTAATAGACCTTGTCACATGTCTTTACAGGATTTTTTATAACCTGCATTGACTTTATCAGTGAGATGCTTCCAGATGGAGTGAGCTGCAATTTGAGACAAACACAAAATTAACTGAACAGACTAGATTTGAAAGACCTGGTGAGATAAGATGGAACATGTTAAAGATACAAAGTACAGGAGAAAAAGAACTCAAGCAGGATTCTATGAATATTTTTAATAATTTATCAACTATCTATTACCTTTGAGGCATCAAAACGTAGTACTATTTACTAGAGATTCAAAAGCAATAAGAAATTCATAGAGCAGCTAATTCCATACAGTAAATATGAATTACTACAAGAATTCATAAAATCATTTCTTTTCTTCCAAGAAAGGAAAATTAGGAAGATGTTTAGAACTTTCTATATATTTAACAAGCTTCCATATTTTCCTTTCAAATAACATCTGTATTCAAAAGCTTACAAAAGTAAATTCTTTTAGAAATATTGTCATTAAGCTACACGCCTCACAAAATATTATCTGGCCTATAGGCACCATATTTGCAATAGTAACTGGTACCTTAAAAAAAATTTGCCTGTTCCTGTTATAGGTTTTTGTTTCTACAGGACTGCAGGACACAAACACAAAAAGAAAGCCTTTAAATGCTCATATAGCAACAACATATGAGATTTCTTCAGAACTGAATCAGTTATAAAAATGGTAAAAGCTACAAATTATCACCATCAAGGTGTGTGTCATTAAAACAATATGTGAGGCTTAGTCTCATCTTTTTCAGAAAAGTCTGCAGAATTCAAATTGACCTATGATATGAAACAGTAATTTATACACAAAATACACACTTATTTGCACTTTCCTCAGTCTCCTGAAATGGATAGAATAATTTGGATGTGGAAAACTTCTGCTCTCTACCTAACACTAAGCAGTTCCTATCTTCCTATTATGACTTAAATCAAGAAATTGATTATTTATACATAATAGGGAGGGAGGCACAGGAATAAACCCCATACAATTTTCCCAAATCACAAGTAAATTGAAAAACCTCCACAAAAAAATGAACCCCCCTCCGAGTTTTTATTGCTTTATGATCTCAAAGGTAAGTAACTTTCAATGACTGAAGAGCACTCTATTAGTTTTAGCCAATTTCAAACCTTACTGTATCTATATAACAAACACCAATAAATCCTTGCATTTTCCAGTTACTGTTGAATCCATTGCTAGGAGTTCTTTGCATGATATTTATATATTTAAATGAATCCACAAAGGGTATATACATGCAGGGTATATTATTCTTAATTAATTTGCTCTCAATACCTTTTTAAAAAATAGCAGATTTTGAGGTCCTCATTTGAGGACCTGTATTTAGTTGCTACACGAGACAGAGTATGAGCAATTGAAAGAGAAAGAAATTTTTTAACTATAAGAAACAATACATTTAAAACCAGGAACAATGACATGGTCTGTACTAAGTCAACATAAACTATATTACTATGTGGTAGTTTAGCATGTTAATGAGGTATTTCATTTCACTGAAAGTATTCTACTGGTTTTCAGTAACTTAGTATTTTTGGTCAAAAAAAAAAAGACCTTGCATCAGATTAACAACTGAAACAGCAGCACTAGGTAGGAAAACATTTTGTTATACTACACACTGTCAAAGTAAAGATTATAAAAAATGCAAACAATATAATGTCATTTCTTGAATAATTAAAATATTTTAATGAACAGTGTAAAAGGTTTACAGATGAGATCCATGTCCACTCCTACTTCAAAGTTTGTAGCTATTCTGATTACCAAAATTGCAGGATGAAATGTCTACAGCCACCTTTGCACTTCAAACTATTTGCAAGCACGCAAGTAATTTTGCAAAACAGATACATAAAGTCACTGCTCAGTACTTTAGCACAGGAATTTCCGGAGTTACTTATTTTATGAGAAACGAACAATATGCTAACCTTATCATAGTCATCAGCAGTAAATTCTCTGTCTCTCTGGAGAATTTCATGGAGCCTTGCTTTAACACGATGTTGACAGCTGCTTAAAGAATCACTGTCACTGTCCAACAGACCATTCATATTAGCACTTTTTACCATCTGGACAAGAATAGGAGTCAGCTCTCCCTCTAAGGCCAGTAGTCCCTGAAGCAAACAATATAGTTATTCAGGCAAATAGATGAAGATGAAAAAATGAGTATCTTAAAAAAAATGCCCGAAACATTAATTTAAATTCAAGATGGTATCACTTGGCTATAGGTTAGATAAACAGGGGCTCAATGCATATACTCACAGAGAAATGGGTCCCTATACACTCACTGCTAGTCTGCACGATTGATACAGATGGTGCAACAGTGATGGTGACATGACACAGAGAATGTTTCCCAACACCAGCTGTTCAGGTCTTGGACTGTAGGGAGTGCAGGTGACCTCTCCCTGAGGCTGGAAGCAACAGCTGCCTGACTTGTGAGTGACATGCTTTGCTCAAGGACTTGTGTTATCAGAGAAGAGCTACAGGAAAGGTCTGCAAACCAAATAGCATCTGGCAGGATAAACAGCAGATAGGAAGGGTCTTAAAGAGACTCTACAGAGGCAAAAATCCAAGCCATGTGAGTCACAGGACAATCAAAGGCTTTGACAAGAGGTGAATGGAGAATTCCAAAATGAAGGAGGCTGGAAACTTTTGTGACTTTTCTGGCAATGGAAGGTCTCTGGAATAAAGAAGGAAATGGTGTTGTGTCTCTTCAAGCCTGCTGACCAAGGGAAAGCAGGTCAGATTACTGAAATATTTCTGTACAAATATATGCACCATAGAAATAAATACAAGTCTGAAGACTTGTAGAGCTTTAAGTTAATTCATATCACAGATCTTGTAGAGTAGTTCACATGAAAGGACTTTTGCTGTAACTACATATAGGACCTTTTGGAAGCACAGTATCATGGTAGGCCTCTATTACAGATTCCTCAGTTTAAAAGGGGAAATGGATGAAACCTTAACACAAGGGGAGAAAGCCACCTAATTGCAGGCCTTGTTTCCATGAGTACTCTTGGCCCTGGATACCTCTATGGCAATATTGCAGGAGACAAGGAAGCAAGATTTCTGGAAAACACCTAGGACAATTCTTTCACAGAGGTTACTGATGAACTATTGAGTGCAGGCATTGCCCTCACCCTGTTACTCACAAGGGCCAGGAAAGTAAAGGTAGATGGCAGTCTTGGTAATTGAAATCTGATGTTATAACAGATCCATGGAGAAGTGAAGAAGACAAATACTTGCATTACAGCCCAGGATTTCAAGTAAGCAGACTTTAGCTTGTTCACAGAATCTTATGGAGAAGAGGACAAAAGTGATTCAGACAGGGCTGTTTAATTAAAAACTGTCTTCATCTGCTCAGAGCACTTCAAATGTTTGGCACATTATTTGGATACTTTTTCACAATGAACTACTATTTGAAAATACCTTTTTCTAATAAACTGTAAATCTCTCCCAGACTTCAAAAGAAAATACAAACCGGAGAATATCAGAATTTTAGAAATGAAAATACCATTTCACATCGTACCTTTGCAAAAGCTGCTGCAGTCATCTGAACGCGTCCCTCATCAGAAGCATAGATTTTGAGATCATGTCGGTAAGTGCTATGTAATCTAAGTAATCCACATCCAGGAAATCCAGCATAATCTCCTACCAAATAAACATTTTGCTCAAATTCTCATCTTGCACTTGATTATCTTCAGAAGAGATTTATAACACTCAATTTATTTGTTTTTTAAATTATTATGATAGTTTTCTTTTTACCTTGTCCACCTGGATACATACACCTGAAAGCTCTTCCAAGTTCCTCTGCTTGAACCCTGCCTGCAGGGGTCAACTCTCCTCCCCATTTTAAAACCAGAAGCAGGGATGGCTCATTTCTTCTATTATCTAATTTTACACAGGGAGAAAAGCTTAGTAGTTAAGTATATAGGTTTTTTTTTTACCAAATGATCAAAAGTTATTTGGTCTATGAGAAGCTTCATCAAAGAATCTCCCCAACATTATGAATCTTTAAAACTATTCTAACATTAAGGACATATTGACCTGGGCACTTTAAACAGAGAAAACAGAAGTAATAAAACTATAAAGAGAATATACATGAAAAATATTTAGCACGAGTCTGAAGCAAAAAGTAAATCAAAACAGAAAAATTAAAACAAATTGGATGGTAAACACCCTACAGTTTGTAACTGTTTTAAAGACATTAATTATTGTGTGAGATTTTCATATACTGGCTCAAAACACCACTTTGGTGCATCACTGAAGTTTCTTTTCATGTTACTTTTCTGTTGCACAAGAGCAGGGTTAGAAAACAAATTTACTACAGAGTTTTAGGTGTACAATTCAGATCAAAATACTGTGAATATCTGCTAACTATACATTCTTTCAAAACAGAATATTCCCCTCTTTTTAACATCAAGACATGTTATACTAGTAGTCCATGACTATTTATATACAAATAATATTAAGTGATTAGGTACAAAAGTAGTACAATACCTTCCTCTTCACTGGAAGTCTTAGGGCAGCCATGAGGAAGATATGTTAACTGAACTTTGCGGTTTATGCCTGAAAAATGCCCATACCTTAAGAAAGAACAGGGAAAAATGAGAGGGGAAGAGGGAGAGAAACATTTTAAATATTTCCCTCCAAAACTGCTAAAATCCTGTAACAGGATATAATAAATCTCTCTTGGTCAATGATATCCGCTTCTTACCAACGTTTACTGAAGCAGTCCTCAGAATAAGCATTAACTCAACAAGTACAGAATTAGCAATAACAACTATGCTATAATGAAACATCTTAAAATACTATCAAATCCTACCTTTTATAAAACTGAAAATAAAACCGGAACCCCCCTCCCCCACAGTAACAAGCAGTATTGGACATGGCACAAGTAATTTATCAATTGAGATCCAAAACTACAGGGGCTATCAGTATCCAGAAACTGGTCTTACAGTGTAGATGGCTACTGGTTTTATAGCCCATTAAGTTCTCAAGCAAAACTCAGTATTTAAAACAATTATTATAAATATCAATAATAATTGCCTGTTCCTTTATATTTTTTAAATTAAAAATTCCTATTACCATTTCACCATTTCATAAAGAACCCAGATCTTTAATAAATCTTGAAGCCTTTTTTTTTCTGTTGTTTTCTTTGTTTTGTTGGGTTTTTAAAGGTTTTTTTTTTGTTACCAAACATTTCAGGCTTAGTATACAAAGACTTATTTATCTTCAATCCTCAAAGTTGGCTGTAAGTAGACAAGTAAGCATGGTGATAGTTCTTACTGGCTTTATCAGATGTCATTATGTCACATTGCAAGAAGCAGACCCTGCTTACAAGTATTTTCATTTTAAAAACATGCAAGAAGACAAAATTTGACATCAACAAAACCTTCTCTTTTTGAATGTATACTGAGACACTAGATGCAGCAATGAGCTAAATTAAAAAGTCAAGACGAAAGAAACCGGATTGATGGCCCATTTCATACATTACATCCCTTCTCTTCAAAAACATTGTGCTTGAATTGTTATATTATATTTGGTAACATTGCAATCCATATACTAACTGGTGGAACAAGTCAAAATAGCAGATATAACTTTATTCCTATGAAGCCTGAAAATTAGACACTTACATTTCCAACACAGTCTTTAGCTGTTCAAGTTTTGCTTTACTTTCTTCAATTTCAGAATCATTGTTTTGCCCAAGTTCTACAAGAAGCTGCCTTGCTATATCAAGTACTTCCTAAAGGAAGAAACATAGGATTTAATTAAATAAATAGATTTCTACTTACAAAATATTACAGTAAAAAAATAAAGACGAACTTGCCTGCAACTGTTTTGGTTTTTTCAGTTTCAGTTTTCCAGATTTATATCCATCACATTTTTCAAAGAGATCAAAAAATCTTTAAGATAAAGAAAAATAATTTAGAAATTCCATTAATAAATTAAATTAGTACTACTCAAACAGGAGGCTCTTAAAGTGATCTAAAACTAGTACCTTTACCATATTTGAAAGTCAGGTTAAAACCTGCAATATGGAAGTCAAAGCAAGCTTTATTCAAAACCCATCTCCTCAGAAAGTTTTCAATGCATTAGAGAAGTAAGAGCACTAAAAATGACTTAGTCTCTTACTGACTTGCTAAGTATTAAAAACAAGAGGATAGTCTATGTATTTGAATTATATACTATTTGAATATGCAGCTATATCAATTCTTAATCTTCAAGAATGATCCTGAACAGAAGTAGGGACCAAAAATACCAAGTGAGCAGTCCTGCTCTTCTTCAGCATGTTCTGAATGCAAGAATCTAGTCCCAAAATAAATAATTCCTTTTTACTGGAACTACATCTAGTTCCAGGTCAATTATGTAAGTCTTATGAATGCCAATATAAAGATGGTATCTACCAGAAATTCAGAGTCATTAAACTTTGACAAAAGTAACTAGAAAAATAATATGATATTGCATACAAGAATAGCTATAAGAAGCAGAAAGTGGAAGTCATGGTCTAGAAATATTCTCTGCTGCATTATTTTTAATAAAAACATTTATAGACACAAATGCATTTTCCATAAAATCAAAGAGTACAGTACACAAGGCACAGCATGTGTTGAAAGAAACCTGCACAAGTAAGTTGACAGTCCTGTTAGAAAGCGAGGTGCATACTTGTAGTTGTATTTGCAGTATCTAAAACCGTTAGATTTAGAAGAAAACAAAACAAAAAGCAACTTGCAATTGTGAAATTCCTGGTTAATTCACTGCTTGCTTAGCCCCAAAATCCTATACTTTTACCAAAATTGTATTTACCTCTGATGTTTTACTTCCATTTTCATTTTTTGCTTTGGTGTTCGATCCCCATGGCGTATTACAGCTATAACACATCTAAGCTCCATCCTGAAATTTCAAGGGTTGTATTTCACAAGTCTGTACACAAGGGCTTTTATTTAATATTAAACCAACTACAATCAAGACAATTGACAAAGTTGTAGTCATCTGACATAACTACAGAAATGATGGAAGCATATGCAAGAATATAACGTTAACTGAAAATGATGTAAGGTATAAAATATAAGTACTGATTTTAAGACATAGGTAACTATAGAATATCTATTTTGAGTAGTTTTTAAAACAATGATTTTGAGGATAATTAAATGAGAGAGCATGTTTATTAGAAGCACATATTAAGCTGGTGCTGGAACAATGATTAGCAGTGGAAGCTATGTATAAAAGATGCTAAACTAATAAAATCTGCTGTTCTGTACTCAGCTTGACTAAGGGTGAGAAACTCTGACTGCTGTTATAGCAATTGTGATTTCTTCCTTGTTTTCAGCACACAAAGCAAGCATTCACAGACCAACGTGGGCACACCTTGCAAAGAGAAAAAAAGATTCACACCAAAGTTACATTGGGAGTTTGTACAATTCAGGTGTAGCTACTATTTTCTTACATTGTTCCAGAAGTGGTTGGCACAATAGGAATGTCTTCAGCTTCTAAAGGAATTGACCACGGTATTTGAAATTGGGGAGCAAGTTCTCTCATTATGATATTTCTAAAACAGGAGTTAAAAACAAAAAAACAAATCAAGTAAGTTTAAGTAAGTTTAAAGCACAGCTTATACAACACATGCAAACTCCAAACAGATTATCTATATGCATTTTTATTACTGCAGTTTTAGAGTACTAGCAGCCATGAATGTATAGATACATAGTTTTCTTTTAACTGAATAATAAAGACCACTTAATAATTTAGAGCTATTACAACTGCTACAGAAGCATTAGACTACGGGCCCTGTATTTGTAAGAAACTTCAGCTTTTCAATTCCAGTTCCTAAAAGAGTTCCTTGGATAGGAATTATTCTTGTTCATTTATATATGCAGACAAATGCCTTCACTGCCTAACTAAAAGTGCCTAATAATCACTAAGCCATTTTCATTACCAGTAGTTTCTCAAAAGTTTCTGTGATGAAACTGGAAAAATAGGTACAGAGTCTCATTGTAACTATAAAATGGCAATGCAGTCTCCACCTCAAGAAAGATGGTACATATAATGCTGTGTTTCACAAATATTTCATCAAAATACACGGAACTTCAGAGTAATAGCTATGTAAGAAGCAGTAACACAGAGGGGAAAAAAAGTTCCATCTTAAAGTAGAACAAGCTAAAAAATCTTGAAAAAACTTGCAACATCCTTCACATAATAAAATTCCAGACCATTACGTCATGCAAAAAGTCATGCTGTATCTCATTACTGCATTCTTACTGTAAAGCCAGTCAAAATGGGCTTAGCCTACTTTGAGGACAACATTTCCTTATCATAGAGTTCTGTACCTAGTTCTATATGATCCCTCATACTTTTTTTTTGCCTCCAGTGGCAGAGACAAGATGGTATGATAGAAGACGCCATGATTCTATTCCAGTTTGATTTTACAAGTATGAAATCCACAAATATACAAGTATACACCAACTTCAGATCAAGGACAATGTACAGCGATTTGGACACATTAAACTGCATCAATCACAACCATCCAGTGGTGCTTCACTACTTGAAAAGATCTCAGGTACCTTTAAGAACTCAATCTTGATTTCAAAATACTTATTCAGTTAGCTTTACACTTTTAAAAACTCAGATGTTTGGGATGATTTTAGGAATAAGGAATTTATTTAATATTTAGTTATTGACTTAGGATTCTCTTTAAGGATTTTTTAATTGTTTCTGTTAATTAAATTTATTGCATTATTTAATTTGTAATAAATAATTCATAATTAATACTAATAAGAAATAATAGTAATAATAAATAATTAATAGTAATAAATAATAGTAATAAGAAATTTGGCAGTACATAAACAACAATAATATGCAAAGGAGTTAATAAGCAAACTCTTACCCCAGTATCTTAGCACAATCATCATAGTATTTCATGGAGTTTTTCACAAAACTGAAGCCATTCACATCACAGACATAGGACTGTCCATTTGCACGTAGCAAATCAAAGCCACAAACTGTTTGCTGTTTTAAAGAACAAAAGTTCAAGGGATTTAGGATTGCTTATTCTAAACAAATTTTATATTTTAATCAGGTATTCATCTGAAAACATGACAAAAACATGTCACACTTTACACTTACTACCTTAACTCAGTTCCATGTTAGGTTCACCCGCATCATGCAAACATCTTCCTGTTTTAAACTTTTTATCCCCAACTTGATTTTATGCTTCCTGCATAGCCCTAGCAGTATTAGTATTGAAGGTCAAGTTCACAAGAGCACAAACTTCAAGACTTACAGCAATCGTAGGCCTACAAGTCCCCCTTTCTGACAATGGTTTCCTACTACATAATAGTTTTTAAGGATGGCAGGCTAGAAATTACAAAAAAAAAATGAAAAACCGTATTTGTTAAAATTTTAGAAGATAGTTTTGACATTAACATACTATTGATATCATTAGTAGAGGATACTAGAAGCTATTTCAACAGAGTCGTTGTTAAGATCTCTAAGCCCACTTTGCTGATAGAGGCCCACACCTAACAGAATGCCATCATAGTCACATACAGGTAAAGGAGACAGACTGAAAACTTCTTATAAAACAGGTGAAAGGAGGGCATGGGACTGAATGATGTTTTGAACAAAAGAATCCTTGTGACTATACAGCAATCTTAAAATGATACAAAAATTTAAATGATCAAATTAGTATCAATTTCTTCAAGTAAGTACTTAATCATATAAGTACCAAATTAACAATGAATCTGTACCCGATGAAAATACTAGGTAACAGAAGTTATAAAAACTGTATTGAAAGTGTGTTTTGCTAACTTAGAAACTATTATCAAAATGTGAAATAATGAAAATATTATACACAATATTGATACACTGTGGGCTAGCAAAGGACAATAGCAACATGTAAATTCAGGGAACTAATGCAACACAAGCAACTTATCCAAAACTTTTCAATACATTAAAGGAAAAATCCTTCTTGATTAAAAAAAGATGTCATATGGAAGTTTAACTTTCCACCTTCCTAGGAGTTCTGCACTAATTACCACTGCTGGCTCATTCACCAAAACCCTACGGAAGTTTCATGTAACAAACAATTAATTAACACTAAATGTTTGATTAGATAGGAAAGCAATCAGCTTACCTTAAAGGCAAGGCATACTTTCCAAGCAATTAACTTCTCTCTTGCATTCAGGATGACTGGATATCTCACTTCTTTTCCTTCGCTGTCTCGTTCTACTTTGCCATCCAGAGCTGGAGACTTCCGGGCCTCAGCATGAGCATAGTCTGGACCTACTGTGTACACCTGTATTGAAAAACAGGACCTCTTGATCCAGTGTATTTAAATTCTGTTGCGTAAATTTGCAAAATGCATACATATAAATCAAACATGACAACAACATCAAAAGATACTAGCTGGTTCTGTCATTGAAAAGGTCACACTAAAGTGTCTTCCTCAGTGGCATTCTCTGCCTTCAGAGAACACACATCATTTACTGACAGCCTGGGATAAAACAAGAAAAAGAGTAATTATAAAAACTCAATTAATAAAAATAAATTTCTCAGTCATTATGGTACAGAGATATAAATGTTTTCTTCTCCAAAACATCTGCAGAACCTGAAGAACAGGTTGAGCATTATTTTAGTTCACTTATGGAAATTTGGCTGCTGGATTAAGTTATTATCTTAATTTTAAAAGTATGTTTACATTTTAGACAGGACTAAACAAAGCAAGGATCTGCCCAGCTTTATGATGACAAGGCAGGAGCTTGAGAGAACAATTGTGTTATCTCTCTACTGCAGTTTTGATGGTCACTGAAGGGTTTGGAGCATATGCTAGACGAGATTTGTCACCAGCTCTTAAAAATAGCTTCAGTTTCTTTAAATAAAAAACAAACAAATAAATAAATATAAATAAATTAAAAAAAAAAAAACAAAAATAAAAAAGTATTCAGCTAAAGCAGGTGAGTGCCAATGCTGCCAATTTAGTGAATTCAAGCAAGAGGGTAAGTAAGTTCAGTGAAACTGCCTAATATAACATTGATAGTCTTATTAAAAAATCCACTACTTATCTGCTTGATGACTACAGAGCAATTAATCAAAATAGTCCCTAATCCTCTGGCAATTTCCAGCTCTTCTTGTTGCAAGAATCTTTGCAGAAAGTTTGTAAAGCTATTACACAAACATGTGTAAACACAAATTAACGTACTGCAAAGTGTTGCACAGAATAACCTTCAGAAGAGTACACCTGGGCATTTTTTTGGGAACATGAAAAGAGTATTCCCCTCATGCACCACCAAGTGATACCAAGAAGCTGACTGCAGTTAATAAAAAGGCTTTTTGTATTAGACCTCATACTCTCTACACCTGCACTTTTTTGTCTAAATACAGTGATCTCTTAGGTAGATTTTAAAACATTGGTTTCACATGTTTTGAAAAGAGCTTAATAGGCCAATATGAACACAAAGGGAAAGAAGTAATCTTCACACAAGTCTGGTTTAACACCTACTTTGTTACTGCTCTGTTTTAGCATTCTCTTATGGTACCTAATACCTCTGTTAAGAAACTAAATGAACGAAAGAGTGAAAATTATTACAGATAAGGTCCACAAAGGTTCTTTTCTTTGACTCCATAAAATTTTAGCAAGTAACTTTTGAACTTTTGCTTATTAGCATCCTAAGATCCACTTCAATTAGACTTCTTTGTAACCTTTAACCTTCAGATAAAATATCTAGGTGCGACTGTTAGCACAAGAAAGAAGATGCCATTCTGGCACTAATACAATACAAAAAAAGAAAGACGATATATTGGGTAGCAAGCCTCCAGCACTTGATTCTAACAATACAAGCACAGCTGCTCTACATTACAAGTACTATGTTTAGCTAGAATCAGAATTGCATTTTTTACTTATGAACTGTATTAAGACTCAATTAAAATTAATCCTTAACCAAGATTTAAAACTGACAAGTTCTTTGAGGACTTGATTGTTCTAAATATAAATAAGAATGTGCCGTTGCCATACCTTCACATCCGTTCCATCTGTAGGCATGAATTCCTCATAAATATATGAGCCTGTTTTCCTCACACTGCTTTCAGGAGAATAAACACTGCTTCGGCTGCCAATCTGAAAGATGTATTTTTCCATTAAAAACTAAAAGAGTACAGCTTGAAAAATTTTGAAACTACCTAAAATAACACACTTGTACTGAGAAAACATTTCATGTACCAAATGAAGCAAACTTTTCACCATTGCCAAACGATTTTTGTAAGATTCTAGAAGTACAGTCATGGTGTGTGCTAAGAATCTGCAGTAGCTAACCACCTACTGAAAGAAACATAGGCCTTCATTCAATCTATATGTTCTCCTGAAATTTCTCTGATTTCTCTATTCCTAAGCAAGCAGGACATGACAGAATTATTCTGCAATCCTGTTAGATACCTAAAGCTTTTCTATAGCTTTAGTACCATAACCTCACCTTTCGAAAGAGCCTCTGGCTTCCACCCCCAGCAGATGTTGGATAATAAATGTAAACATTGTGGTCCTCAGCACTAACTGGCTTTTCTACAAAAGGCTTCTGGAAAATTTCTCCATTCACTTCTACATGATCTTCTCCTTCAATCAAGTTGCATTCTGAAGAACAGTGCAAAGAATAGAGTTGTAACAGAATACAAATGGCATACAATTATTAAGAGATCTACATCAATTTGCAGGTTGAAATAATAATATTCTATTACATCTCTGTTTTTCTCATTTTTACTGACTGCACAATGACTAATTTTTGCTGAACCATGTCTGTGTTAGGTTATTTAAAGACTATGTTCTGGAATTACTGTTGATTCCCTCAGTGTCAGATAGGAAATTGTCTCCTGCAGGTGCATAACGTGTAACAGATGGTATATTTGAAGTGTTTTAAAGAGAGGGAAGTGCTATTTTTGTTTATTTTTCAGTGCCTTTCTCTGAAATATCAGGGAGCTGGCAGGTGAACCGTACACACAGTGTGGTGTTAGATGCTACAGTCACCTTCCATAGAGTTAAAACTGTCTCATACTGTGTGATAGATGCACCCTGCACATAAAATTACGTCCTCTGGTATGAGCAATCAGGAATCTGGTATTCAATACTGGTTAACTGCAAGCAGCAGCTTTAATTTCATTTTTGAAGCATAAAAGTCTCATTTTTCCCTAGATCACATAGACATTTTAATGCAAAATTCCCTTGATCTGTCATTGCAATCTCTTACTGTTGCTTGAAGTCTTCATTTTAGTACAAAAATTCAATTTTTTTGCAGGTACACAAAAAATTAATTCCAATTTATATTCATAGCACAGCATCTGCAGATATACCTAGAAGAGATTTCAAGTATATGGCTACTTATACTCAGAAGGGGAAGAATTAAATAGCCTGACTTGATTCTGTCAATATTACTTTCCTAAGGAAAATTACTAATAATTGTGATTAATATAATATCCTGAATGCTGCTCTATTTAGTGACATATTAGAAGCTCGTTTGAGTAAGGAGGCCCTTATATTCTAGTTATTCTATGATGTCTGTAAGATGTACGGTGTCAGAATCATAGTTCTCAGTTGCATAATTGTACTGCCTTTGGCTGGGATGGAGCTAATCTTCTTGACAGCAGCTGGTATGGTGCTATGTTTTGAACCTGTGACAAAAAAGTCTTGATGTTTTTGTTAATGCTGAATAGTGCTTACACAACCTCAACCTCTTTTCTTTTTCACACACTGCACCTCACAGCCAGTAGAGGTCAATCTACAACAAAGCTTTAAATGCTGGCATAGAAATCAAACCACAAAAAAGAACTGTCTAGGCAGTGAAATTTAGCTTTTCACTATGTCCATACTGCTCTCCACAGAAATGCTAATGGTTGGTATTTTTAATCTGTTGTTTTTACCTTGGGGATTGTTTGGATCACGGTTCAAAACTGCATAGCGAGGAAGTAAAATTCCTTCAGCTTTAAGAATACCATAGACTTCTCTTCTAGAAGAAAAGAACATGAAGAAGTGAGCCAGCAAATCCTACAAATATTTGCATTTTACAATCCAGGAGTAAAGGACGAGAAAAATAAACACAATTTTTTTTCAAATCACACAGGGTAGGTTACATATATGATACTCAATTTACTAATATAATGCTTTAAAGGTCACTGATACAGCTGTACCTTTGCAGTGATCTCTTCAACATCAATAAAAATGCACTTTGCAATGCCAGTCCTTTCCTATCTGGCAGTGCAACAGACATCTGCACAAAACAATTGTCTTGTTAAAGGACATTTTCAACTGTTAAATTTTATACAGAATACTAACTGAAGGCATCCATAATAGCAAGTCTTCTCACTGTTCAGAAGGTTTCAGTGTTAGCATATTTTGCTTACTGTTGTTTTATTAATGTTTGCTATGCATGACCTCAGCTCCAAAAGAAAAATTGCTTTCAATAATCACATGACCTTTGAGTACCAGTAACATCTGTTAAGTATCATCTTCACAGAAAAAAAATACTGTAAATCACATGAATTCTACAATTATCTGAGCCTGTACAGCTGCTATACATACTTATCCTAAATGTATTTTAAGAGTTTAAACTTTTGTATTTGCTAAGCTTTAGAAAATGTATCAGCAAATTTCTAACTTGGTAAATCTTCAGATACATCAATATAAAAACAACAAAAGTAAAAAACACACCTGAAGACACATTCCAGAAAACTATGCACACATTAATAAAGTGTAACATTCACTGTAATTTCATTTAAACTACTGTACAATCATGGAATCACAGGATGGTTTCAATTAGAAGAGATGTTAAAAATCATCTAATTCCAAACCCTCCACCATGGGCAGGGACAATACACTGGAACTGTTGCTATGAAATAACAACAGATTTTTATAGCCTCTGACAAAACTGGCTTGTTTTAAAAGGTGATTAGTGTCATTTACCTGTCTTGTATGTGATACTGCATATTCAAGTCATTGATTATGAATGGATTCCTGAGTTTTGCATAAGCTACTGCTTTGTCCAGTGGAAACCCTAAAATGTTTATTAAGAAAAACAAAATTACAAGACACATTACCAGTAAATAGTTTGGATCCTTTGCATTACATCACTATTTCCACTGGCTTCAAATGTATTTGCCAGTGAGACAGCTATTCTTATATTGTGACAGGCAAGACTTTCTCAAGCAATGTAAACAGTATAATTTAAAAAACTTGCACTTTACAATTCAGTTGTATTATATTAAAAAAGACAAAATAATCACTTCCTAGGAAAATCCAATAAAACTGTTAGACAAAAAAGCTCAAAGGACTTTCAAAGAGCTTAAGTAATTTAGATGTCACAAGTATTTATGGTATTATTAGAAGACTTACCTTTAGAGTGAAAAGAAATGAGACAGTCACATAAAGGCCAATTTTCTACTGGCTCATTCAAAATAACATCCTCTTCAAATATCACCACAGTTATATACTTAAACATGGAGAGGCGTTCAAGAATTTCTTTCATTGGTTTGGACTTTGATTTCTTAGCCATTGAACAAATCCCAACTGCAATTTGTCTTTCTGGTGGCTGGAAAGGAGGTAGGGGAAAGGGAAAAGTAATTTTTATGTGTTCTCAAAACACAACAGGGTTTTAGCAGCACATTATTAGAGCAGGTATTTTCTCTTAAAATTCACATGCTACTATTAATTTAGTTTTTAATCAGGTAAATTGGTAACAGATAAAAAAATGCAACGTAACAGCATATCACATTGCATCCTCACAAAAAATGCCTCAAGAGTTAAACTGTTTAAAAGCTCTATATTACTATTTTTGAGTATTGTTACCACAAACAAACAGACATGATTACAGGCTAAGTCGGGAGTGCTGATAAAATAAATCATACTTATGGCTTACTCTGAAATTAACTAGTAATTGAGTTTTAAATTATGTCATTTTTTTATATCTAATTAACAGTCACAAGGCCTCTCATCACCTAATATTACAAGTGAATTATGAAAAGGACAATTAGAAAACAAGAAACTACTTTTCTAGATTTCTGAACTGTTAGTGCATAAACAGTTTCACTTTTTTTGTATACTCTACATTTACTTTCACATTAAACATTCAATATTTTTTTTCTGTCAGTGGTATTTCTAAAGGCAAAGGCCAACCAACATTGCTCTATAAGGGAAACAAAAAACCCACAGAGCAATCCTTCTTAATTGAACTTATTATATTTTGAAAACCTAGCCAGCTACCTTCTCTTGCCAAAATACGCTCACTGAATTGAGCTACCTGAGCTGCTAATTTTGCACTGCTACTCTGCATTTCCAAGTTACTTATAATCATGGGAAGTGCTTTAGCAATGCTGTCTTGCATTTAAACTTTTTAGAAGAATACACAATTAGTGAAAATTACATCTATTCCATAAAATGCAATGATGCAAAAAGAACAAACAACAAAGAGTTAAAAAAAAATCACACAATGACTCATGCATATTACCATTAAGAGTTTGTCTTAAGCAAGCTAAAAATCGGTGAGCAGAGTGCTCAAAATACAATTCAGAACACTTTATAGATATAATAAACAAAGGTACAATTAAGATGAACTTAGAATGCACTTTCAATATATCAATACAAGGAAGGGGAAAAAAATGAAAAGTGTACTCTGAAGCAGTTGACAGCACACAAAAGAAAATTTTCCAATAATTTTTTTGCTTCCAACTATCCAAATAAATAAAACAGATGCTTATGCCATCATCAAGTTTATTCCCAGAATCCAAATCAAGTCTCCAAATCATGCACATCAACCTCAGTTGCCCTGGAACTCTCTAAAATAAAGCACATAATTTTCCAGTATTCTTCTTTTCCAAATATTACTGACACATCATTATCTGAACATGAACAGTATCTCAATTTAGAACACCATTTCAGTACTAGACTTACATGAGCTAATGCCATTTTTGAGAAATAATAAAATACTGAAAAATATTCTGAAAAAATATTTTTATAAAACATTTTTGAAAAAAAAATTGGAAATCAAAAATAATGCTTGAGAACAAAGAATAGTAAACAAGTGTCCCAAGCGTACTTACAGAGTCATACTCTTCCTCCTCTTCTTCCCCATGGTCATAGAAGTGTTCATAATCTGTAGATCTGGCTGAATCCAATAATCCTTCTCCATCTTCTCCACCCACAAAGAATCTGGGAGGATCATTCTCTGTCGCATTAACAGACATGGTTACAAGACCTATATAAATCTATGTAAAAATTGCAGGCACTCTGGCAGCTGAGATCCTGGGCATGTTTCCTACTGACATGGGAACACCAAAGTCCCCTGCTCTTTGATGTCTTTGCTTGTACAGTGTTGCCACTGTGATTGCGTTGTTTACCGGGACTGTTTAACTCGTTATCATCTGCTCATTACTGACCAGAGTTGCTGCTCCAAGAAAACCACAGTGCGCTGCTGCTTCCCTGAGATGGTATAACTTTTTAACCTACAAGACACAGACAAAAGAGACACACTTGATTAAGGGAGATAAAATAAACTCTTTTTACTTAGAAATGTTTGGACAATTATAAACCTCTGAGCAAAGCATCAGAAATAAAACAGTGCGCACCACACACAGTCTACACTTTTAGATGTATGTTTAGAGCATGGAGAACAGTTTCAAAATTACTATCAAACTACTGATGCATAAATTTTAGAAACAGAAAATATAACTCACAGAAGTAAAAGCTGGCAAATGCATTTTTCCTAACTTCAGAAGGCTTAAACTGAGAGTTTATATTTTACATGAAATATGCAACAAAAATATTATCCAATATTTACAGTATTAACTCAGTATTCATGGCACTGGCTGTTTTTTCCACAGAAATTTTGTGATCAAATGACAATGGTAAACAGACTACTGTCTGTTTGCTACTGTCTGTGCTAATCAAAAACATAAACCCACCATTAGAACTATTAAAAAAAACCCCTAGTCTTATAACTCAAATGAATCTTTTCTATGAAAACAGAATGTATGTGACAGCTTGCAACAAAGTGTTGCCTTATTTTCACTGTGAAAAATTAAAAATTACCGAGATGGACACAAGCATTGCCTTCTGACAAAAGGACTTCTAACCACTAATGTAGCAGTGAAGTGAAAACATATAAAACCCTATTAACCTGCCATGTGAAAATCTAATATTGGCAAAATAACTTGTATACAGAAACAGATCCATAGATTAGGCATCTGTTATTTTAACAAGGTAACTGATGCTGTGACATGTATATGGCTGCATAACATTATTTATAGTGTACCACTACCACTTAGAAAATTAGGAAGCAGTTACTTTATAAGCAGTTTAGAAGCTCATCTGATCCAACAGGTTAGGCTGTTCAGTCGTATGGCATTACGCAAGTGCCATTCAACAATGATGTCTCAGCAGAACTGAATTTGTTTTTAAATATCAGTGAAAATTACTTTGGCTGTCCTAGGAACTAAGTGAAGCAATAGTAAATTCCCACTAGTGGTCAACCATGAAGGGGGATGGCAAGCAAAGCAAAAGTTGCCCAAAAAGAATCTGTCCTAATTCAGAGGCTACGTGTGGGTGAACAATACTGTCTTAGTTTTGGAGACAAGTTTCAGGAGAAAATGTGCTGGAATGAGTATTTCCTCTAAAGAGAAAAAGCCCTTTTTTCAGCCAATGAGAGAAATTGATACCAGCAGGTGAAAGTGAAAAAAAAACATCAAAAGACCTGCTTATTAACAACAAAAAACAACAAACAAACAAACAAGGCACTGGGGTGCTCTAAGGCACAGAAAATTACTGAATAAATGCTAGATATGAATTCCCAGAAACCTACTCTCCACACACCCAGACATCCACCAACAGGAGAACAAAAAAAGGTCAGAAAAATGCCCAGGGAAAAAAATTACAGAGGCTGACTGTGTGCCCTGGAATAAAAAGGCAGTTGATCCCTTTTGTCTCTGGGAAGGGGAAGAGCAGATCACGTAACAGCCCAGAGCAGAGCAGATGGGAAAGCTGTTGAATTTCTGGCATAGGTCTCTGCCTTGCAGAAGCTGATGTTGGGGGCTTTTAGTGTCCTTTCTCATTTTGGTTCAGCTCCTCTGAGGAAGGGAAGGGAAGGGGAGGGGAGTGGAGGGGAGGGGAGGGTCCTCTTGCTTCAAGCTAGCAAAAAAAGCCTAATCCAACAAAAGAACAATGCAAGGTCCCTGGTCCACAATGTCCAGAACACACTGGAAAAAGAGAGATTGAACATAGCCCATGCCACTGTTGCCAGGCTCTGGCCCTGCCTCCTGGTTACATCTTAAAGATAATACAGACATTTCTGGTCATAAAGCAGATAATCAGGGAATAAAGTATCATCATAAAATCACCCCAAGAAATACAGAAACTTCAGACCCAGAAGTTGAAACTGAGCTCTAAGCATTAAGAACCTGGGCCCAGGAAGTGGATTTAAAAGATTTATTTCTTAAAAAAGATTTATTTCTTTTCCCTTAGAATGTGGAACTGTAGCTATTTGCCTTTCAAGCAATAAGAACAAGATGTATTTCAAGCACCTAATTCATCTGACTGTCACAAGAGTCAGAAATTGGGTGTTCAGGTAAATTAATCCTGTTACGGCATGGTAAAGAAAGAGAGCTTTCTAAATACTATTTCTAGCAAGCTTCAGAAAGGCAGAGGTTATGTACTGGCATACATGTACTGGCAACTAACACACAATTTTATAAAGGTATTAAACCAAGAGACACCCCCAAAAAACACTGATGAAGCCAAAAAATGAAGTTGTTCTTGTATCACCTTCCATCCTACTACCCAGAATCTGTATATGGGTAACCAATTTCTTAACAGCTTTCTAAAACTTAGGAAAAAGAGGGAAGAACAGTGACTTGAAAAAGTAAGTTGAAGGTCATAAGATTTTTAGGCCTTCTTTCCCTACCTGTTCCTGTGGTACACTTTGTGAGAGCAGCAGACGTTATGAAGTTTGTGTACAATTGGTGACTGGTTATCTCATGAATAACCAAGTATCTCTAGCCCAAAAGAATTACTTCTCAAATAGATTGGACACAAATAGATTGAAGGAAAAGAGCAATATATTTGTCTACACAGATACCACCTGAAACTCACTTCCCCAACAGTCCTGTCTGAAAACTCATTGTTTTGCTGCTTTCCTCACTCAAGAATCTGGAGACTGTTGGTGATGAGTGGAAAGTACATTGCAGTAGAATTTGAACAGCCACCTAGTTTGCTTGGAATTAATAATTATTTTCTCCAAGATTAACATGGGCCAGCTGTTGCAGTGTGCCTTCATGGTTTACCCCCGAACCCTGGTATCTCCCCTGAATTTGTCCTCCCAGGTGTGTCAACCACTCCTCCTTTCCCCACCCTGACCCCTGCTAGCGCTGTCTGTCACTCCTGGCATCCCAGAAGGGCATGGAGTCATTGGGCAGGTCCAAAAGATGCCCTCCACGCCCGGGGGCATTGGGCCAGCCAGGTGTCCTTTGTCCCCTGAGACCTCCTCTCCCGTACCTGGCTGGTGGCTCCCTGTCCCTTCCCCCCTCCCCTCCCCCAGGTAAAAGAGAGGGAACCACGGGTCCGGGAGTTCTGCTGGAGCAGTGCTTGGGTTCAGAGGCTGCAGGGCAGCTCAGAGGCCTGCGGGCCAGAATAAAAACTCTGGATCAAACCCTCCATCATGCATTAAATAGTTCCAACATATTTTTAAATTACTAACCACTCAGGAAAACAACTTCTAAAAATGCCATTATACCAAAACAGCTTACATTGTGGAATTTACAAACAAATAACAAAGAATCATAAGTAGTGCTTATATGTAACGTGATTCTGTGTGGAGCCTCACTGTTCTGTGGAGGCTGTAATTGATTTTAAGACTCCTCCCATGGGACACCTGATAAAAACCTCACAGCCCTGGGTCTGAGCACTCTCAGCTCTCTGGGCTTTGCTCAGGCTCTCAGGCCTCCGTTCCCGCAATCCCTCCCGGCACAGGGTTGGGGGGGAAATAAAATGGACTCTTGGTCTACTCAGAAAGACTTGTCCTGTCTATTTTCCCTGTCGCCCTTGCGGCTTCCCTGGATCATGATCGTCACTGTAGCTACATGCTGCTACAATTCTGCACACACATATATATATACACATAATAGTAACAAAACAGACCACTGCCCTGTGCTCCACCTCCATACTGCTCCTTTTTGTCCCGGTTTAGGGCAAATTTGGGAGAAATTCTTCAAAGGGATTCCTCTAGAAACTAAATGCAAGTGGCCTCTCCTCCAACTGGTTCAAGAAAAGACTGCCTTGGAAAAAAGTGGAAAAAACCTGTTTATTTAACAGGCAAAGCGTTCACCAGGACAAAAAAAAAAAAAAACCAAACAAAACAAAACAAACACAAAAAAAAACAAAACCAAAAACAAAACCAAAAAAACCACCCCAATATTAAACAAGAAAACCTCTCGCCACTCTGAAGAGATTACAAACTCAGACAGTCCCCTCCATGGGCTGTAGCTCAGCTCGCTCAGTCTCTGATCAGTCCCTCCTTTGCTGGAAAATGCTGCGGCCCAGGCCCGGCCCGGTGGGGCTCAGGTGTGAGCTGCCAGTGCTCTTCTGGGGTTCAGTTCAGAGCAGGTTTAAACAGGTCCAAAGAAGAGGAAAAAAACACAGTCCAGGGAACCTCTTTGCCTCATCTAGCTAAAACTAACTAAAAGCAAAGGAGAGCTCTGTCCTGCTGTCTGTCCATCCGCAGACAACACAGTCCAGGAGCAGGAATGTGGAGGAGTGAGTGCCGCTTCTGAAAACAAACTCTGTGCTTCTTCCCTCCCTCCTTTGCTCTCAGAACCAGGCTTAAAGGTGCAAAATTTATTTCTATTTATTAATGGTTAAACAGACAAATGGGGATACAAGCATCATAAAGTCACCCCAGGACACTTTTAAAGTTTCACTTTTTTTCATGCTGTAGGCATATTCCAACTGCATCCCTTATCAACTTCCAGCAATTTAAATGACATCATTAAAACACAAATAATGTTAATAGCAATTTTTCAGATAGTCTCAAGGTGACAAAAGTTTTCAATATATTCCTGCTAGAACGACTAAGCTAATATTCTCATTAATAGTATATTTAGCAAAAATGTTTGCCTGACTCCTGCTGAGGCATTTTACCCATTTCAAAACTCCAATTCTGCAATACAATTTATGCTATAAGAAATTACCAAAGACAGATAGTTTATTGGGTTGCTGGTGACGCAAGAAACAAAGCATGAGGAGGAAACAAGGTGGAAGCGGAGGACAGAGGAAGAAGACAGGCTCAGTGGAGTCTAATAGCTGAGAGCACCAAGTGCTGCAATCCCAAGAGCTCTTGTGTATGTGTGACACCTTTCTACAGATGAGTCAAAAAAAGTTGATAATTATTTCAAACTTAAATGTGAGACTTTAGAACTACTAACAAGAACCCATACTCAACAACAACATTTTTTCAGGTCTGACAAACAACCAGGAAGAGAGAATAGACAGGACCGTCAAAAAGCAGAAAAAGAATGAAAGGATGCCAAACACAGAAACTGCTGAAGACAATGCTGTCAGTAAACCGTATGTGACTTGTTTATTTTTGTACCTTACACAGCAAGAGATACATATTCACTCCAATTTAAAACTGGACAGAATTCAAACACAACATTTCTCCTGTGTCATGTAATCAATAAAAAAAATAACATTTACATACAGACGTTGTTCTGTTCCCCACACACATCCTATGTGGTGCTGATCAGTAGTTGTCAGCCCATTACTGAGATGGACTAAATCTGAAAAAGATATATTGAGAAGCTCTATCCCGGTATCTCTTAAACACAAAGAATGTTATAGTTACTGCCTGATAATTTTTACACAATAACAAAACCTCAAACCTAAACAACCTAAACAAACCAACCAACCAAACCCCAACAAAGAAAAAACCACAAAGAAACAAATCAAACAATAATCACGAAAATTCAAGGGGATATAAGGGTTTCAAATAAATATTGAAATTTATAAGGTCCAAGGATAGTACATGAATTTGAGGAACCTTTGTCTCTTCAGCAAATACTAACTTCAATAGTCTTATGAAGTTTATCATCACCTTCAGTAACTCAGCTCTGCTCAGTAACATCAGGCAATAAACTCCACTGATGTGCAAAATTACAGCTAAACAATAGGCTAAAAAAAGGTAACAGAAAACATATTCCCTAAAAAAAATTCCCTAAAAAAA
The DNA here is from genome assembly GCA_003676055.1 of Chloebia gouldiae. Lineage (NCBI taxonomy): Eukaryota > Metazoa > Chordata > Aves > Passeriformes > Passeridae > Chloebia > Chloebia gouldiae. The sequence continues at coordinate 398,327 of QUSF01000153.1, read as the reverse complement.
CCTCATAATTCCCAAACCTAACATATTCCCTAATCATGACAAGAATCTCAAGAAAGATGAAAAGTAGCCTTTATTTGTTCCTCTTAGTCAGACACTGATATTGCCTACAAGCCAAGCACAGCTCTCAGACTGCCACATGAAAAGATCTATGCAAATGACAACTGTAAACACGTTAAATTTTTTCTGTCTGTGGGAACACTGCAGATATTTTTTACAATGTTCCAGAAGCATTACTGTATAGCAGTTTATGCATTACTCCACCAGAAAAATTACAGCAGTTCTCATTCCAAGAGAGACTATCCACCTCCCAGTTTCCCTGTACTGAAACCTGAAAAAACCTTCTTAAGAATAAAAGGAGTCTGTCTTCCTTGCCAGGTAAGTGCTTGCATTGGGATTCCCTGATTCCCTGGTAAGGTTCTGGTGGCGCGTGAGCTGCAGGGATGGTTTCTGTCAGACATCAGAAGCTGTCCCTATCTCACACAGCTGCCCAAAGCTGAGCCCCTTAGCCATGCTGTTGACACCTTTGCTTTAAGGTATCTAGGAGAGGGTAAAGAACACTGCACAACAGCTGAGAGGGGTGAGAACAACCGACAGAAACAACTCTGCAGACCCCAAAGTCATTGAGGAAGGACATGTAGGAAGTGCTCCAGGCACTTAGAGATTCCCCAGCAGCCCAGTGTAAAGCAGGCTGTGTCACTGTAGGCCCATGGAGGTCCACAGGGGAGCAGAGATCCACTGCAGGTCATACAGAATCCTACACTCGGGATGGTGCATGTACCCTGAAGGAAGATGTAGCCTACATAGAGTCTGTGCTGGAGCACCACTGCAAGAGCTGTGGCCCATGGAACAGACACATGGACAGGAATGCTGTTCCAGCATGGAGCCTTCTTTTACTTAGGGGATCATATTAAATCCTCAAGTGGTTCTTTATGGATGAATAAATTAATATATTAGAAAAGGTATGTAAAAAATGTGTCATTATATAGTAAAGCATCACACAATGGTTTTGGTACAAAAGATCCCCAAAGATCACTTGTTTCCAAACCCCACCATGGACAGGGAACATTCCACTAGACTAAACTGCTCCAAGCTTGATCCAACCTGGCCTTGAAGATATCCAGGGATGGGGCATCCACTTCTCTGGATAACCTGTGCCAGTACCTAACCCGACCTTCAGCAAAGAATTCCCGCATATTTAATCTAAATCCCTCGTTCCTCATCCTCAAAGTCATTGCCCCATGTCCCATCACTACAGACTTTTGTAAATAGTCCCTTTCCAGCTTTCTTGTAGTCACTGTCCTTTTAGTTACTGGAAGATGTTCATAGAAGGCCACTAAATTGTCAAATTTGCCTTAGTGAAGACACACTGCCTGTCATATATTGCCTTCAATATCTTTCAAGTGCCCCAGGAGGATCTGCTCCATGATTCTGCTTAGGAAGCACCTGTAGGCCAATGAATGTGTTTTCTGGAGAAAAAAACTATGGACTGCTACTCATACTCCATCTTCCGCCATAATGTATACATGCAGATGTTTCTACCCACACACTTTTCAGCTTGGTGGTTAGGACACACTTCTGATTAACAGAAAACAGGGAGTTTACTGATAGAAAAACCTCTGATACAAGAGAGAACAGAGATAGCATTTGTCCTGTTCCATTCAACTGTTCTAACCACTAGGCTATCATAATCCTTTCACTTTCGCTATCCACTCCTAAGTGGGGTTTTGTGTTTTGTTTGTTGTGCTGCTGTGTTTTGGCTTTTTTTTTTTTTTAAGGTGGCCTCTGGATTGCTTTTTACAGGAGAGAGCTTGCTGATCAGTATTCCAAGCAGAAGACAGGTCCTTAGTCTGCCAAATCTTACCAATGAGACACTTCCAAGCACCCACTCTCAAGCATCATGAATCTAGAAATACTCACTTTACTGGCATTTCCTACTGGAAGCAACTCTGCTCAGGAGTACCTAACATTTCTCAAAAATCTGTATAGCTAGGCTAGCTAACAAGCTTCAGTTGCCTAAGTCTTTTTCTGGGGATCCTTATTATTTTCCAAGAGTAATGGATGTTTGTACCAAAAGTAATATTCAGTCTCATCCTCTGTATTACAGTATCTTAGTAACAGAAAACTGAGAAGAACCATGTAAGCCAGGAGTGTGTTAAGAGGAAAGCTTTGCAGCAAGGAAATACATATCTTCTAGGCTGTTCAAAAATAAGATTTCTATTCTTAAAGCACAACTTTTCAAACACTAACTACTTGGCTGATTTCCCCATGTCTGCCTTTTCTCCCAGTAATTATATAGTTAGTTAGGCAAAGTGTTTTCAGCAATTCTGAATTACCAAACCTAAAGTGAAATAACTTTCCAATGGGTCTTTTCCCGACCAAGTTCTTTGCTTGCAAAACTTACTTTTTCCTAACAGTTCACCAGCAGAAGAGTAACTTTTTAGCACATATAAAATTCTAAGTTTATCTTCAAATGTTGCAGTATCACAGGCATATTTCAACTCTCTGGTTGAAACTGCAAAATAAACCATGACTATTCCTTAACAGAAGTGTTAAATCACCCTTGGAAGTCTAGAAAAATCCATCCAGCAAATATGATTCTCTTATCTTCCACACAGAAAGGCAGTGCTATTTGAAACTGGCAAACCACACAAACTGGTATCTGGCATGTGTTTTAAGTTCTCCTGCACAGCCACAGAGTAGATAATTTTCACATTCATTAACATCCAAGTTCTTTTCTAAATCAAACTCTGTCAAACACATCACATAAAGTCATTTATATTTGAGACAAGTTTCAGTGTTTCAGGAAGGCTGGCTTCCAAAATTTTAAAGATCCCACTCACAGATGTCAAAACAGCTTCTCCAGATTCTCACAAAGAACTTCAATTCAACTCTGTAGAGATGAGAGGTTTTGCAAAAAAAATCTGTACCCAAGTTCATTTGGCTCAGCCTCTGGAGGCTTGATCTGTTCTAATCTCAACTGCCAGAAGGGTGAAACTTTCTTCCATAGAAAGAATGAGACAACCAAGATAAGCCAGTAAGTATAAAAATTCGAATTTCTCACACACTGAACCGTAAGAGGCATATTACATTACTCTATACCACAAAAAAAGTTTTACATAGCAAGAATAATTTTGTTACTGATTGAATCAGAGCTCGTTCACCAAGACAAAGAAGGATTCAATAAGAATTTTGATATTCCATGGAAAAAAACAACAGCCTTGGCTTATTACTTAGAGAAATATGATTCAGAAGGGATGCAGAAAAATTGGAAGGATTCAGGCTAATCAGATAGAGGGAAACAGAGCTTAAAAAGACCTATACAAGAATGCAGAAACACTTGCAAACAGATGTAGAGAGTACACCAATATCAGAAATAGTTTGTATGAGAAAGAAAACTACTTATTTCGTTGTGGTTGTGATACAGATAACTCCCAATCTTCCTGCTTGCGACTATCTACAGGGAAACAATAGAAGCGCCAAACCTCCAGCATTTCCAAAGCTAACCAATACTCCTATAAAAGTTCCCACGTTCTGAAAAACACCATAAAAATAAAGATAAATGTAACACAGGACATGCAGTCTTTACATCTCTCTTATCTCTGCTCTGCACATGTAATCACTTCTCAGCTTCGAGGCTTCTGCTGCTGCTTCCCCCGCCCCGCCCCCCATTTTGATTACAGACAGCCATCTCTCCGGCTCCAACTTACACTGAATTTATCACCAGGCTAGGGGATGTTAACAGAGTGCTCCAGACGCAGAGCTGCAAGAAGCGCTCTATGGCTTCTGTCCCCATGCCGGTTCAGGCGCACCCCGCGCTCACCTGCACCAAGACGCCTCGCCCGGCACGGGCGCAGCGCACGCTGCAGCCGCGCAGCCCCGGCGCCGAAGGGCAGAACGACCCGGGACAAAGCGCGGAGCGCGCACAGGGGCCGCGCCCGCCCTGGGCGTGCCCGAGCCCCGCCGGGGAGCCCGCGGGGCTCTGCCCGCGCCGCCCGCCCGCTGCGGCGCCGCTCCTCGGGAACGCCCGCGCCCCTCAGCCCCGCGCTGCCCACCGCGTCCGCCCGGGCCAGCACCGGGGAGGGGAAGAGGGGAAGGAGGGAAGGCTGGGAGGGAAGGAAAAGCAGGAAAGGCAGGAGGGAGCGGCCACCTCACCTGCCCGCGGCGGCCCCGCAGCCCCCGGGAGGCGGCGCCGCCGCTGCCCCGCCCCCTCCTCTCCCTCCCGCCACTTCCGGGGGCGCCACAAAAGTCGCGGCGAGCGGCCGGGGCCGGGCTGTGCTTGGTGTGGCCGGGGAGCGCTGTCGCCGCCCGGGCCGTGCCGGTACCTCTGCGGAGCAGGTGCGTGCCCGCGGCACGGCGGATGCTCCGGGCGAGCCCCGCGGGCCGGGAGCGCGGCGGGGGCGGCGGCGGGAAGGAAAAAGTTCGCGGTGGCGGCGCCTCGGGCATGCGCGGGGCGGAGGCCCTGGGGACGGCCGCTGGCCGCCGCTCCCGGCAGGCCGTGCGCGGGCGCGGTGCACGCTGGGGGGTGTAGTGCGGAGGGAGGCGGCGGAGGCGCCTGCCCGGGAGCGATCCCGGGATCCTGGATGGCGGCTGCCGTGTCCCACTTCGCCTCTTCGGCGCCGGCCCCAGCGCGCCGTCGCACTTGCAAAACCAGGGAGGAATGTAGGCGAGTCTGTCAGTCTGATCGATGCATTTTTGGAAGCACCTGCGTTAGAAAAGCGGCGTTCTGAAGCTGCGTGCTGGAGACAGCTTGTCAGGGAATTTCTTACGTGAACGTACAATGACACGACAAGAAAGAGGGCAAGCTTAGACCCATTATTAGGAGAAAAATCTTTACAGAGGGGATAGTGAGGCGCTAGAACAGGTTGCCCGGAAAAGATGTGTCTGTCCCATTGCTGGAAGTGTTCGAACCCAAGTGGGTTTGGGGCTCTGAGGAATCTCATCTAGTGGAAAGTGTTCCTGGGCCCGGCAGCAGTTTGGAAGTTGATGATCCTTAAAATCAGTCCCAACCCAAACCATTCTGTGACTGTGATTCAGGGCTCCACAGGCAATTCCTCTTTCTTGTAAGAACAGCAGTCAGAAGTAGGGGAATTTGTCAAAAATAATAATAAAAAAAAAAAGGAAAATAAATAATAGTTTTCCAGTTAGGATTGTGTTTGTCTGTAGGAGAAAATGGGCATTAAAGGATGAAATAGCTTCGTTTTAGCAGGTATGACTATTTTGCCAAGCCACTAAAGCTAAAGACCACTAGTTATATGGAAGCTTCATCTTCTTTGCCAAAATATGTTCTCATGTAGACTTTTTGAGCTTCAAAGATACTAAAAAATGGATAGCTGATTGTATGTCTTTGATTTTTAGACTGCCAGATGCATTATGAGTATTGAGAGACATAGTGTATGGATTATCTGAATAAATAAGAAAACCAGAAGATTTTATAAATTGTTCTTTTCAGGGCTGTTTTATCTGGCATTTTTAAGAGTAGACCAAACAAAGTAAATTAGGTGGTGGGGGAACAGATTAGTAGGGGCACAAGAAATTAAATATCCAGGAAGGAAGCTCATACTGGGCAGCAATCCAGCAAATTTAAGTACTTAACTGTTTGCTGGATCAGGATAATACTAAATCAATGTATGTGGGTGCTACACGTAGCACATTCTTTCCTCATTGGCTTACCTAAACTCTTTAAAATGCTTGTAACAGAAACTGCTGTGCAGAAATGTGGATAGCATGTCTGCTTAGCAGAAGTGTATGCTGTGGTCCTGCTTAGAAGTATTTGGTTGCTGTGCAACTTCATTTTATTTAAATGGGCAGTTTTGGACTCCATGGAAAATATTTGCTGCTTCAGGCAAGTTTGAAAGTACTGGAAGAATAAAGACTGTTATGTAAGATCTTTTCTTCCCATATGTGAAAGTCTGTGTCAAGCCAAAAGAATCCACCATCCCTGTGGTTAAGTGACAGGTCATCCTGGGCTGGTTTTGACTTCAGGTAACTTAAGTGCAGGACTGACCTTGAGGAGGCCCCTGAGTAAAACTTGAATGTGTTCCCCTGGCAGATGGGATATTTTAATTGCCCTTCATCAATGTTCTTTTACTGTCAGAAATACTAGTTAATTGACTTCTTTTAAAAACAGAAACATGAATTTACTTCATGGTAGCCTCACGTCCTTTTCTGCTGTTAGTTATCCAATATACCAGCTCGGTGGGTTGGTTTAGCGTTTGCTGTCAGATACAAACTTACAGGAAACTGCTGTGTCAGAACAGTCCTGTGTTCTGGCTCCTCTCCTTCCCTGTTCTGAAACACCGTCTTTCTTCACAGGCCAGAGCGTGGTGTTGGGAAGTACATCTGTGCTAGTTCTCTCAGGTATGAAAATTTTACTTTTAAGCACTAATGCTGTATGACAGGAGACTTGGCTTGTATTGAAAACCAGCTCTGTGTTGTATAAAATGAAGTATTCAATGAGGCAAAAGTCTTGTCACATTTTGAATGGAAAGTTCCTGTCATGCATTTGCCATTGCTAACAGCAGTGCTTGGCTCAGGGTGCAGGTTCCAAAAATAACATACAGCATTCTATTTTCTGGGAGGAAAGGATGAAATGAAAGCAGGCATAATCACTCTTAAGAGGTGTTTGCCTCCTTCCTACCACAGGCATAGTAAAGTTAGGTCAGAATCTATAAATTGAAAAATAGATATCTTGTCCTACACATTTTGTTTTCAAATAGCATCCTCACATAATGGGATGCTGTGCATTCCAGAGTGACTGGATACTGTCACTTCCCCTTAATTATAAGTCACTTGGCACATATGGCAGACAAACTAATTACTCTTTTTAGCAGGCTACATAATGTCACAGCCTGGCACTGGAACAGTGTCAGAAATAAATTTACTTAATACTGTGGGTAAGGAATAAATTTACTTAATGCTGTAGATAACCAGTATTCACTATGAAATTATGACATGGCAGACCCCAAGCTTGATCCTGATCCTGCAGACATTGATGAGAGCAGGATTAAACTGCTGCCTCATCTATATTGCTGGAAAAGATTTGGGAAAAAAACAAACCACTCAAATGATGTAGAGGCTGCATCAATAATCCTTCTTGTGAATATTTCAATTTTTATTATTACATAATTATTTTGATACTATTCTTGCTAAACCCAAACAGGTTTAGTATCAATGGCTCATTTTACTAATGACATTATTGTTTATTAGTGTTAGAAGGGTAGTCAGGTTGTGTCAAGGAACGAATTGTTGCCTCGCATGCAGTCTGGTTTGGAATTTCAAAATCTAATTGTGTGATTAATTAGTGAAAAAATAAATTTCCATTCGTTTCTCTCTGGGAAGTTGGTTTTTTCCTCTTCGCCTATGTAGGTTTTTCACAGCTAAGGTGGATCTTTGGACAATCTCAAGCACAACCAAATTTGAGAGGTATCCAAAAATGAGAAGAACAATTTCTTTCTCTTTGATTCCATTTCCTTCCCCTGTCCAATGAGTGTAGTAGACGCCTCCATTGCATGGAAATTTTAAGATATAGTTTGACAAATCAACACTGCTTAGAGCAAAATTAGTGTTTCAGGCAGTGCTCCTGGTTGCTAAAGTTGATGGTGGATGTGTATAGTGGGTGGTGTAAGCTCTGCTTAGGTGCTACATAACCAGGATGCCTCTGAGCTACAAAGAAATCTGTAAAAACTTGGCGATGTGCTTCTCTGACTATTTATCTAATAAATTCTGTCCATTTTGTTCAGATTGGCAATGGTTCGTAGTGGAAAAAGTGGTGGGCTCCACCTGAAGCAGATTGCATACTACAAGCGAACGGGGGAGTATCATCCCACAACATTATCAAGTGAAAGAAGCGGAATCAGGAGAGCTGCCAAAAAATTTGTTTTCAAGGGTAAAATTTTCCTCTCAAATTATGCTCAAAATAGATACTAAGGTGAAGATCTGCTAATATGAAAAAAAAGTGAGGTCTTGCTCTGTGCATTCTGTGATTTTAATAAGCATTCTCTATGACACAAATGCTCTGCAAATCCCTGGTTAATATATAACGGGATGTTTGTAGAAATGGAAGCTCAAACTGCTTTAGTCCATTCCGGGACAGATTTATTTATCTATATAAAAGCCAAACCTTGTTTTATATCTTTTTTTATACTGTAGAAATATGTAGTCACTGCAATCCGTAATTGAAGGGATTACAGAAAGGGAGACAGATCTGCAGCTAGAGACAAGGAATGTTCCATCCAGTCTGGGGGATGACTGGCAGAAGTACAAGGACAATTTTGCCATCAGTCACCTGAGAGCCCACAGGCCCTTCCCGACTTTATTGCAGCACTGGGAGATATATGAGCCTTTACGAGGCATTGTAGTCTGCTGAGCTGTCTCAATCCCACTGAAACTGCCAGTGTTGTGTAGAGAGAAGGAAGGGAGGAGTTAAATCTTTGACTATCAGTGTCAGGTTGCTGGCAGGCACCCAACAGCTTCACAAACAATAGTTTCAACACTCCTACCTCCCCTTTCCACCCCCAGTATTAGTTTGTGTTTCAGTCAGATTTCCTATGGGAATGCTGTTTGCATTCTGACTTGCCTTTGTAACTCCTTGTGTCCAGATAATAAACATGGCTGAACTAATGGCTCTTCAGAGGACATAATTAAAATTTTGTAAACAAAAAGATATGTTTACAAAAGTGAACTTATTGTAATAAAGTCTATTCTGAGTCATGCTCAGTAGTTTAGTAAACAGAAGACAAAGCACTTGCTTATAATTTGCTGGTACTTCTTTCAGAAAACAAGTTGTTCTATGTTGGAAAAGACAGAAAACAAATGCGCCTGGTAATTGTTTCAGATGAAGAGAAGAAAAAGGTCCTCGAGAAATGCCACAAAAATGCTGCTGGCACTCACCATGGTATATCAAGGACACTGACTTTAGTGGAGTCTAATTACTACTGGACCTCTGTAACAAACGATGTCAAGCATTGGGTATGGCTTCATAGCTACAGGATACTTCATGTAGTCTGTTACAAGTGTTTGGTAACCCTATGAACTTTGATACAGCAAGTGCCCAGGCTGTTTCATGAGGAGGAAATGTAAGCTTGCAATCACACTGCAACTGGTCATCTTGGCAATGCATGGTGTTTCTTTTTACTCTTTTACTATTTTTTTACTCTTTTACTGGCTTGCACACCACTATGGTGTGGTGGGGAGCCGTAATCTCTTTTGGTAGGCAGCTCACATCCAGTCCCGATGAGCAGTCTCTGAGAGAGATTTCTTGTGCAAGGACTCCTCTTTTTTTTTTTAATGCAATGTGCCATCACAAGGATGTGTGACCAGAGTAGCTGCTAGCCGATAAGAGTATGAAAATGGTGTCTCTGCTTTACAGTAAGTTCTGTTCAGGAAATAGTTAAACATCAAAGCTTGGGAAAGTTCCTTCTCCTCCACCCAAAGGTACAGGTGCAGGAACCCCTGGCAGAACTTTATCCTTCAGAAAACTATGTAATTGTCCTTCAAGGCCAAATTACTATTGCTATCGGCTTGCTGCATCATGTGAATATTTTGAGTTCATATGCAACTGTTACATGAAGTGAAAATGGGTCTTTCCTTTCAATTTGGGTTGGACAAAAGTGCTCAGTCCCATAGGTTAAGTTGTTGTGCATGGAAGATAATGTACACTTCCAGTGTTTTTCAGCCACAACATACATAGGTGAGCCAAAAGGAGAATGATTAGGACTTCCTTTCACTCCCAGTTGCTTCCTGCTTCCTTTATTATTTACAGATAGTAATGGATTTTAAATTTGTACTGTGGACTTTAAAGAGCACAGTACTTTGAGAATGGAGAGCATTCAGCTATGAGTTCTTATACATGTCTCTCTCCTGGCCTTCAGTATAATTTGGTTTTATTTTTGTTTTATGCTGCTTCTGAAAAATCTAAGTGTAAAAAATTGTAAGAAAAGTGATAAATTTGTTTTTAATTGCCTGGTCTGACCTGATTTACAGAGAAATAGTGGAGATCTGTGATTCTGATGGTTGTCATCACCTCACCATCACTTTTCATTGATGACACCTTCCCTGATGTCTCCTCTAGGTGCATGCCTGCCAGCATTGCCGGATGGCAAAGAACATAGCCACCAGAGTGCCCAAAATACACCCTATCAAAGCAGAGGACCCATGGACAGCAGTCACTATAGAGCTAATGGGACCTTTCAGTGTTACCAATAGAAGTCACAAATACATCATAATTATGACAGATTTGTTTACAAGATGGACTGTTATCTTACCACTGCATGACACTTCAGCAGCTGAAATTGCTAAGGCAATAATAAATGTGTTTTTCTTATATGGGCCACCTCAAAAGATGCCTATTGATCAGGGGAAGGAGCTTGTTTATCAGGTAATTATTTACATGGCTGGTTAATAACTCTTTTCTTGTTTTTTCCCCTCAAGAAAAATACATTTTCCCTTATATTAGATTTGAATTTTAGACTATTTTTGAGAAAGACTTGAGTACTTTTTTCATTAATGAAAAAGTAAAGATGTTTGCACAATACAAAAAATGTCAAACCAATTATTTGCAATTGTAATGCTATGCAATGTTTCCCAGGACTTTATTCTTTGTAAAAAGAGCAAAGTAAAATTATTTCCTGGCAGTCATAGTGCAGGTTTTGTCACTCACTTGGATTGGCATAAATTTGTACACTGCATTTTGATGTATGTCATTCATCCATATTGCGCAGTATAGCAATAGCTAAGGATATTTTTGACGTTGGCTTATAGTGATTATGAAGGACTTACCATACTGTTTCTCTAAGAGATGATGAAATCATTAGATCGTGACATGGAGGTAATGACAGATCAAGTTAAGTAGCAAAAGTGTGGTTAGAAACCATCAATCACTGGCTTCTAATCCCTACTTAATGCTTTAGCTCTCATTCACAGTCCTGGTGTGTTCTGTGCCAATATGTATGTAAGATTTTTCCCAGTCACCATCACGCGAGCCAAAAGCATGGAAATCTGAGGTTTTTTACTTGTAATTGCATACAAAACAGGAGAAATGTTCACTAATTGTGTTTTTCTTCTTTTGAAGATAAATGAAGAACTGTTTGCACTGTTTGGAATGAAGCAAATTGTATTGTCTTATCCTCAGACACATGGTATAAATGAAAGAATGTCCAAGACAATAAAAACTTTCCTTAGCAAGTATTGCATGGACCATCCAAATGATTGGGATGAACACTTATGTGCTATAGCCTATGCTTTCAATTTGACAAATTTGGTATGTGAAGATTCTTCTTCTTTTGACTGAAGTCCTCCAAAATGTCAGCAAAGCCGTATGCTAAATTTGCTTGCTTTTGGTCCCCATATAAATAGGAGCCAGATCAAAACACCCCATATTTCCAAATGTTCAACCGTAACCCACGTGTTGTTGAGCCCATGAACTTACGTGTGGAAGGAGAATACAATAGTTTTGCCAAAATATTTGAAGCAACTAAAAAACTCAGTCAAGTACTGGAAGAAGACAAAACCTCAGGTTGCCAGGTAAATGTTATGCATTTGAACTTTACTAGTAAGAATACTGAAGATAAGGATGAAGAGGTCTGAGGCATAAAGTATGACTAACCTTTTAAAATAATGTGGGGGTTTGAGTGGTGGTTTTTAGTTTGCTTTCCTTCCCCTGTGATCCCTTAATTTCAGTGTAACACATGTATTTGAAGGGAGTGACCTTAAAAGAGACTTATTGTCAGAAGTTTATTATGTCTGACTTAGAGGGTAGAATAGAGAAGTTGAAAACTATTGCCTATGGAGTAGTGAATTATGAAGATACAAGCAATTTCTTCATCATTTGTCAGTCCCACATAATTACAAACTACACACATCTAAAATCACTCAATGTCATGCTTAAGCACTGTTAACCAATGCTACAAAACTGCATAATTACTTTTAGAAAAAAAAAGTAATTCACATTTTTCTTTCTGTAGGCAGATAAAAAAACGTCAGATGAGCAAAATATCAGAACCAAAATCACCGTCAAAAGGAAGTCAAAACAATTAAGTACCCTTCAACTTAAAGTTGGTCATGAAGTCCTCAGGCAAAGAAAAAACTGGTGGAAAGATGGTCGTTTCCAGTCGGAATGGATTGGTCCTTGTATCATAGACTACATCACGGAAAATGGCTGTGCAATATTAAGAGATTCCACAGGATCCAGGCTGAAAAGACCCATCAAGATGTCTCACCTCAAGCCATATATAAGAGGGTCCAGTGACAAAGGTGTATATAATTGTTTTTAAGTTTGTATTTTTATATATGTAAAAAGAGCTGGGTTTTTATTTTGTTTTTTAAAGTTCTCTGTTGTGATGTTAGGTTATTACAATGAAAACCAGTGGGAGTTATATTAGCACACACACTAATTTAATAGCTAAGTAGCTAAGTAAGGAGAATAGTGAGTGTGAGTGACATCAAACTATGCAAAGCATGGAACAGAGCTCATGAATAATGATCAAAGTCTTTTTAGAAATAACCTCCATTAAAATTATGTCTAATCACTGCGTTGGATCTATTTGTGCTGGCTGATAGAAGTATAAGAACATGCTAAAAATATAAGCAGGCTGACTGGTATTCAAGGAGCGTTTTCTGACTATTTTGGTGTAGGCAGAATTCACATTAATTTTGCTTATGCAATGGAAACTTTTTTTTTTTTACAACATTAGAGTGTCTTCTAAAGCCTTAAAATAGAAAGACTACATCAGGGAACTGATTTTGGAATAGTTTAGTTTAATTGACTTACTAAAGAAGTCAGCATTTCTCTTACCAAAGTAAATTTCCAAAGATTTGGATTACCAACTTCTGCTCTTTGTCTTACATATTCAGCATGCCCTTTTGCAAACCAAACAGTGGCAGCTGTTTCTTTTCTACTCATGCTGTCTTTGAGTCACCAGAGGCATTTAAAAAAAAAATTAAATACTTAGTATACAGAAAGCTTCTGTCACAGAACAAGCTGCTTTTTACTTCAGAGTTCTTGAAGAGCAGAACAATTCCCACATTATTGGCACATGTGATCAAACTGTGGTTCTTGTAAATTGATAAACTACGTTGAGATGGTAATTTCATCCATCACCTCTTCAAGCTGAGAGATTTGAAAAGCTGAAACTAATTATGGAATTTCATGTAACAAGTTGAAATATTTATGTCAGTCGTCAGTTATGGATTTCGTAACTAAGATACTGATGTCATGTCATGTCAGGAGGCCTCTACTTTTTTTGGACGATCGCTCTGTGCCTCCTGATGCCTCATTAAATTGCTCATGTATGAGGAGGAAGTCACTTATGTATCAAGCATGTAGATCAAGCATGAACAGCTATTACAATAACTTTTGGTAAATTGTGTCACTGTATAAAAATGTAAAAATAGTGGTCTTTGTAGTATTCGAGCCTAATATGTTTACCGCTGAATAATGCAGAAGCAGTGCGTAAATGTAGAATTCCCTGTTTCAGGAAGTGACTGTCTTGGTCTTGGCTGGGATAGATTTTGGTTGTTTGCTTTTTTTTTGTTTTTTTTTCTTTCACTTGCCTACTTTACTTACTTTTTAAACTTTTTATGGTTTGAGGAAAGCCTGTTGTGTGTTGAACTAAGATTTCCCAGTGAGAACATGAAGAAACCACATTTATCCATGTACACACATGAAATGAAAGAATCTGCATATCCATTTATTCAAGCTAGTAGCTGTGTTGAAGCATTTGTTCAGTAGGTGGCTGAGAAGGACATGAAGCTAATCACTACTTAAAAAAGAAAAGCTCTAAATGTGGATCATCACGGGGGTTATTTTGTGGATGTAACAAATATTTGATGATTGATGCCAAACATTTGATCCTCAGTGAGACTGGGAAATTCACATAATCAGTTTGCTGTCACTCAAACATTCTTGTCCTATTTTGGAAATTGTTTTGAGAAGTAAGTTAGCACCTCAGTAACATTTCAAGTATGGCTTCAGAGATCTGACCTAATGGCTACTTTCCTTTTACAGGCAACCATTACATTCTACAAGGTGCAGTAGTTTTTGACCATGACTATATTGGCTTATCTGAAAGATCTAATAATTCAAGTCAAGGAGACTCTGTTGCTGAAAAAGAAACAAATGCCTACAAAAGAGATACCATGTCTGCTGTACAGATTCCACCTGCAGCCTGCAAAGACCAAGAATCAGCAGAATGCAAACGTGAGTCTGAGCTGAGAGAAGATCATTGCATTGAACCAAACACTTCAAAGCCAGAGCAATGGCCTCCACCTTGTTGGACCCTTCAGACAAAGACAGAGGATATTTAAGCATAGTCTTCTATTACATTTCCTTCCCAAGCAGTTTGAAACAACTGGGGCAAACTGAAAAAAAAAAAAAGTAATAGCTCCAACTTCCTTAGCCCAATCAACTTTACTCCTTTATGAATCTAAGAGTGTTTCAGGTATCTAATTTGTCTGGGTGTTAAGAAAAAGCACTAGTACATATTCTGATCATGCATTTAAATTCCAGATTTTGTTGGTAGAATGGCAATGTGGCCATGCCTTATTATCCTCTCAGGACACAATGTATCCTTTCACTGTAAGGACCTTTCCCATTTAACCCTTGGATGACCTCATTTCTAATGTGCACTGTGAGGTGAAAAACCTAAGCAAGTTGGTGTAAATTTTCCCTCCACTACAGAGAAGCTCATGTCTTCCTTTTTCTATTATACAACAGTTTTCTATTCATTCTGGGAAGCTGCAGCATCTGACTTGTACAACTTTTAATTTCTAATCTAATCCATTTAAGATCTCACAAAACAATAAAACTGCTAAAATCAAAATACATGTAGTGTTCTATGCATGAAACAATGAGGGCTTCAGCTGTTAGTTGCTCATCCAAAATCTACTAGTGTAGGTACTTTTAATATCTCCGGCATGTGAAAAAATCTTAAGAGCATTGAATATTAATATGTGCTTTTTACACAAACATCTGGTTTCTCCATTAGTTACCTCTTCACTGAGCCTGTGCATGCTGGGAGATTTTCCATGGACAGTGGGCTATGAGAGGTGAAGCAGTGGTATTAACTTATTATCTGATTTCCTTGAGTAAGTTGTTACTGGTCTGGACTTCCTACTGAGAAGACTGTTTCTCAAAGTCAGCAGCACAGGAATTTTTTGATGTGGAAAACTGAAGAGTCAAAGTCAATTTTTGTTGTTGTTGTTTTGGTTTTGTTGGTTTGGGGAGTTTTTTTGTTTGGTTGTTTTTTTTTTTCTTTGTAGGGGATTGACTTGAAGAAGACTAGCAGAAAACTGAATTGAGGAATTCAGCAACTTATGGATGATGTGTGGAAGATTTGCTTATCTCGCTCTCTGAATTTGTGTCTTCCCTCTAATTTCTGCTTCTGAATGTCATGTGACTTCTAACACGGGTGGAGGAAAGTACTAATTATTAGGAGTTTTCAGTTGATTTTAGGTAATTAGATGTGGCTGATTACGTACCTACCTCCTACAGAAACTTAATTTACAGTATGGCTGTAATATAATGGGATGCATCTATGTGAGACAATAGCTCAGCACCATGACAGAGTCCTATCTTCAACTTCAAATGAAACATATTTAGACTATTTTGTGTCTTCTGAAAATGCAGTCCTACAGATACAGTTTTTCTCCACCAAGACTTTAGAAACAGTCTGAGTACATTGCTGTTTATCTTGGTAACAAAACTATGTGGAAATTTTGAATGAAAAGCAGCACACCAAAAGCTTTAATTTGAAGAGGAAGGCTCTTCCAGATAGATGTAACTGGACAGTAAACTGAATTTTAAAGCATTTGATTCTAGAGCAGTTAATCCTGAGAAATGTATTCCCTGGTCACTTCTCCTTTCAACTTGTGTGTAGATAAAGGGATCTGCAGCAAGCTTGCTGCACTGGTAGCAGAAGTAGGTGTGCCAGTAAACAATAACTGTTGTAAGAAATACAGCATGTCCCCAGTGCCAGGCACTGCTGCCCTTTTAATGACTCCTAGTGAAGTGATGAGGACATCACTTGGATACAAGTTTCTGTAATTCTGTAGTACCGCATACTACTCACATGGTGAGCCCTTTTTTGGGTGCTTGAGAAGCATCTCAAAACTCCTCAGTAGAACTGAAACACTCAGAGCTGCAGCTGGGGACAAGAATTGATGCTTTGAATATGTGAAGTGATAGCCGAGTGGGTTAAAAGGGAATAAATCAGATTTCACAAATTCAGTACCTAAAATTAGTTGATTATTCTTGGCAATTGATGCCTTTAATTTCCTTACGCTTCACTTCCCCCTTCTGTACAGAGTAACACCATATCAGATTTCTGACAAACTGCAAAAAATACTCATTATTCTTCACAAAGCTGGCAGACATAGTGATAAAAGCACCAGTGGAAAAGCCCTTAAGAAAATGAGTTCTGGTTTGTGCAGCATTTCAGTGATATGCAATATATAATATCTGTGCTTCCCTTTGATTCTGAGTCTTTACCTAGTCAGAAGCATGATCCACTACTCCCATAGAATAAAGACCAAGAAGGAAAGCAGAGAGAATAGTTACGGTGTCATACCGGCAAACAATTTTTCAGTCTTAGCTTTCGTGTGTTTGTCTCCAGAGGGAGACATTCGGGATTTGTGTTGGAGCGTCGGACGCACGGTGGCAGCCTGGATCCGCGGGGAGCTGCTGCCGCCCTGCCCTTCCGAGGACTTCTTTCCAAAACGATGTTGGCAGCAGAATTTTCGGTAATTTTCACATGGAATTGTCGGTAATCACAGGAGCATGAATAGATTTCTGAGAGCAACATGACCCACATTGTGTGAGGGCTGTGTGACTGACCTGTCATGTGAGCCAGAATACAAAAATACTCTACTTGTGCTTTAGGTGGTTTTATACCACAGCTACCAACTGTGGTAAATTTTACCTTCCAAGCACTTGTCAGTACTCGTTATGCCTTCGTTGCTGTGAGCCGGATCTCCCAGGCAAGTGCCTGGAATAACGCCGTGCCTCCACTTCCTTATGTGTGGCACAGTGTGTGTGACCCAAGAGCCGACCTGAGGAAACATAGCAGAATTGTGGAATTCAGTCCTTTTCCCTGAAAGTCATTTTCTCTTGTGCAGCTGTTTTAGGACGTGTCATGGTTGAAGGAAGCAATAACAGAGGGGAGAGGGTACTCAGAGCACTAAACATTGCAGCAGCCAGGGCAGGGTTCCACCCTGAAACCCTAAGTAACACCTTTAGCCTCTTTGGCAGTTGCCTAATCTCCATTCTGAAAAAAATCTTCAATTCTAATTAAAAAGAGTAGAAAATTTAGGTTTCTCATATGTCTCAGAAGAATAAGTATAGTCTGTAATTAATAATTTCCCTAGTTTGATGAACTGTTACCACTGACTATTTTCTAGGAATAAAATTACTGCATCTTAAACCAGTACTTTGGCACAGTGCCTAAAAGAATACTGTCCATTATCTGTATATTTTCTAAAAGCTATACAGTGAAATCAGTCACAGGATGTCATGCTTCACATGCAACTCATTAATAAGAAATATGTGTGGAATAGAGATAAAGAAACAGTAAAATAAAGTGCCTTCATGACCTGTAGTATTTAGAAAAAATCAAGTGCAGCTTCCAGATTGACTACCATGCAGTATCTCCAAAATACATGTCTAACAACGCGAGCTGAATGTTCTTTTAGGTTTCTTTGCCACCATGTCCAGAAACGGCAAGAAGTTTGCAGGTTTTGCTTTGATAAGTAACTATCACTGCAGATTTTAAATTCTGTCAGCTCCCCTCTTTCCTTCTGCCAGTAACACTTAGCTATACAGACAAATCAATTTTTTCCCCATTACTGGAAAAGAGCCTAAAGAGCAGTTACAGTGCAAATTTTGCTAACAAATTTTGATAATTCACATTAAAAAATATTTCACATTTAAGAATTAAAAAAATCCCAACAGGTAAAGACAAATCAGAGTGCTAAAACTGTAGGGTTCACTAGCATCTGTTTTACATAAAAAATACAGTGGCTTAATTTCAGCTCTTATTTTTAATTTACTTGAATATTTGGATCTGTTTTTGCATTTTTTTATTTAACAATACAGGAATCTACACAAACTGTGAACTGTATAATGACATAGTCTTTAAAATTTTCAAGTATGTCCTACAGTGCAATTAAGTAATTAAAATTGCTCTTGAGTTGCTCAGCAATGATCCCCACAACTTCTACTGTTAATATATATGAAATCTTTCTAACAAGTTTTTACGTGTGTATTTGAATGGCAACCTAAAAATCACCAAGCCCCTTCTCTGTAGTATCACATATGATTAATCCTAATCCATTGTAGTGTGACAGCCATCACTGACCTAAAGGCTCTGATAAAACTTAAATAAATCTAGTTTTGGCAAGGAAGAAGCTTTTGCAATTCACCACAATGATCTATAAACCATTAACTCTACAGTGCAATGCTTGATTAGAAATCTACTTAATCAAGATGCTTCCCAAGGAATCAATTTACACCTAATACTTGGTGGCAAGGACAGCTGCTTAATTAGGATTGTAATTTCAGTTAATTGGGACACCTTCAGGTGACGTGGGTGGCAACCTGTGTGTTACAGGTCAGTGCATCTGGCACCTTGCAGTGGCCACAGTCTGCCCTCATCACAGGTTCACAAAAAGGTACCAAAAATTACCCAATGCCACTTGCCAGTGGATCACAGCCACCTTCTCATCCATAACCCTGTAAGACCTCCCATGAGTCAAACTATTTAAAACAGGGAGATGTTTAATACAGTACAGAAAGGTGCTTAGCTACTTGATCCGCCTAATTTTAATGAAAATATTCAGCACCTACAATAGCCAAGATTCTTCCTTCTTAAAAAGGCTTAAGGAAAGATTAATCAACAACACATGGAAGGTAGAACTACATATTTTAAAACTTAAAATGTGCAATTACATGTTGTTCATTAAAGCATAGTCTTACCTGGAGCAACTGCTGAAAATTAATTTAAACATGCTCTCTAAAATTTACACGGAGTAACCAGAATTCAACATTTAATACAATAAATAATATTAGCACACAGAATCTGTTAGCATGGAGGACAGTCTGCTGGCTTATTAAAATGAGCCAGCTGTGATTTCTGAACTATGATTCAGAAAGTTGGTATCTTCCTTTTGCATTAATTTTTCTATTGCAGTATGGAGTCTCTGTTTTCATAAGATGCAGCTCTAATAAGATACTAAGAACATTCAGTGCTTTCAAGTAGGTTCAGATGTTCCAATTTTGTCATTACACCTGTGCAGAATTAAGAGCACAGGTTGGATGTTGGCTCTTGATGTTGCTGCTGTAAAGTAGCTGGGTGGCCTGTCCGTGCAGTTATTAAAAATGACAGAATGGCTTGGGTTGAAAGTGACCTTAAAGATCACCTAATCCAACCCCTCTGTCATGGGCATGGACACTTCCCGCTGGACCAGGTTGCTCAGAGCCCCCCAGCCTGGCCTTGAACACTTCCAGGGATGAGGCATCTACAGCTTCTCTGGGCAGCCTGTGCCAGTGCCTTACCATGCTCAGAAGAAAGAATTTCTCTAATATCCAATCTGAATCTTCTGGTTTCAGTTTAAAACGATTACCCCCTTGTCCTATCACTATAGTCCTTGGTAAAAAGGTTGTGTCTTTCTTATAAACCCACTTTAATCACTCAAAGGCCAAAATCAGATCTCTGGGGAGCCTTCCCTTGTCCAGACTCAAAAACTCCAAGAGAGGTACTTCAGCCCTCTGACTATCCTTGTGGCCCTCTCTGGACCCACTCCAACACGTCCACATCCTTCTTATTCTGGGGATCCCAGGGCTGCATGCAGCACTGCAGATGGGGGTCTCACCAGATCAGAGTGGAATCTCCTCCCTCATCCTGCTTCTCTTTAGGCAGCCCAGGATTATTGCAGAGACCAGTGTCTGAATTCCAGAGCTGAGATTATGATTAAAGCTCAATTAATCTATTTTAGCCTGTATTTGCAATTGAACTGTTTGGCTGATTCCTTCTCAAAAAGCATTATCTAGAATTGAAGATACAGCTCAAATAAATGAAAGGAGAAAGAGGAAAGCTGCATATTACTTCCACTAAGCTCTGCTAATGAAAGCAGAAAACACTCAACACTTTTATAGGGCAGCAGTCACACCACAGCTTTCTTAACTGCTGTCACTGGAAACTTCCTGTAAACTAGTGACTGAGCATTTTTTCAGACAGCTTCAGAGGATTCTTCCCAATGAAATTCTTTTTATTCATATATATGAGAATCAAGACCACTGCCAAAAATAATACTGCCTTGCTTTCAAAGGTAAGAAACACAGTGTGTTCCTTGTAACATTAGGAAAACAAAAATTTGCAGGAGAGGACGCAACATAAGAGAGTGCACCAAATACATTTCACATGAAACTGTGCCTGTCCAGCATTTCAGATGGCTATCTTGGAGATTCTGCTGTATGTGAGAAAAGAAACCAGCTTGTAATGCATTTTAAGTTTGGGGTTTTGGTTTTTTTTTTTTTCCAAAAAAAGGGGGATTTATAAAATCTTGCTGGGGGAAGAAACCTTTTTCTCCACTATCATTACCCTTATGCCCCCACAGACCTTGCAAAACCACTACAAGGAGCTTAAAGCCTATTTTCCAGTATCAGTGCCAGCAGCAGCCTATTACAACACCTGCAATGATGATAATGAAAACTGTTTCATAAAACCCTGTGGCAATTACAGCTGTGTACACTCTGCTCATAATAGCAGTTTTAAAAGACATTAATTATGCTCTGATCCTCAAACTGGACTGATTAGTCATAATGATGTTACACAGTGATTCACACTCTAGATGACTCATACAGAGAGCTAATTATCCAGCAGGACTTCCGTAAGTCTGCTGTTAAATGAGAGAGCTTATTACAGGACTGAGGGTTCCTGTTGAATGAATGAAAAAGGAAGTGTGGAGAAAAAAAAGAAAATCAGTACTTCTAACCAGGTAGTATTAGATACCTACCCTGATTAATTTGCATATTTCATTTGAGACACAGGTTTCCTCTTAGCTGTGACCATGTGTTTTATTAAGGAAATACCTTGCAGTTTTATTATACAAGTAAAATCCCTCTTTAGGTGTTTAAGAATGACTTTGTACATGTATGCAGATTATTAGCATTAAAAAAAAGCAAAGATCCTTGTGACATAGCAAAATATTTTTCCAGCTTCCATAAAAATAGCATTTTTTTTCTCTGCTGGTAGAACACATTAAAATTTACTGTGTTAAGTGCCCCCTGTAACTTTTACAAAAGCCATATACAAAAAAATGCATGCAAAAATTCCAAAGTACACTCTGACAGCCAATGCTCTGCGAATACTTTATTACACAAATTACATTCAGCTTCTGAAAATAGTGTTCTAACAGTGATACCATCTAAAAATAAGACATTCCAGAAACACATCAAGTTAAGGAAGAAGAAAAAAATTAGAGACTTTTTTCTTTTCTTCAATGCAATATCATGTTAGTGATTTAAAAAAATAGAAGAAGACTTAGCAGCTTCATTTTCTTGTGGCACTGTATATTCTCTGTAATGCAACAGGTTAAGGACATTGAAGAGGAAAGGCACAAAACAGAAATTGGCAACTCAATAATTATGGAAAAAATATTTTGATGAAGCAGATAGTAAGACTTATTTACAAGATCCCCATATTTGATGATAAAATACTACTGCTTTAAATCAGTCCTGCAATTAGAAGACTTTGCTTTATTAAGATGTTCACATAAAAACCAACGGCACTGATATGGAATTTCCATACACTCCTTCACTTAAAAAACATAACTAAAACCAAACAAAAATTAAAGGAACCAGTGTACAGCCCCACACAGACTAGAATAGTTTACAATTAAATATACAAGATCTTAAACGTGCTTAAGGGAAAAGAAATCCAACATTCTGGGTTGAACCATACAATGGAGAACTCAAAGGTTAGTTTCAGGATGATGAAGGTGCTGGTGGCAGTGGAGATGCTGAACACTCTTCCTCAGAATCAGTGCCATCATCTTCATCTTTTTCTTGATCACTTCCTTCAGTGCTCAGCCGGTCAAACCCTTTTCGGCTGTAGCCTTTGTGACTTGCAAAGAAGTTCCCAAGGTTAATTCCACCACTGCCTTTCCCTATGGAAAGGAAAGGATTTTCATAAGGATTGCTTTAACTGTAAGAGGGGAATAAAAATCTATCTATTAATTAAACAGTACAGTGGTGATTCTTTTAAGTGTCCTTCCAGAAACTGTTTTTAAAGGTTCAGCACATAAGCCACAAAAGTTAGGTGTATGTAATAGGAAAGAAGAAGGAAATTAAGATTAAAAGTAGAAGTTTCAGACTACGCTTTTTTAGCATAGTCTGAATTTCATTAATTCTACATAGGTTACTGGTGTTCCTACCCATCTGCCCTTAGTTTCAAAGTGCTTAATTTCATTCACCAGATCCACAATAACTCATTATAGCTCCTGCTCTCCCACTGGTAGTGACTCATCCTCTTTAGTGGGCAGACAGTGACAGATAAAAGTTGCTGGAAAAGAAGTTTTCAAAAGCCCCTGATCTTTGCCCCCAATCTTTCCTTTGAGAAAGTTCCATCAAATCTGTTAGTCAACATGAATACAAAAAAAAAAGCCTCCAGTTACTGCATTTGAAAACATCTTCAGTGACTACTTACCTCTAAGTCTGCCTAAAATTCTGCCTGAACTAGAATCTAGTTTGCGTTCCCCATCAGCTGAAAAACAAAGTAAATTTCAAAAATAAGCTAAACCCCCAGTGTTCTGTGATCAAATTACCTGTATTTTCTGATAAAAATCACAGACATTCAACAAACCAATCAGCAGCTCTAAGAAGCCATTTATAGCAGCACTGCAATAGACTAGATTATTAGCATATTTGATATGCCATCTAGCACATTTGATATGCTAACACATTTGAATACAAAAGTCAGGAAGCTGTATGCTGAAATCTTCAAATAAATACATCCAATTCAGTTGTGTAGCCATATTAGACTGCTGAATGGCCTATTTTGTCAGAGTAGGTCCTGACAGTGGCAGAACTGTGTTGTGCACTCCATGTACATTTTCTTCTCTGGAAGAAAGCATCTTGCTACAACAACTTTGTGATACAAAATAACAAGTCTAGTGATCAAATGCCTATCACAGTCTGCCAATTTATGAAAAACAATGTTATTATACAATACAAATTTATAACCACTCACATAACTTCTAAGTACGAATTAAAGCTTTTGGAGCTATGGATTAAGCTGCACTATGAAAGCATGTCTGACTCATAGAATTGACTAGGTAGGAGAGAGCAATAATACATAATTTCTTATCTGTTTTCATTTTGCTTGTATCTCTGTAATATCCATATGGAGTCTTTTGTTCTCAGCAGGTTAAAGATCCCATACTAAAAAAATCAAACTATGCTTGCAGTATTAAAATTTCTGAATTCCAGACAATACAACATGAATTCGTTCTAGTCATTTCTGAGATATCAGTTTTTGCCTTGACACCAATCAAAGAGGTGCTTGCTTGAGATGTACTATTAAAGGCTCAGGGGGCTGCAGGTGCTGAGTCCCTGCCAAGCTGTAAGTTTGCAACTGTTCAGGAGGACAAAGGCACAGGGAGCTGCTCTCTCCATACCATCACCCCCCAGTGTTCAGTGATATTTGGAACTGGAATAATAAAAGCCTGTTCTCTAGAACAGTTACTCACAGTTACCTCCATAGACAGCTGTCTTCTTCCACCGAATAAATACTAAAATTACTAGCAGGACAACAACAGGGATAATAAGAAGAGTTGTAATAAGAACAAAGGAAACTCCAGTGCTGTTGGCCTGTTGGACCAAGTGTTGTTTATCCACATTCTTCAGAGGGTCTCTTGATTCTGGCTTGGTTTTCAATCTGGCTTCAACAATTGTTTCTGGTTCTTTAAAAAGAAAAGATTTTCCATATGTAATCCGTATGCATCAAGCTGCTGCTTGAACAGCTGTTGCAGAACAAAGTGTTACAGGAAACAACAAGCTAGGATACCTTAAGTGCTTTGTAACAAGGAAACTAAAGATAAACTCTTATGGAGACATTTTTGGCTTTTGCTGATACTATCCCAAATAAAAGGAAGAGCAAGTCTGATTGATACCGCTCACTAGCAAAGATTCCCTCCCCTTTTCTCAAATGAGGAAAGGAGATATGTCAGTTTTGTCCTAAAAAGTATCTGCTATTTAAAATATAGGAAATTACCCCAATTATCCATTTTTGCAAATAACCATGTGGTGTAACATCATTTAAACATCTCCTTTTGACAAAAACATTTCCACAAGAAATACAGAAACCAGTATACATCATATTATCATAAACACAAAGAAAAAGTTTAAAGATCTTTCTAATAAAACTGTGGCAAAGGGTTAAATTTTCAGAACTGTTACATTCCATTAAGGAATTTTGGTTCTACAAATCTGGAGAGCTTTTGAAAACTGCATTTAGTCATTGCTGACTAATTTGTTAACTTTGTACCCACAAGGAGAAAAACTATTTCAGAAAAATCTTTATGATGTTGCAAATGCTTTGTGATAATTTTTTGTAAGTAAAACTGTCTAGCTATGTATTTTGAATTCAGACTGAACAGCATGTCTTAACAAGTAGCTGCATAACACTTTCAATCAACACTGTTTTGATTCTGTATTAAAATTAAAATGACGTTCTACTCTGAAGGAGTATCAAATGGTTCAGTTTAGACTCAAAATTAATACAATGACAAACAATACCATTGTTATCACAAGTACAAGGATAACAGTGACACAATGAAAATATGCTGTCTGTTCAAGTAGTTAGTGCTGAGGAAGATTTTCCTCCACCATCTTTCCCACCTGTGGGCAAAGTTGCAGTTCTCCATATATTTTCCCCCATGTTGCAGTAGTACAAGCGCTAGTAGCAGTCTGTCAGCAGGAGGCTGTGAGAGTGCAGGCCACTCACCTCCATTTACTAAGCAGATGACACAATGAAAGTCCATTGGCTCTTTTCTCCCAGTGGAGCTGAAAGATGTTAATTTCAGCCTACCTACTCTAAACAGTTTTAGACGCTGTTACTTAAAACCTTTTTCTTACTGTGATGTTACAATGGCATTTTTTCTCTATGACATTAGAAGTGTCAGCTAAAGAAAGCCAAAAGGCATTTACATATCCCTAGATATACAGCATGCTGTAATGTCAACACTTCCCTTTTGAGTGCTTCAGGCAGGCTGGTGTACCAATGGAGATAAAATGAAAAGATTACAGTGATGGCAGTAATCATTTCATTGTTTCATTAGCCTTCATTTTCTACTTTATTCTATATGCTTTCAACTGGCAGTTGGGATTTCTTGACTTTTCTCTGTCTGCATATACATGGCTGAAGCAAACTACATAAGCTCTGAATTTAAGCAAAGAAAACAAGTTAAGAACATTTGAACATTTTAAATGCCTTTATAAATAGTACCATAATGGTACTGTTTTTCTGAGAGGGAAATGAGCTACATAATAGAATACAAATGGTTAAAATTACTTTGTATCTACCTTAATTATTATTTTACTCCTTTGAACCTCCTCCATGTATACTGTCTCCTTATATTGTTCCTATATGATTTTATTTTCTTTTTCCTTTTTTTTTTTTTCATTTTCATGCAGATTAGATAAATAAAAAGTCTAGTAAAACTATGGGAAGAAATGTAAATAGAAAAAAAATAGTATTTCTTGCCATATGGTGTGACTGACAAGGCCGTGTACTAAAATACTAAACAGGAATATAAACCAATTGTCATTTCAAATAACCCTTTTTTTTGGTGGTGGAGGGCTGTAGAGCGGGGGAGGGTGCTGGAGAGTATTTTAGAGCTATTTCTGCATCTCAGGGAGCTGCCACAGATACCCATCTGGACCATAGCAGATGGTAGAATGGAATTAACCTACTAGTAAAATTTTTATTCTGTGACAGTGAAGCAGTTGTCATCACTGGAAATGAAATGTTTAGGTAGGCCATGAAACAGCATCTACCAGGTAGAAGTGTTACAAGCTTCCTTCTAGTGCTTCCTATAGGAACTCACAAAAAACAGAACAGTCAAACTAATCAGCAGTTTGTCCCTTCAGCTTGGCAGAAGCAGCCCTAGTCTATGTGAACATACTGATCCCTTCATTTTCATTATGAATCAGACTAACCTTTTGTCTCCTGTACCTCAATACCAGCCTTTTTAACTGACCGATGTTCCATGTCTGTAAAACAAAATCATTCTTCAGGACAACTGATATTTCAGAAAGGCACTCAGTGACATTTTCCTGCTAGCTTTCTCAAATGTACAGTGCAATCCTATAGTAAACATTCCCATCAACACTTGAATTTCACACAGGGAGTCAATATAAACTATTCAGTAGCTCACAAGGCCAGAGGAAAAAAATGGAAGAGCTCAGTTCATGAAAGTTGCTTGCAATAATCAGCTTTTCTGAAACAGAAAGATTTTATGTGTATGCCTAAAGGTTCATAGATTCCCACAAGATAAAACTGTTTATTATAATCAAAATCATAGTGAATTAAAGGCTGGCTGAATCAGGGTTTCTTAGCTACTCCTCTTTTATACTTCAGCAAAAACTAAAAAGAAAATTTTATATAAGGACTCCCCTTATCTAACCTGTAAAAATTCCATTACTTTTTTCTTCTCATGTTTCTTTGAATAAAAGCTGAGAATTGTTCATGTTCAGTTTGCTAGATGCAGACAAAAACATATCCAATCAGAATTACAATTTATCTGGTCCAGTCTCCTGTTATTAAGAGCAGCTGATACCAAGTGCCCCAAAGGAAAATCTATTAATTATACACAAGACAAATAAGGAATAACTAGCTAGCTTAGTCATTTATAGCAGCGAACTCTTACTGGATGACTAACATCCTGAAACCTAAGACTTTATGTCTGTCATACATTTTTTATCCCATATAATGGAGCAGTGGATTATATTTTTATTCCCGTAAAACATGTAACCTCTCTCTGAATTCTACTAAATTGATGTCTGACTAATCAGGTTCCTCTCCCTGAACTGAGGCTGCTCGCCTTGGGGGTTACTAGATTAAAACTGGCAAGTGTTTCCACTGTATGGAAACACAGAACCTCAAATTATACTAGCTTAATTTGCTAGTAATAAATGCTCCCAATTAAATTAATAAAATTTTTAAGTTGACCTTAAGTTTTTATTTTACACCTTGGGAGTTTTCTGCACAATAACCTCAAAGGAAGCAGTTGAGTTCTCAGCAAATGACACACTGAAATTACTAGAGTAACACTTTTGTTTAAGTTACTTTTTGTTACTGACAAAGGGCATGTTGATTCCTTCTGTGACAAACTCATGTGCCCAGGACTCTTCTTTGACAGAGTACACAACAATGCTGAAGAACAGTCTTTTAATGAAAACTGAGCAGCAGCGCACAACTGCTGCAAGTGAAGCTTGTCGTGCACTTTAGATCACTCATTATGCCACTGGGCTCTTGGCCAGGGGTACCAGACAAGTGATACTGACCTGAAGGTACAAAATGTGAAGTTAGGACATTAACAACAAAAAGAACATACTTTCCACAGATGCAAACTTCCACACTGCTTTGGCATGAACATCTCCAACAAATACTGTTCTATCTTCTGAAGCAACAATATCATGTGGCATCTCAAAGCTCTGTGAAGATAAGCAGTCACAGATTAGCCCTAAGTGTCTATGCTTTCAGAAGGCCTCCTTAATACCTATCATAAACCTGGTCATATTTCAAGCCTGATTTAGACTGGAAAATGCAGCAGGTGCTGGTGTGAAACCCAAATGTGTGAAATGAAAGGAATTCTGTTTCTATTGAATGTTTGCCTTCTCCAGGGATAACAACATAGAGATTATTCCATATATTAATGCTAAAAAATATATATTGATATTATTTCTATTCATACTATTACATTCCACTTTATCTGCTGAAATACGTATTTTCAAAAATAATCTTGGTTTGAAGCCCACACATTTAATTTTTGTTAAAGTTCATATGCAAAACAGCTATTTGCTATACTCAGAAAAAATAACTCTCAATATAATTTAAAGTTGGATTGCAAATAAAGAGTGTATGTAGTATCAATAAGTGGGAATATTAACATTCATTCTTTAATCTAAGGCAACACATAGAAACTGTTAAAAAACCCCACAATTTTTATGTACAATACGGCATGAAGAACTCTTAGTCTTAACGTACTCACTAGTATTCTGTAAAGAGGGATGTAACCATACAGTTGCATATTATTTCTGCTCAGGAATAAGTTCTATTTCTTTTATAAATTACTAGCATCTAAATATATGAATAATTCAATTTCTTATTTATTCTCTTAAATTAACTTTAAAGAACTGTAATGGCAGTAATAAAGTAGGCTTATCCTGCTTGAAGATATTATCTGCAGGAATCATCTAGAAGTTAGTATAATTTTCAAATGTGTACCACATACAGAAGCTAACACCCAATATACTAGCATTTTTATTCAGTACTATAAAGAATTCCTTTTTAGTACCTTACATTATAAAGCATCTTATTTCCAGCAATAAGCAATTTTCCAACTTATTATGGAGGTTGGAAAAATAAAACACTACTAATGCTCTCATATATATAATTATAAAAGGCACTCCGTGCAGTACTCTACCTTTCTAAGTGGAATGAAATTATCAATTATTTCTCCAGTAGAGAAATTCATCACAAATCCTTGCACTGATTCTGCCTCTCCAGGATAGGGCATTCCATTAACTGCAAAGAGGAGACCACCTGCAACAACATTATATTTGCCTTAAGAACCCACACATAGCAAACTGCAGTGAAGATGGAACTGTAATAGTTTAGATGAAAAAAGGCTGTCTGAGAGACAGAAAGACAAAAAGATAACAAGAAGCTAAACTACAACAGGAAAGTTAAGTGAGGTCATTTAAGAGATACACACTTAGTTCATATAAGAAGAACCAGCAAGGCAATTATTTTACATATAGTTTAAAGGCAAAAGGAATGTGAAGGTGTTAAAAAATAATCTCAAGAATGCTGTGCTGTGGATGGTTGACCTGATAGCAGAAAGTTCTTTCAATGCATCAAAAGAAGAAAGTTAGCTGGGGAGTAAGTGGGACTACAAAAGGATAAGATGTGAAAGGGGACTCGAGGATTAGACAACACAAGTCAGTTTGAAACAGGACTAGAATTTATGGGTAATATGTCTGTAGAAAGATGCTATGATGAACAGATCAGAAGTCACCTCCTAAAACTGCTAAATAAGAGGTTTGTGGATGCATGGTGAATAGGAGAGGAATGACTACAAAATGCAACCAAGCTTACACACACTCTCAGAATGTCTCTCTCCACTGTCAGAGACACACAGATATCAAGCCTCTCATCCAGCACAGCCATTTTTTACATTCTTGAAGGTGCAGAAGAAAGAAACATGATATTAAATTTGGTATTAAGGAACCAGGAGCCCAGCATGCCAAAATTCCTCATCCAGTTCTTAACATTTACCTTACCTTCAGTATCGGTATTTAAAATTTAATCCCAAAACTTAATAGAGTAATTTTAACCACACTGTGATATTAAAAACCACAATGTTTTCTGTTTGCTTTCAGTTCTCTGATTTCATGAAACCAAAAACCCTTCTTGTTCATTTGGTCTTAATTTTGCTCTCTTCAATGGAGCTCAAAATTAATATTTAGAAATGTTATTATTAATAATAATTCATTATTAACTGATTAACTGTGTAGTCACCAGGAAGCAGCAAGATTGTCTACTTGTTGACATCACATTTAGGGAGTAATCAGTCATTTTTTAGAAGCAGAGATTAGACTCAAGCTTCCCTCATCCACAAGCAGGAAAACAAGTAGTTCTCAAATTTTCCATTGCATCAGGACTACTCTAGAAGATAATTAATATTCATCCTAAGATAACACACTAGCACTTCAGGAAATAACACTGACATCCTGGCACAAAGCAACTACTTGAAATATGAAGAACAAGAAAAAAGATTACCTGGAACATATGAAACTGCAAACAACTCTCTTCCAAATGCTTTGTGTTTGATCTCTCTTGTGAACTCCCCAGTCTCCAGCCTAAAGCACTGAATTCGACCATTTTCTCTGTCTGCAACACACAGCTGACTTAAGTCAGGGATCAGGGCTAAGCTGTGAGGGATACAAAACTGCCCAGGCCTGGGTCTGCCTAGAGAAGTCTCTGCAATAAAAAAAAAAAACAAGTTTGTGTCGAAGTGCACACTGAAACTATCCGTTTTACTTAGAAACAGCAGTATGCCACATAATACAACGTAACTTTAGGAAGACCAAGGTCAGCTTGCTCTCTTCCTAGCATTTAGGTATATAATTCTCACTAGTCTATTGTGTTTTCTTTACAAATCCCAAATTTAGAATTTGCAATTTCCTGAAAATATTCAACATAGTTACAGTGATACATAGATCTGAGTCAGGCAGAAATATAATTATTCATAACACTTAAAATAGATGAAATCACAGCATAAATCTGGCAAAAAATGATTCCTTCCTTACATATTTAAGAAAAAAAATTTGCTTTATGAAAGTCAGGACACAAAATAGGACAAAACAATATTTATTCTGAAAGCAAGATATCAAACCCCCACTTTTTATTTTTAGGAAATATATAACCACTACAAGTAGCTGTAGAAAAAGCAAATAGAAAATTTGGATGCAAGAACAAGGCTGAAGTTCATGTAGGGCCTGGAAGGTATTTAAGTTATAGAAATTAATTTTAAAAAGCTAATAGTAACATTAGCAATTTTGTGGTTCATGATAAGTTCATGGTAACAGCAGTATGGTAAAGCACAAGAGCCCTGACTGTACCTTCTCCCCACTGCATCACATACAGTCCATTTGGAGAGAACTGAATAATCCGACTGTTGCAGTAGCCATCAGAGACGTAAATGCTGCCAGTGATTGGGTCCACGGCCACATCAGTTGGTTGACAGAAATGATTTTTGTCACTGCCTGGTTGCAAAGGTACTCCTAAGATCAGTAATGGCTCTTTGTCATTGGCTCCTAGTTTGAAAACCTTTTTTCAGTCAAAAGGAAAAGAAAAGAAGTTTCAGTTATGGAAGGTGAAACCTAAGACCTAGATGGCCTAGGGAAAAACTCCTGTCACCATGTATAAAATAAATCTACATACCAAACATAATCTTAATATATTGGCCATAATATTTATTATTAGTTTTTCAATAGTCATGATTCTAGGAAACTTCTGCTTAAAATAAAAATTTCCCATTATTACAAAGCAAACAATTTAGTTTCACTTTCTAGATTTAAGTGCATCAATATGCAAATGACATAGAAGAAAATTGCAGAGGGATCTTGAAAGGCTGGAGAGAGGAGCTCCATGAGAACCTTGTGAAATTCAACAAGGCCAAGCGCAGGGTCTTGCACCTGGGTTGGGGCAATCCCAAGCACAAATACAGGCTGGGAGGAGAAGGGATTGAGAGCAGCCCAGAGGAGAAGGTGTTGGTTGATGAGAAGTTCAGCATGAGCTGGTAAAGTGTGCTCACAACCAGAGGTTAACCATGTCCTGGGCTGCAGCCAGAGCCCCGTGGGCAGCAGGGCAGGGAGGGGATTCTGCCCCTCTGCCCTGCTCTGCTGAGACCCCACCTGCAGAGCTGCCTCCAGCCCTGGGCTCCCAGCACAGGAAGGACATGGAGCTGCTGGAGAGAGTCCAGAGGAGGCACCAAGGTGATCAGAGGGATGGAGCACCTCTGCTGTGAGGAAAGGCTGAGAGAACTAGAATTGTTCAGTCTGGAGAAAAAAATGCTTCTGGGTGACCTAATTGTGGCTTCCCAGTTCCTGAAGATAGCTCACAAGAAAGGTGGAAATAGACTTTTACAGATGCATGTAGTGATGGAATTCCCCATTCAGGTGGGAATTACTTCAAACAAGGAGTAGGTTTAGATTAGGTATTAGAAGGAAGTTCTCTACCACGAGGCTGGTGATGACACTGGTGAGGCTGCCCAGAGAAGCTGTGGCTGTCCCACCTCTGAAAGTGTTCCAGGCCACACTGGATGGCACCCTGAGCAACCTGGTCTAGTGGAAGGTGTCCCTGTCCATGGCAGGGCAGCTGGAACGAGATAATCTTTAAGGTCCCTTCCAACTCAGACCATGATTCTATGGCCTGAGTCTATGATTCTATTATTTCTACATGCTATGTCCTTGTAGCAAATTATTCAACACAACTATATTCCATGAAGTACACAGGGATGAATTTCTGCAGGCACACTCTTAATGTTATTCTAAACAGGCCTAGATAAGCAATGTATGTCAAATCTCTAGGAAAATAGAAATATTTTTAAGAAAAATATTATGGTCCTGATATTAAATCTTCAGAAACATACCTGATGAAGAGCTACATCAGTGACCCAGTAGTTACCATTTTTATCTACACTCAAACCATGTGGTAAATAAAATCTGCAAGCATAAATGTAGAAGAATGAAGTTAAAATCATTTTTCTGGAAGAATGATATAGATGTGAAGATTTCATTTTTTATCTACAGATCAAAAACAAACGTTGTACGTACTAACTACATGTAGCATTTAATGAAAAATACAGCTTTACAGCTTAGAATTTTCTTGACAAGACTGTCTCAGTTATGAAATTCAGTTGATCTCAGATATCTCACTCAGGCTACCTTACCATCTATAAGGACAATGTACAATATTCACTTCTGTTAATCTGGCTGGTAGATGCAATTATATGAAATGTTAGAAAACAGATATTTTAGAGATGGCAAATTAATTTTTATTATTTGTTGACTTTGTTTATTTACTTACTTGAAGATACTCAGGCTACAATTACACAATTGTATATAAATATACCAACATAATATAGAACACATAAAAATGAGTTTAGTATGGAAATATTAGTTCAATTAGTAAGAGAAAAAGAAAACCCAACTTACAGACTTTTGCCTGTGGAATGAAGCAGTTTTGCATTACTTGGATTCAAAACAATAATTGTGTTCTGTTCAATTGGTCCAAGTCCTCTTTGCTGATAGACAAATTTGCTGTCAAAAGAACTGTACAAAAACAGTTGAATGGAAAGCCAGCATTAGAAAGTTTTACTGATGAACAATATACACACAACTTAAAGCCAAGTTTTGTAGTTCAGTTCCCAGTGGGGGATTACTGGCTTCATTTTTTCTTTAAATATAAATCTTGTTACATCACTGTATGACTGTAAGAGTTAATAGTGTTGTATGTCTGCATTTTCTATTGAGGTTATGACTTCCAAACTAAAGGACCACCACATCAACACAGCAAAAATTAAAGATAGTTCTAAAGCAAGTAAGTAAAAACCCCTTTTCAAATTATTTTTTAAAATAATTTCATTGTCATGGCAACCCAGAAATGAGAAATTCAACAATGTAGCCTAAGAAAAAAATATAGGGAATCATCAGGGCATACCTACCAGTAAGACCAGGTATACTTTGAACCATCTAAGGCAGTTTGTGCATATTTGTGTGTCTTCTGCTTTTTCTTTTTTTCATATGCAGTTCAGTATCTTGCTAGAGCTTACTACTACAAGATTCATTTCTTACGGTTCTTATCCTTTTCACAGTGTGCTTATACAAGACTATAGGATATTATGTGCATTCCTCCTAATCCCACAATATTGCACTCATTTTTCAGGGCACATGGAATATATTCATAAAAAACATTTGAACATCTCACTATTTCATACATTAAGAATCAGGATAAACTTTCCAGAGATTTACTAGGCATGAAATTATCATATGCTTCCAAAAAATAAAAATATAGTTATCTGTATCTTTACAGAGACATTGGCTCTTACTCTAACCTGTTAAAATATATGTTCAGCTTTTAGTGAAGGTAAACAGAGTGTAAAATATTTTGAACAACATTTCAGGCTAGATGCTAGAGCATGGTGTTTGATGTGAATGAAAAATGCATGAATACAAGGCCCATTCCCTGCACCCACTTTGTATTTTTAAATCCATTTGTTAATCCCAAGAGAAATCCAGCCCAGATTGATGCTACTTGGTAAACAAAAATATACTTTGTAGTCACAGAGAAGGTTATGAATAAAGCTATTAAAACTATATATTGTACAGTTCTAACAGTCTCACATCTCCATAACATTAAATATTTATATATCTAGAATTTTTAATGTGGAAAAGCAATATTGGCTTTATATATAACCAGAAAAATCAATACAGAATGTGTTTAAGTTTCTGCATAGGCTATGATTTAAAAATAATATTTAGATACTACCACTGTATATAGTAACCATCTGTAACTATTGAATTTCTGGTAGAAATAATGTCTGATGTCAAAATAATCCTTTTGACTATGAATGGTTAAACCAAAGGTGAAAGCTACTAAAATTCTCCCCAGAGTTCTGCCATCATGAAGAGGGAGAGAATGGATAAATGATAATGACACACAAAAGCCTATACTGGTGTTGTACCTTCTTGTTTGAACATCATTCAGCAGGTGCTGTTATTTTCTTTACTGTTCATGACAGTAATCTGCCATGACAAGCTCGCTTCATTTTGAAGTTTTATTTTAAAAGGACTCTAACACTCATAAGGGCTTGCTCTAGCTATGGATTACCAAACTGTAGCATCAACAATGGACATACTGAACTAATCTTATTTTTAATGTACATAGATAACTGCAGAAAATCTACACAAATAATCAAAGAAAAGAATCTTAGTGATGGTAGATATAGTACAAAACAAGCCCCATTGAAAACATGATTGTATCTGCAGAACTGACTACCTAGACTAAAAATAATTACTGGCTTTCCTTGTCATGATTTTGATGCTTAGTAACAGTGCTGTCTAGATGCCTAAGTATTTCCTGCTATTCCCAGCTCTTCTGGGAACTAAGTAATTTCAGTGTAAACAAGAGACTGTATGGTATGCAGAGAAATTCTAGTGAACTTGAGTTTATGGAAGTGATCTTCCATTCATCTTCTCCCTGTCAAACTTCTTTTCTAGGAGGATGACTAGAATGCTACAAAATCACAGCCACTCTTTTCTTCCCAGTGCTTAAGATTAATTTCCAGGGAATGTTCCTTTGTTTTAACTGATAAATAAGAACACAAACAATGCTGACTACTTCCATCTTAAAAGCAGCAAGTCCAAAACCACACAAAGAGAACAACTAAACACAGTAGTCATATTGCTCTAAAACATTATTTCCTGATAGGTTCTGCACTTTGATACTGAAGGACAAATAAAATCTACTGCACATCTACTACTTCTAATTTGAAACTCCAATGTAATTCCACAGTTACGTTTCCACTTCTCATCTGGCCACTCCACACCAATGCAAACGATTTCTTATAAAATCTAGTATCCTTCTTGCAGACTACATAGCAAATTTAGACAGACCACCTGATCTCAGAACCTCTGAAAGCACAACCCTGAGGTCTATTCTTGATCAATATCCATCCCCATTGTGGTACTGTGTCAGTCTGCCTACCTTGATAAGAATGCAGTAACAAGAATGTGACTGATATTCTCTATTAAGTTCTTTATAAATTGGATAAATAGCTTACATTTTTCATCACAAAATGCAAAATAACTTCCAATTGATTCACTGCTTAGCCAGCTGAATAGTTTTAATATTTTTCATTCTACACAATACATGCTGCTTATAGCAAAGACTGTTCTGCAACTACCATGCTGTAGAAAAATCTTAATTATTTAAGAGGATTATTTTTTAAAAATCATATGCTGAAGGAATGCTACAGCAACTGCAAAGCTGTTACTGTATTACAGGGCTTATCATTGTGCTCTAAAGCATACCTTTGTGCTCTAAAGTAGATGAAGTTACCTTTTGCAACAGCATAGATCACTCAACCAGCTATACTGAGCTGAATGAGGATCCAGCTTTTGTGGCATATGTTTGTGCTAATCACGTATCCTCTGAACAGAGACACAGCTCTCCCAAGATTTTCCTGGGAAGCTGTGAGAAAGATGTGAGAAGCTGTGAGAAAGCTCAGAGAAAGAATTAAAACAATTATTATCTCTGTTTCTGCACAGGCTGTTTATTGATACGATTTTCCAGAGTGTGCTATTCTTGGTTCACCAATAGTGTGAGAGGATTTTACTCTAAGACCAATCAAGTATTAGCTTAGCAAGTTGGGTTATAAAAGACGTGCTATTCTCCACTAAACACCTTCCTTTCACCTTCTGAAGACTGGAGTCTTTTGTTCCCATCCCTGACTCAACAGAGACACCTGTTAATAATGCATTGGAAATATTTGTGCAGAGCCTAACAGCACAAATTGTTTTTATTTGCTTCTATACTAGGCTGGTGAAGCATTGAAAGAGAAAATAAATTCTGAGCTTTCAGGCTATTGATTTATCTCATTTACAATTTGATAAAGAATATTCTATTAACTGTGTATTTGCAGCTAATGATAAAAATTAACTTAAAAGTCTGATAACTTCTTATACCTCTCCCATACAACTGTCATGATAAACCCCTTCAAATATAATTTTTTCTTCTTGAAAAATGAGAACACCCATTACTCCTTCCTTTTTCATCACAACGCATGAAAGGGACCTCAAATTTAATTACCCAAAGGTAAAAAGGGAAGGCTGACTGGGTGAGCACATTTGTGTGTGCCTCTTTTCCATGCTACAAGATGTGGAAAAAGAGCTTAACAACAGGCATGTTTTCAAAATACATTTTAAAATCATTATATTCTAAATAAAAGAGTTCTAGTTCAGCTGACTTAAGGGTCCCTATCAACACTAGATTTCCTATACATTGATTAGCTATGCTCCACAAAAAGAAGAAGAAAAAAAAGGAAGACTTAGGAACAAAACCTCTCAATTAGTTATCTTTATGAAAGGCCATGTGTAGTGTTACTGAGCAGTGGTGGTACATCCATGGATTTCCAGACTATGTATTACAACTCAAATCTTCTTCTGCAGCCACAGCACACTGAAGGTGAAGTCTATCTGTCTCTCAATATGGTTGATACATCATGCACATCTGTTGTTTTAAGGAATGTTAATTTCTTTTGTTTAAAAACTGTAGGTTTTCCCAAAACTGCTGGATCTCAAACTCAAGTTTTGTGCTCTGGATTGTTGAATACTTCAATTGCAAGACATTCAAAAATATGTATTTTAAAAGGACCAGCCTATTTTTAAATATTTTAAAAATTTGTCATTCAACAACACAAAGAAAAGCACTTGTTCCTGAGTGGGAGTATAAAAAAACAGCTTTTACACAATACTTGAAGTCTGAGTAATACAAGTTGTATAATGCATCCTTTAGTCTGTATTTATATACACTTGAGCAGGAGATATCACTAACACATGAGAACACTGTATGAGAAACAAATTATTGCCTTATCTGCTGCATTATGTTATTTTTCTTGAAACTGAAATAACTTAACTTTCTTTCATGAAACACTATTCTAAGCATAATTTGTTATCATAATGCTCAGAATTCTGTCCTATTTTTCTGACATGATGTTATCTTTAAGTTAATTCATCAGGATTTGAAAACAGCCCTCCCCTTTGGTCTTATAGCCATATATATGGAGAACAGATGCTTAAAAAGAAGACAAAATAAACAATTTTTTTAAAGGGTGTATTTAAAAAAGGTACCACATAACATATTACAGACTTGTACTACTTTTTCCCAGTATTCTCTTGCAATTTCAAAAGTATCCATATAAACACATACACAATTTTAAAAATCACAGACACAAGAACACTGTAAAAATAAAGATAGTACTCTTCTAGAAATAGTTCTGTTCTTAAGATAATATACCTATTTTCTTAAAAAAATATACCTCTATAGTTCTGTTCTTAAAATAATATACCTCTGACTATATAGTTTTACAAATACTAGAAGGACCACCATTCCAGAGTTCAGACATTTTTTGGTTTGAGTGATGCTAAATGTAGCAAATTTTATCAAGTGAGTAGAACAAAGTTTGTTTTGAGAGAGTACCTTGTAACAATCCCTTTTTTTTTTCAGTGTACATAAACACAAAGAAGAATAGACACAGATTTGCATGTCTTAAACCCAAGTACTAATTGCAATATACCATACGAAAACATTATTCACCCAGGCTAATTAATTCTGCTAACACACATGGATAGGTAGGGATAATTACTCAGTGAGTATTATACTAATGTGGTCATACAGTTTAAGGACCTAATGTACTATGTTCTTTTCCTTCCTGTGTAAAGACCTAATAACTCATCATCTTGAATTGTCAGTCACCATTTCTATTCTGAGTCTCTGAAAGGCACTTTCGGCCAAAGAACTGAATTTTTAAATGAAAAAAGAACTGCAATCTGTCTTTCCTTGAGAAGGGATATAAACAGCACACAGGAATTCAGCCTTCTAACTCACCATTCAGCAAAGGTCACTACTTACTTTTCATCCCAAACTCGATCGCCTCTGTGGAAGACAACTAGGTTATTTTCAGGGTCCAGAGCCAACCCAGAAACTTGGCCTAGTTTGAGGTCTAACCCAGGCCACTCCACAGCCTCTTCTATGTGGAAATCTGACCAAAGAAATAAAATTAAAAAAAAAAAAAAACAAAGATAAAAAACCAAAAAGATAATAATGTAGCATATTTATTACAAAACTTCAAATATGGATAACTGGCATTTGGTACAGACTATTGGGAATTACATGGACATTTTCTTACATGCAGAATTATATGCAGTTCAATTCCAAGCATAGTTTTAACATAGTAAAGCATGCACAAGCACTGGCAACCTACTCTGTATAGATGACAGAAATGTCAAAACTGCTTTTGGCTTCATTCTTTTCTCTAACTTATAAGGACACATGTATACATGCTCTAGAAGTTTTAGAAGCTCTGTATATACTTTCTACACTGAAAAATTACAAAAATAGACAACTGAAATCAGCAGGAACATTTAAATATTAACTATCAGTGTTTGATTAAAAATGCATAATAAATACCATGAATCACTAAATGAAATATGTGGAAGGTGAATCATGTTTTGTTTCTTTTCCTACTAAAGATTTTAAGACTAAGAAAAGAAGACTTCTTGTACTTGTCTTAAACTGTAAAATTCAACTAAGGGAGAGAAATTTAGTTTCAGAGATTAACATTAAAAGATATAAGTATGGTCTCTTCAATCATTCTTACATAAAAACAGACTGACAAGGATAAAAGGCACAAACTCTTCAATATTTAAAAAGTTGAGGAGAGTTGACTGCAAGGATTAATTTCTCACAGATCACCTACTTAAATACTACTAGAAAAGAGATTGCTCTTGTGTAGCTCTGGCAGTGTATGAAGAGACAAATTAACCAGATTATCAAAAAGAAAAAATGTAATGGCAAAAGAGAGCTCACTAATTCTGATAAAATAAAAAGAAAAGAAAAATTCTAAAATTTGTTCTACATGTTAGGAAATTCATCACTGCTTCTCTTCAGAAATTGATTTGTTGAGCATAATTCAGTTATTTCTACAATGCCTAATTAGCAAGTAGGCATATACAGCCAAACTCAAGGCAAATACAACGCAATTTTTTTGAAGTTATGTGAAACTGGAGCCACCTCACTAATAATAAGTGTGTTTGAAAGCAACCATGCTTTAATTTGCAACCTTCAGTTCACCCAGAGTTTGTGAGTTCTGCTCTGATCTTCAACACCAATCACTGGGGTACCATCTAGGCAGGTGAAAAAGATTTCCAAATTCAAAAAATGCCAAGGCATCCTGCTTTGAAAGAAGGCAGGTCACAGACCTTAGAACACAGCACCCAGGGGCTCAGGCTCACC
The DNA here is from genome assembly GCA_003676055.1 of Chloebia gouldiae. Taxonomy (NCBI): domain Eukaryota; kingdom Metazoa; phylum Chordata; class Aves; order Passeriformes; family Passeridae; genus Chloebia; species Chloebia gouldiae. The sequence goes on along the minus strand of QUSF01000153.1, from coordinate 358,476 downwards.
TTCACATGGAAGTGATATTCCAATGGAAGGCAAAATTAATGGGAAACAATGTAAAAAATCGTTAAGCCTGTGCAACCCATCTGACCTGATAACACCCTCCCCTTGCACTTCCCTTGGAAGAGATGTAGTCTGAGGAAGAACAACAGGAATGCAGGGGAAGGAAAATCATTCTCTACAACCTATCCAAGAAAATATTAAACCAGTGCTGAAAAACTACTGTAGACCAGGAGATGTTTGACCTGTTTGAACTGCAATATCATAAGCTAGAGTAGGTGATCCAAAAGAAACCTAAAAGCAACCAGCAACTGCAGTGTATCCAGGACAGTAATCAGAAATTTCTAAAACAAGAAATCCTACCATGTAGAAATTATAGCTGAACAAAAGCTGCAAACTAAAGGAAAAGCTGTTTAAAAAAATTACACATATTCATAATTCTGTAGAGCTGAGTTGATCACAGCAGGTGCAGTGCCAGGTTTACTCACAGAAGTTTGGATTTTGGAAGGAATAAGAAAATGGAAATTGAGTGTCTGCTTCCTCACTTGCTCATCCAATACCACTTTATGTTAAATTCCAGAAAGCTTGTCTATGTTTCATATTACAGAGGCCTCTGAACCTTTTTGTTTTAAAAGCTGGAAAGAATAAAAGGCTAAACATAGGACCTCTATTTTGGCCTCTATCTAGTCTCTCAGAAGACACATATTACAAAATAGAAAATGTTTATACTTAAAGAAATGAAAGATTTCCAACAGATCAAAACAATAAAATGAATGTACAGTGAAATACAATCTAATCACAAGAGCTCCAGCCTCACTACAATCTTTAAATTTTATCACATTTTTTCCAAAATTTGTTAATTAGTATTGTATTTTCTTTTTCCTTTGCAAGTCCATTCTGAAAGTCCTTTATACAGGCTTATCTTAAGGCAACTAGTTTTTTACAAAAACTCACTAAATTTAGACTTCCTTTATCTAAGACTTATTACTATTTCCCCACAAGAATAAGTGCTCCATAGAACAGTTTCATATGAGACTAATGAAAATTATTTTCCCCACAGAAGTAATTTATAAGTACTTAGAAAAAACAAGCTCATCAGTTTTCTTGTGAATGAGATCTCTAAACTAGGTACTAGAACTTCTAGTTTTCAACTTGGAGTTGTTCCTTTCATTAAAAAAAAAAAAAAAAAGGAAGAATTACCTAAATTTAGAACATGCAATTAAGTCTCTAAAGAAATAGAAGATGAAAGCCTTATTTTTTTGACACACTTGCAATTTAATACCCAGAATTTCCTCGAAGATCATTCTAGCTTTTAACTCTGTGAACTTCAAGTCATGTTGCACTCCCTGCCATCAGAGCACTGATTTTAAGTCTTGACAAATTTAATTAAACAATACACAAAGGAGTTTTGAAAATTGGAGAATTACATTATTTGAGATATTTAGAGGATATAATTGTCCTAGTTGCAGTGATATTAAACAACCTGACAGATTATTGACCAGTCTAGGTTAACAAGCTAACCACAGTGCAGGAAAAGCAGTAGTGTAAGGTTTGAACATTTATAACACCTTTACTTTCTGTATTAGCCATTTGGTATTTCAGGCCAATTACATGTTAAAAATTGGAATATTTGCAAGACTAAAAATATTAAACTATTTTCATGCAGGTGATTTAAAAACAGTTAAATGATATGAATTTAATGGCAGAGTCTTGCCCTAAGAAAATTGAGAATTTTTTCAAATCAATATGTAAAGGTTTTTACAAAGGGGATAAATTTTTCATTAAATCAGGACAACTTTACTTCTTCACCTGACCCTTCTTCTTATGGAAGATTTTGTTTTAAATATGTAAATAACTTCCCTAAAAAGAAACTAAATATATGCTTAAATATTTTATTGCTACAAAAGTTCTTTTACCAAAAGATGGTATGACAGTTTCTGCAGGTCAGGAATTCTGTAATTAAAAGGTATTACAAACACAAAAAAAAACCACCCCCAAAAATGCTAATTAAGAAAATGTGAGTTTCCTTTTTTCCTATACCTTGAAATTGCATAATTTGAAATTAGTCCCCTACCAACAAATTACCCCCAAATGAATAAATGGCTACTGATATATCCAAGAAAATAAATTTCTCTAGCTAGAATTCATGCTATAAGGTATGTAAAACTGAGCCATTTATTCAGCTCACTAACATTCCCTCCTCTGGATCAGTGAAAATAGAAAGGAACTTTCTTCTTTCTTTGTATGCACCACATGTTATTAGTCTAAACTGAACAAACTGTTTTTTTCAAAAACGCTGTCCACATTACTTTCCTGAACATTTAATTCTATTCAGGTTTATGGAATTATTTATGATTTACACATATGTCAGGCACATAGTAACATTCCACCTGTTTTGTTTTGGTTTTTTTTTTGTCCCTATAGCAATAATTTGACAGGCTCTTATTTAAGTGGATCACACAATGTTACATTGGCAAGTCCTCATCTTTGGTTTTCTTTTAAACACAAGCCCAGGACTTATAAGCAGAGACAATACATATTAACATTATGAACTGAAACAAAAATCAAATGGTTGATAGATGATACATATATGTGTACAAAAGTACTTGGAAACATCAATCTGGGTGGTTACAACATAAAAGCTGGCACATGTGACTACAGCTTACGGATACAGATGGCTTTCATGCATGCATATATATCAGCTTCTTTTATGAGATACTCATCACATGCTGCATTATCTGGCTTTCCACATTAGCAAGTAAGGCTAAGTCAATATCACAGAAACCAAAATGCAAGTAAAACAAACACAGTAATTCCATGGTTTCTGCAGTCATAGAAACCTGAAGGGAATAAATTATATTTCTACCATAATAAAACTGCCTGTACAAGAATATTTGGAGAGTCAAGCCCAATTTGAAATCAATATGCAGAAAATGTTGCTTCTGAATTTTTCAGGATTACTCTTTCTGAATGAGAGAAAAATATCTGATAGAATTATAGTAATAAATTTTATAAAACTGTGTATCTGACAGATCAAGGTAATCAGCAAACTCATAAAATGTGCTGATTATTCCAGCAACCATTTTACAATAGTTACTTGTAATAAAATCTTCACTTCCTGTGACTACTATATCCTATGTGTATCTTGTTTTAGCATAACCAATATAAAATCATTAAGACAAGGTCTTAAGAGTAGAAAATAATACCATACTGAAGTACTGGTGTTTTGCCATCAGTACATATTCTTTCTTCACACATTGAGGGGGAAAGAACCCCAGTGTAATACCTCTAAATTAGAGGGAGAACATTTCAATATTTAGGAAGAATGTCATGTAAAATACTTCCAGGCCTCCACTGAAATTCCCTTCAGATTTTGCTAATGTGGATCACAGCTCTTGCATTGCATTTCATTGTATAAAATTAACCCCAACCCACCTCCTTTATGTTCTTTTTCCCAGCCTCCCTCACCATGTTTAGACTGTTGTAAAGAGAAATGTCTGTTCTCTGGTGGCCTCAAGGTAGACTCTAGTCTGTGAAATTTCTGAGTTCTGTCTCTGACAAAAATAGTATTGTCCCTTTCATCATGATTTGTGATCTCTCTGGCAAGATCCTTCTTTTGGACTACATTAGCAATTTCTGCTACAAGATCTGATTCTGCTTTTTCTGTAGGGTTATGCTTATGCACATGTACAACATCTTCCCTTTCTCCTAGCAGCTTAGAAAGGAGTGAATAGAAATCACCTGTACAGAAAAGAGAAAAGACAAGAATAAAAGAGAAAATAAACCAATTATAACAGATTGAGTAGTTTTAGAAGGCTTCAGCAAGGTATAGTGTAACAAAGTTATTCAAACAGTCATTGACAAAAGTAGCAAAGAGGAACTGTTTCAGCCTCAGGAACTGAACCAGCCAGGTTTCTAGTATGAAAAGATTCAGTCAAATCGTTACTGACTTTAAATTACATATAGGTGCTCACTTTTACCTGACACTCTGGCATCAAAAAATCATCACTTCTGGAGAGATATTCTTGGGAACAATGAACAAGAGAAAAAGAGGAAGGGAAAATGAAAGCAAAAGGGAAAGGAAAAAGTGTGCACCTCTCAGTAAAAGAATATTTATGATGGAATTATCTGGATTTGCCAGGCTACTGCAGAGCTATAAATTAGAGAGGGGAAAATTCTATAGTTTTATCAAAATTTTCACTTACAAAGACAGTAATAGACAATCATAATACTTTTTAAAACATATTTCTTTGAATTCTGTCATTGTATAAAAAGCTTAAGCTGTAAGAATACAGAATTTCCCATTTACAAGCAGATTCCACAGCACCCACTGTAAAAAAAAAAAAAAAAAAAAAGACATGATCCATTAAATTTGCTTTTATTTATCCAGTCTGGGTTGTACGCCTTCTTTTACTCCAAATAGCAACATTCCTTAGTCATAGTATCATCTGGCAGTGGAGGGAAAACTATCTTTTCAGTGTGCTTGCTAGCAATAAAGTTATGACTGCAACTTTCTTAGGCATTCAACAAACATTTCAGTACATTCCAGAACAATAGCTCACAGCAAAAAAACATGAAAACAGAATTGATTAACCAAGTATCTCGGCTGCCTGAAATTATTATCAATTCTATTAAATGCCACTACATAATTTGTGTGGAAAGAGAAGTTCAATGTGCTTTAAGAGTTACTGGAAGTAGGTATCCTTTTATTTCAAACACAAATCACTCGCAATTTAAAAACTATATTATTTTATGACAGGCTATATAGGAATTTTTTTAGAAAAGTGAAACTATAAATAATGAAGCTTCAACACAAACCAAAGAAATAAAAAAGAAAACAAACATCACCCCACCCCATCCCTGAAACAAACAAAAAATCAGAACCCAAAAAAAACCCATTCAAAACCAGAAATCATCATCTGCAGCCTGGTACACAGGAAATTATGTCTTTGAAAATGAACCTTAGAGGATCTGTCATGTTATTAAACAGTCCCTGTTCAATGATTTTGAATAGGATTACCTTCCTTGCCCTTGTAAATGAAACATCCCAGATGTCACAGTCTGTCAGAAAATAATTGCTCAAGTAATGACCAATTTCAATGATATTAACAAAGCAAATTATAGAAGAGACAAAATCATTAAGCTATACAACAAATAGGAATTATTTCCTTCCAATGCAATTCTTAAAGCTAGAGCACTCCATTATCTTAATACTGTCATTTAATAAGTCCAAGTACTGATTTAAAACAAATCCAAACATTTAAGAAGTATATCACAGGTGTTTTGGATACAAACCATATCTACACTGAGAAAGATTTTTAATTATTAAAGCAACCATCAACTGGTGCTGAAGCAGAAATGCAGCTGAAATTTCCTTTACTAAGGAAACAATTGGTATTAAAATACTCTACACTGGCCTTTTTCTTCCTCAACATTTTAAAAATTAAACAAATGTCATACAAAACACATGTTTTGGTGTTATCTGTGGCTGGAGACCTATAGAGGACCCATATGCAATCATTTCCAATGAGGCGTCTGAGTGGTAAAAGCACTGCTCTCCCTAATGTAGCCATGAGAAGTCTCCCTAAACAAACAAGCTTGATGCTATTTTAAACTGCAGGCCTTTTTAAAGCAAGTTTAACGACCCTTGCACAGTTCATTCTCTCCTAGTTCTATATCAGCTGTCAAATCAACTGCCTTGTAATCATTGGCTGGAAAAGGACAACATACTACAGTTGTTACAAAGGTTTCAGAACTCTAACAGCTTATATGCTCATTCTACTTGAGTGAAGAAGTTTGACAGCTTCATGCTCCAGCCAAAATGCTGAGGTCTATCTCTGGTCTACAAGTGTTGTTACAGAATAATTAACCCAGTCTCTAGATATTCCTTGTCAATTCAAAAAAGTAATAATAAAAAAAAAAAAAAAGACAAAAAAGATCTTTGGTTTACATGTTCTGATATTAGCTTCTTCAAAAAAACTGTTAAAAGATAGGGCTCAATTGAGGACAAGAAGAACAGAGAGCAGGAGAATTCAACTTAAAAATATGCTATGTCCAGGGAGTAATTTTTAGGACACAATGCTTTCATGAAAAGTCAGCGGTCTTTATGGAAGCTATTAATCAGGGATTCAAGTCGAAGTAGGGTGATCTGTTTTTGTTTTCTTCTAGAGCTGGGCCAATGACCATAAGACATGTGATGAACCTTTGAACATTGGTGTATACAATAGGGCAGTTTGAGTACTACAGCCAATATTCATGGGCATACATGAGGTGTTTTCCAAGCTGAGCTGGTCAGAGCTTTCATTAAGCAGGGGTTTTGTAACCACAGCAGTTAAAAATATTTAGGAACTGTCTGATTGTACAGAAAAGAGCACGCATCAGAGAACAGAAGTGGTCAGAAGTGCAGGTGCCATGAAACTGTGATCCTTTCCTTAAATGAATGTGTTTGAGAAAATGAATATGGAATCTCAACAAACACAAAGAACAAAAAATATCCAGGAAGTCTATATATGTGACCAGTATCTCTAAAATTCTGGCACAAGCACTAGGCTGAAATGTCCTGTCAATGTTCTGGCATTTTGACAGAACTCAGAGTATTTAGAAGGCACAAAAGACATTAAAGTGAAGAATTTAATTTTGCTGATTACCCAACATCTGCAACCCTACCGTAAATTCCACACTCTGAATGTCCAGGCAGATTCAAATAATTTGTAAGCAGTGTAATTTTAAGAAATAGTTCAAAATTTATTAGACAAAACTACCAAAGAGCAGACTCATGTTGATTCTGAGTAAAAGCTGCTCTGTGTAAAGCAATGTCCAGCAACCATCAAAGCATGATCTTGTGCTACCACTTTGCAGTGGTCTTGTACCAGCTGGAACAGTTGAAGGTGGTGTTTGCCTGAAGATATTCAGTAGGAAAGGAACATTGGTCAATGCTTGGTCTTGTTTGTGATGAGACAACCTGGCCTTTAGAATGCCTGAGTATAACTAGACAAAGACCTGGGTGAATCAACAACTTGATCTTACTGAAGAAACTGAAATCTAGCAGTGCAGTCTCTGAGAAGCTTCCTGATTAGGTCACTTTCAGAGAAGATACTTCTATTTCTTACCTGCAAGCTATCAGCAGTTTCCTCTATGGAAAAGATAATTGGCTACAAATACCTACAGCCTATTCTTTCTGTAAGAAGTGATAGCTGTCAAGACCAACATCTCAAGAGTGAAACAATGCACTAGCATAATGCAGTAAATTTAAACGTCCTGTGGTGGCTCTATACTATAGAAACTCTTTTACAGAACAATGTTTTGGTTTACATTCATACAAACAAAATCATAACATTGGCAGAGAACATAAATCAAGAGTCAAACAATAAGGACCAGAATATTCATTTTAAAATGGTTTCTTTCCATGCTTATACAAAAAAATACACTTTTCCTGCTTAGATATGCAACTTATACCAATTGCCTTTTTTTCTTTTTTTGCTTAGATCTGATGGTCCTTTTTTTACTGTGCCAAAGATGATTTTCTTAAGATTATGAATAACCTTATCCTAACCAAAGCACAGGCTCATCTTTTATTTACAACTTTGAGCAGCATCATTCAGTGTTGAGAGAGCAAGGAAATCCTCTGCTATTCTGTATCTCCCCAATTATAATTTCCTAGCAGTATATATCACTCCTAGTATCTTTTAGTAGCATTTTCTTCCAAGGTTTAATTCAATCACTTTTATCTCACTTTTGTACTCTCTTTAAGAGATTTAATACAATCTGAGCCCTCAACATGTTGTCAAAGCCTGAAAACATCTGAAGATTTTCTTGTATGTCTGGCCTTAATCTAAGAATGTCTCAATACTGTCATCCTATATCAATACTGGAACACAAATTTGTGTTCTGTTTCAAGCTTCTCATCAGGATTTTTAATCACGTACCAAATCAAACTCCTCTCTTTTCCACAGTCATACAAACTAGAAAGGGTAGATTATACAAAACATTTATTTTAGAAAGAAATGTAACCCATGCATTAAAATACATCATCTTCTTGGTTGACGCTGCTTCCATGGCAGCATCATTATGGCTTTGCCATATAACATTATCATAAAAACATTATCATAAAAACACTATTGAAAAACTAAAGACCTGCCTGCATGCTGATTCTCCTTTCCTCTTCATTTCAACACCTGGCCCACAAGATATTGCAGGCCTCCCTTCACATCTCCCCCTCTTTTTTTTTTTTTTTCCCTTAAGGAAACAAAAGAGAGATGGGCAGAGAGCAGAGGAGCTTTATCTCCTTCTTTCACTTAAACCAATCAGAGATTTCTATCCCAGATGCAAAAAGACCTTATTCAATGTTTTTATTGTAACCAGCTTTTCTAAGAAATGCAGAACTTTACAGAAAATATGTAACTCATCACAGACATTTCAGCTTCCCAACTCACAGATTCAGCTACAACCTAGCAAAATATTCCCAGCTGTCTAACAAATACCTTGTACAAAATACTTCTCTGTGTGTGTGAACGTGTATATACAGTCAAATGCAAGTATACCATATAACTGAAAATAATTAAAAGATGGGGTAGCATCCAACAGGTAATACATAGAAGATTTAAGTGTAACCTTTATTCAGACCTCATTTTGTACACATTATGGTATTAAACTTTCTGACAAAGAAAGTTCCTCCTAGAGTCAGTGGTCCATCACAATACATGTATATTTAATTTTATTCAAAGATTACCTTTCCAAAAATTCCTGAAAAAAAAAACATTTTAACTGAACAGAAACATTTCTCTTAACATTTTTATTCCATCATCTCTGTTTATGAAACACATGCTTACATTAAAGTACTTCAGCCTGTACTGTGAAATTAAGGTCCATGGTTACTGCTACTTTGTTAGACAAACAGAATGGTTATTTATTTTGCGCATCCTCCAATAAACTTCTTAGAGTGTGAATTTACAGGGTACTTTGTATCACATTACACACATTCAAGCCACATTTCCAGTCAGTTTCAGAAGGAGCTCTTTCTATGAGGACTTAGCTTCAGTTCTTTGCTTTGTATATCCTAAAAGACTGGGAAAACAGATCTCAGCATCAGACTACCTAGCTACCTAGAACCACTCTGCAAGAGTCTAGAGAAAAACACACTGTAATCAGAGAGCATCAAATTGCCTCAGACTAGAGAGCCATATTATTTTCTTTCTGTTGTGTACTATTTCTCTCACTACACACATTTTAATCTCTAAAACAAGGTAGAAATGCAATGAGGTGTTTTCTGTGCAACCTATCTCACCACTAGGACAGCAATTATAATAACTGCAAATGTGAACCTCTGCTTTATAGAAGGCAACATCTGAATGCTTGACTGAAACTGCAATATTACTTTAAACACAGGAGATTCAATGGGATTTCAGTTAACACATTCAGCTGTGAAAAAAGGACCTGACATGAATCTATCTGGGACACTGCAAAAGAAAGATCTTATGTTCCTTTATAGTGAATTTTCCCATTTGAACTCCAAGTAAATTATTATTAAGTAAGTTATTACTCCAAGTAGTAACTTAGTCTCATGGCAATGAAAAAACAATGAGGGATAAGGGAAAATTTCCCAGTGTATTCAAAGTACCAACACCAGGGCTAAGAGCATCTGCAACTTTGACTCAATTCAGATTCCATCATCAGAATCAAAGCTGTTACTGTTTTGGTACTAACTCCTAAATTCCCTAAGCCAGAGAGAAGTAAAAATGTACTTTTTAAAGCGCTATGGCAAACATAATTCCAGAAGTACAGTGACAACTTCAACTCTTTTCTCTCCCGTAGATGTGTATGTGACATACATATGCCATTGTAAAACAAAACCCAAAATCTAATTTTTGGTTTATATGCTGCTAGTGAATTTTCAGCTCAAGCCAGCCTTGAATTTTGCTTTAAACTATTTAAACATAATTACATGTAATTATGTTTAATATATGAAACACATTTTATAATATAAATATAATCAAATTATTGTATTAATTTTAGTAGGAAAATTTTGCCCCTTCTGCTTCAGTTTATGATTATACCTAATACACACAAAATGAGATATCAATTCATTAGCCAGTCAAAACATTAAATACTGGACATCCAAATCAGCTGTCTTACACTTTCCTTGTTTTTAAGAAGCTAGTCTCCTACTGTTTATATGCACAAGTTTCTAAAGCTTTCAGGTACACCATCAGCAAACTTTCTCAGTAGCAAGGGCTGCTTCACTGCTTGCATACCAAAACAAAACTGAATTACACTACACCATACTATGCCACAGGAAAGTGATCAACAAGCAGAATGAAGCATATTTAGGTATTTTTTCAACAGGTAAAGACATATGACAGAGATAATGAATGCTAACAAATTATTTTTGCTCCTCTGTATCTATTAAGTACAATTTAATCAAACGTCTATTGATGAACAAAAAATAAACATACATATTATCTATTTTACTAGGGACTTGATGCTTCAGCAGGAACAGGAAACTTTCCAATACACCAAGTGTCTAAATCAATTGCATTTCCTACAATAATTGACTTCCTATGAAAAGTTAATCTTCACTGCTGTTTCAGAAACTATACCATCAGGTCAGTTTCATTAAGGTAAATTCAGGAAAATTTCAACACAAGGATTTGGCTTTGTCTTCATGCAGAGTGCTGGTTCACTTTGTGATGGTTACTGCCTATTTCTATATATTTGCATTGTTCATTAGTGCACCTCTGATGAGTGAAGATGACGAAACTGAAAATTTAATGTAAAAGTAATGAAAACACCTGGCTGTACCAATATAAAAAACATCCTCTGTGTGATCAGGAGGTACCTCTATTCCCAGGCAGGAAGATACTATCATATGGCAGACTTCATTTTCCCCTTTTGAGGCAAATCCTTAGATTTAAGAGTACTGACAATAAATATTGTCTCTTTGGCCATATCTCTAACCTCCAGGTTAGTAAGTACCTCTGATGCTTTTTCTCTGGTTCTAGAATTATGAGCCAAACATAGTTAAGGGATAAAAGGGTTATCTTGGTATTTAATAAGGATCCTTAGGTGTAATAATACGTCAAGGTGCAATATGTCAAAATGCATACACACGGTATATTGCATATATAATTTTACAAACTTTGTAGATTAGTATATTTGACAAAGGTTCCTTAATGAGAAGTTTTAATTAATGTCATGATATTTCTTTATTTTAAAGCATTCTTCCCTACATGGGGCTTGAATCCAGTTTACAAAGTATGTTCTAGAGAGGGTTTTGGTTTCTCAAGATAGTGTAAGGCTTTTCGGCCCCCAGCTGTGAAGGCTTTAAGATGTTTGGGGTTTTTGCCTAGCAGAATATCAGGACTATGCCAAGATATCAGGCTTAAATAATTACAAATACGTATGCTAAGAATACTGAGAATACATAAAAGGTATATAAAAAGAAAGGGCAAAAAATCATCACGGCATCACCTCCATGGGAGCACAACAATTTGATAACTATTTCAGAGTTTATTGAAGTAACAGTGAAGTAACAGTGTTTATTTCAGTTGCCTGAAATTAAGAAGGGGAAAATAAGCTGCTAAAACATAATAAATCACAGAGAAAGAAATCCATGCAAGATAAAACACAGAGTTATGGGAAAATTGTTGATCTGCTTTCTTCAGAGCAAATCAAAGGCTGAATTTACTGAGCAACAGCTCAGCAGCAACAGAACTAATCAATGACTCAGTTCTGGTGTCTCTGTGCTTTGTAGATAAGGTTATCATACAGAATATGGCAGACCAGGGAAAGCCTTATGTCTTTTACCTCTGTGAGAGGATGTACTTGTATAGTGACCTCAACCCCAATGGACGTATGCATGTGCTTCCATGTAGGGTCCACTGCCTCCTCCCTTCAAACTGTAGCATTTTCCTGTCATAAAGATTGTGCTCAAATTCGGTTCCTACTCACTGAAGTTACTTGAGGAGATGGATAAATTCTCAACACCATTGCTTAAAACTGATTTGCTCCACAAAACTGGACTCCAATTTCTATGTAATTTTTACAGGCACATTTTGCAGACCATTTTCAGCTCCTGTTTTCTCCAGTCTATCTGGGGAGCACTTGAAGAACCAAAACCTACTTTCTAAGCCAGCCATTCAACTTTCCCTCTTTGGAGACAAAAATAAAACCAAACCTGAACTGGTTTTTCCTGTTGTTTTGCTTCAACTGAAGTTAGAGCTGTATCAATATAAAATTGAAGACAGGCTCCTGTAAATGATGGGGAAATTTATCTTAATCTAACAATTAAAAACAGGAAATTAAATTCACAGCAACTACTGTGTTTTGGTATTTCACATCATGAACCCAAGTAATTTCAACTGAGCAAAAAATTGTGTGTTTCCATAGAAACAGGTTAGATGAGAATGCATATTAACTAGTGCTCTCAGCAAACCAGACTGCATTGCGGAAACATCTTCAAAATACATTTCAAAGACAAATGAAAAAGATTTTAGCAACAGGACCTTCTTCAACACTTTTTCCCAAACACTAATGAATTCAATAAAAAATATATATATAACAAGAACCTTGATCAAATGCTAATGCACTTATTGGTAGCGTAAGGGTAAATCAGATTGTCAGCATGAATTTTGATGTAAATTTGTAAGCAGATAGCTCATTCTGCTCTGAAACAGGATAAAAAAATTGAATTGCTTTTCCTTCTTAAAAAATACATCTTGAATTGAACCAGATAAATATCAGATATGCCACTGTAATACTGCTTCTAATAGTTCAAAGTTCTTTCATTCAAGACAGTTTCACACTCCAGAAGCTGGTTTTATGTAACTAAAACTTAATTATTTGAGTTAACTCTAGGAAATGGCAGAGTACATAAAAAATCTAACCCCTTTTGGAGATGTTATTAAAAATTCTAAACACTGTCCAATCTTTGCTCTTCTTAAAGGTAAAAGTAATTGTGTTCTAATTTACTCCTTGAATCTCAATATTGTTCAATGGAAACTGTATGAATCTGTAGCTGGTGAAGTCTTCCCCTTAGTCTAAAGAAAAATCCTGATACTGATGCAATTTTTATCTAACAGTATATGACTCACAAGAACTTAAAAATAGAATGTAAGATATTTCTGAAACATAGATAATATTCTGAATATTTCTAAAATCTTTATAGCATTCATAGACTTTTTTCCCTCTAGCTAAGTACTATACACATTTCTGTGTGAGTTGTAATGCGTACATATACACAAATACAACAAAAAATACTCTATTAAACAACTGCATTCAACTTCAACTCAATATTTTTATGTGCAGCAAAGACTGAAGCATAAGAACATTATTCCCTAATACACACACGGTAATACAAACTGAGAAATCAATGTAGAGTTATTAGCAAATAGTTACATAGAGAATACATGTACATACTAATAAATCACAACCCTTGTCAGCAAATTAAACAAAGAACAGGAAAACATTATGAGATTAAAATGCATAATAAATTTTACCTATTAGTAAATCAGGCTAGAGATCAGTGGTAAACTAATTGTTTTTATTATTTCTTATATAGCATACAACCCTTAGCTTTACAGAACATTGCAAATTGTATCAATTAAAGATAAACAGGTTAAAAACTTCATAAATCATTAAAAATTATGATACATTAATGAGTCCTTTACTTGACATAGAAATAAGCAAGTACATACCCTGATCCAAAATCTCTGCCTCTGCTTTTTTGGCCTGCTGCAGCAAATAACTTGCATCACTATCCTTGGTTTCTAAAAAATGGATTTAGGATATGATGTTAGCCTTTGCATGTGAATGAAATTGAGTATCCCTCTACTTTGGAAAAACGCCCTTCGGAAATGAACATTTGGCATTTTTATATATAAACAATAGTTGTATTGAACAACACAGCACTAAAACAACCACCTAAGATTTATATCAGAAGTAGAAATAAATATAGAAATAAAAAATGTACACAGAAATAAGCAAATGCATACCTTGATCCAAAATCTTTTCCTCTTCTTTTTTGTTCTGCTGAAGCAAAGAATTTGTATCACTGTCCTTGGTTTCTGAAAAATGGGTTTAGAATATGATGTTAACCTCTGCATGTGAAGGGAATTACCACCCTACTGAGGAAAAAATGCCCTTCTGAAACAAATACATGGTATTTTCATCATAGTAGTCATAGCACACAATGCAACAGTAAAAAAAAATTAAATAAAAACTGCAACTTGTATTTGCTACACAGACACATCAGATAGATTACCTCTGGATAATACTGTTGCTGCAATTTATGTCTACAACTGTTCAATGTAAAAATTTGATTCCTCCCATAACATGGCAGTGGGATCTAGAAAACTAGCGCAATGTTATGATTCAATTTTGTATGAAACAGACAGAAGATACGATAAATATTAAGAAACTGTTAATATAAAATTTGGCATAGAAAAAGAAGCCAGTTTTTTACAGGCCACAGCTGTAAAAATATGTTTGAAATTGGAAGACAAGAGAAACAAACAGACAAAAGACTATAGCAGACATTTCCACCAAAACCAACAGCAGAATCTCATGATGCTTTATTAATTAGCAATTTGAATTTTATCCAGAACTGCATTACCTCTTTATGAAAATTTTGCATACCAACACAACAGAGAGAAATACATCAATGAGCATAAGATGGCACAAATAAAATGGATTACAAGTGTTTTTCACCTTCATGATGTCCGTGCATCATCTTCAGCACATCAGACTTCACTGGAATAGGAATATTTGCCTCCTGTGGAATATTTCTGAACATTTCAGGGTTTATGTTCTGTGTGCAGGTCATATATGAGACAGCATGCTTAGCTTCCATATAGTACATAATGTAAAAGTTGCACATTTCATCATTGGCAGTACCCCTACACAGTACAGAAAAGATGAAGCACTTAGAAAACAATGAGCTGAATAGCTATTATTTAATTAATCCAACTTGTTTAACAGGTTACTAAAATATTGCAGTCAATGTTTAGATGTCCCAAACTAAAGCATGCCATACCTTCATTACAGTGAATATCAGAAATTTCTTTTTGTTTTTACTGGAGAAAAGCAGTGTTGACAAATGCAGCAGAATAGCACAACCACATCTGCTGCAGACAAAAACCCCCACATACCTCAGAACTTCCTAGCAATTTGCTTTTGATTGCACAGAAAATTGTATCTCCTATTTAAACTGCTCTTCCTTCTAATTTTTCTGGTATACTCTACACAGTTCCCATTGTGTTATCAACTGGGCACATGTTCTGATTAAATATGACAGAGCTGTATCATTCTATCATTATGAATCACTTACTTTTCTACAGACCTTGGACAAATGTAATTTGAAATTGTTGCAAATAATATACATGTTTCATTTCAGCAGCTGGTTGACAAATCTTTCCCCTTTCCTTACCAAGTGCATTCATTTACAGTCCAGTAACACTGGCTCTAATACTGTAACATTTATTTTCGTTACCTATTAAGCTAGTAAGTATCTCTTAAAGAGAACAGAGCACTGTCACCTTGAGAATAACTTGTTTGTAAGCTTCTGTAACAAAAACATGAGTGCAAGGGGAATGATAAAACACTAGCAAAATTCAGCTCTTTGATAAATATTGTGCATGCACTTGAAACAGAAGTGGCCCTTCTCTACTGCTACATAATCCTGTCTTCAATAGAAAAAAGGGTTTTTTTTGAAAAATATTACTTTGTGAAGCAGAGTATATATGGCCTCTTTACAACTGTGGTCTGTTTCTTCCTCTGCCATATAGGTTCATATCTTGTGTTTAGAGCTAAAATCCTGATAATTGATAAGCTAGGACTTCTTAATGGAAGTCATATAATATAGAGGTTTACATCAAGATTTTTAATTAGCTTTTACAATTAAACAGTGAGCCTACACTCATTAAAAAAACCACAGAGGTGTTCTATTAGCTGTTTGCAAAAGACATCAGTGCTGACTTTTCCAGCAGCATTTTGCAGCATTCATTTATTCACCATAGCAACAATAATAACACAAGCCAGAGGGGAGAAAGGGAAACACGGGAGAAGAGACTGTTTCAAAAGGGGAATTGGTTATTTTTCCATGCATTAAAGTTTGGCATCCCTTGGAGACTAAAAAACTGGGCAAGCTCTGTTTAAGCGTTTAGAAAGCATTAACTTCACTGTTGGACCTCCAATATCCATCACTGTGATTGCTTCCTCTTTAAAACTCCAGTAGAAAACGGGATGTGGAAATTACATAAACTGTGGCTCACCTGACATGCTACTGTGTCTAAGCATTTGTAGTGGTTTAATTTCAGGTGGCAATTAAGTACTGCCACTCACTGCCCCCACTCCTGCCCTCCCCAGAGTGGGACAAAGCAAAACTTGTGGTAAAATAAAATAATAATAAATATTAACTATTAATAAACAAACAATAGTAATACAAAAAATGATAATGCTAATAAATAACATGGCATGATTCTTACAATAGATATTCATATATTATAGTGCAAACAAATAATAATAAATATAGTAAAGTAATAATTATAGTAATAACAATTACAATAATGAAAAGGACAGAGAGATAATTTCTCCACTGAAAGAATACTACTACATTGAAAGAAAATACCAGAGTTTCCTAATACTGTTTCTTAAACTGTAAGGATTATTCAACAAATAGGAACTACTTTGGGGAAAGTTACAGAAACAACAGAAATTATGTGAACTTCTGAAAAAGGCAGTTAAGGTTTTATGCTTTTAGTATCATGATATTTGTAAAAACCTCTTCTCAACTCATTTTTTCCAACTGTTACATATCACTATCTAAACTGCCCACTGGAAGGTGACAAATCCATGTTGAATCCTTAACCCTCCACTGAGCTGCAGTCTAAGTGTGCTCAATGCATAAAAATCTCTTTTCTTGGAATGCTGCAGAACACACTCCCAGAATAGAGAGATTTCCATATGTTATTTCTGTTTCTCTACATATGCATTAAATTACAGTTCAAAGAGCCACAGCCAGCTAAAGAGTATTAATATTATATGTATTTTCACAGCTGTATTTGTCCACTTGATTTTACAGGGCTGTGTCTGTCACCTGCAGTGGAGTAGCATCAGTGACTAACACAGTTCAGATTTTCTTACTTTTTATTATTAATAGTAATTTCTTGTTTGATTGTTTTTCGTAAAGGCCTGTATATTTTTATACTGAAAAAATGTAATTTCAGTATTGGTCCAGATTTTTTAAGGCTAGATTTTGCAATAGATCAAAATATCAGAATTTTATAAGCTTCTACTCATTTTCCTTTTGAAACAGTGTAGAGAATTGTGAAACTGTATTGTTTCACTATAAAAAGTTAATATTGTCACCTGATTAAAATATATATTTTCTAAAATTGATATTCTGACTCCTTCTCTAACAACAGCCCAGCACCTGACTAAGTTGTCTGGCAGTACAGCTTCACTTCAGAAGTCCTCTGAACACTTCAGCAAAGTGAATATTCACGTAAGTAACATCAATGAACACTGTGTAGAGTTAAACCTAAAGTAGACCAGACAGTGTAACAAAACATTCTGGCTGAAACTGTTTCTTAGAATTACCTTGGAAGAAGACATGAAACAAAAACATTTCTACATATAACCAGCACTCTGATAAAACAGGTTCTGAAATAGAGCGAATAAATAAAATTTACCCTATATGTGTCTCTGTAGTTCTGCCTTCCCCACTGAACACACATCTGGCTGCTAGGATATCATCATAGCTAATGTCTACTGGATATTTCACAGGGTAGAATGCCTGCAAGAAAGAATGATTCACCACGATCAGCGGAAGTGCTTCATATTCTCTCTGTTAATAGACACTGATGAGAAGGATGGTGCTACATATCTGAAATGACTTTTGCATCATAATCTAATTGTGGTAAAACTTGGCAATATTCACTTCCAGGAGTACAACAGCACATAACTAGTGGAAACACTATGATGCAGATCTGTGGACATGTGATTTCCAATTCAGCTTCTCAGTTTGAAACAAAGATAATTAAAATTTACATTCAGAACTCAAAAGAACCCAACCAACCTGTGGTAGTTGCGGACTCTGCCTACCAATCAATGTCCATTGACCATTTCTCACTCTGTATCCACTCACTACTTTACCTGTAAGATATCAATATACAAAAGAAGTGAGATATACTTAAAAAATTATGTTGCAGGGGCAACATTTTTCTGTTAGGTATTTGATATTCCTATGTTACTCTTACCTAGTCTGTGTGTGTGAACTCTGTAGGCAAAAAGGTGCATTGGAGACCTTTTGTAATGGCAGGCAATGTCTGCATCAACCACTGTGAAAATATGACAGCAATAAACAATTACAAAAAGATCATTTATCAAACAGAGAAAAGTTGAATTACTGTACTTCATTCAGTATGGTTTGCAAAAAGCACACACACAATGGACAACAGATGATTTCAAAAGATAATAGATAATATCTTGTATTTCAACAGTGTCCATCTCAAAACATCTGCAAAGAAAAACTAATAAAATATAGTCCAGGTTACTTGAAAATTACTTAATCTGCTTACATATATATAAAATCTCTCTGTCTGAAAGACAGAACTTCTTCCAGTGCATGCTACTATTATTTAACAAAATAAAGTAATACAATTACCTACAGACTATGTTCAGGGTTGCTTAAAATAAACATAGCTATGGTAAATTATCTACTCAGGGGAAAATTAAAATAAACTGATATAATTCTAAACTGATACAATTTACAATGAAGTTCTGATTATAAAGGCCCAGACCTAATTTAGATTTAGAGAAGAGACTTTGTCACAGAAGTGCGGTACAATGTTTACATGGTAGTACTTGTATTAGGTGCACTAACAGTACCTAAGGAAGAGCCTACAGAAAAATCCTGATGCCTTTCTGAGAGATATTGCCACACTTCCTGTTTTAACAAATTTTATGTTCCACTTTAAGAGCAGTAAATTTGACTGAATGTAAGAAGGAAGTTATCAGCAACTACAGAACTGTGTTTGCCCTTTTCCCTCACCCTTCCAGTTGAAAAATTAAATTCCTACACTGATCAAATATTCTTGAGTATAGTGGGGTATTAATTTGGTGTGTTTTTACATTAGAGAGCAAAATATTTTTAATTTCAGTTCAAATTTAAAAATGTTTTGGGTTGCTGAATTCACTAAACAGTTGTAGTCAGCTGAGCATTTGACCACCTCATCGTATTTAGGCAGCTAACTGTGAATGGGACAAATTATGCTCTTGGTTATGGGCTTAAAAATTTGGTATAGCAGAATACAGCCAGTGTCCAACTTCCTTAAAACAGTACATCCCATGCTAGCCAAAGAAAGGATTTGGGGAGTTTCAAAGCTGAGTTTTAAATAAAATTCAGGATTCTGAACAGAAACAGTTTGGAAATTTTTTATTACAGGTTCTTTGTTTTTTTTTTTTTTCCCAGCATTTTGACCTTTTAACCAACTAGGACCTTTACTCCCAGCATGGGAATAAAATTCTTAAATAGCAGCTCCTTACTGGTAGAAATTAATTTTTTCAAACTGAATTCTTAGTGGAATCACAAAAGTCATGAATGACATATGAAGAAGAGTCCAAAGCAGTTTATGGCTTTTTAGAGAGGAGAGGAGGAATTAGAAAAGAAGTAGGGCTTTTTTTATAAAATAGAAGATGAAAATAAATTAAATAAATACTCATTATTATTTGTACACAGTGTTCATACATCATTGATTGCCTTCATTGATGTAGTCGTAGGAAACAGGATACAATCTTAAACATAACTTTTTTCCTCATTTGTTCAATCAATCAAATAAATAATTTGTCCATCTACATATCAGCAAGCCTCAGATTTTATTCCACAATAAGCAAGAATAATAGATGCTGAAGTCATATAATCACTTTGTGAAATGATAATTCACCTTTCTTGCCTGGTGGTATGACTGTGTTCACAGACATCATAAGATACATTCCTGCAATCAAGGGCTGCCTGCAAAGGAAAATCCAAGTTCTGGTAAACAAGTCCTTTGTAAAACACAACTGCAAGTGACTTGTTATGAAATACCATTCGGTATAACTGATTTATAAACATTGCATTACATCTGAAACAGGTCTCCTAAAAACGAAGTTATTCTGCAGAAGTTCCCCTCTCCCTCTTGTTTTTGTTACAATTTCTGAAGCATTTTCTGCGAAGTATGTGAAATAGGACAAAGCTATCATTTGTATAATTGCTGTTCTCATCCCAGATTTCTAAACATGAAACTCTTAAACTGTATTAAACAAGTAGTAATTTCAGCTGTGTCAAGTTTCTTAGTAGAAATGAAATTTTTTGCCAACAGATGACACAACTTTGTAATTCTTAATATTGTGAAGTACGTATTATTTTTATTTCAAATGTTTCCAATGGAATCCACAATTTCTATTCCAATAAAAAATAGGTAAGCATTTTTAAAATACTCACTTTTGATGTGTCAAATGCAAAGTTACACCAGAGCAGTCCTTGTGTTTATCTGTACAAATTGTGAAAGTTTCATCATTAGCAACTGAATCCCTGCAAATTACTACATATTAATAAGATTTTTCTGCTGTGTAAAAAAATAACAGAAAACAGAACAAGTTTTAATCCTAAGGTGTGCAGTAAAAACGCTATACTGCGGAAATACTACTGAAATTTGCACCAACCTGATGATCTCAATGCTGCATTTGTAGAAATCCTAATAGAAAGAAAAACTTCGGAGGATGAAAACTACAGTACTAGAAAATATAGATCTCTATGAGCTAGTATCTGGGAAATGAAATAGTATCATGTTTACAACAGTAGAAAAAGTCGTTTTGTTTAAAACAAATTTATATTTTGATCAAAGTTATAAAAATGAAAGGTTTGTGAAAAGCAATAATTTCAGACATTAATAATGCAGCTGCCAGAAGTCCTTGTAATGAAAGTCAGCAGGTGAACTGGATATTCCAATACAGACAGCAATTCCACTTAAAACTGGATATCCTAGAAGGTGAGTAAAAATAGCTAATTCATTTGTCAGTGTACTGTATCATCATTAGCTGATATGTTTGACATTTTAGTTTAAAGATCCAGTCATCTTGACAGTTACTAAATTGTAGTTGGCCAGCTGGGAGTTCAGTCTTTGCTCTTTTTTAAGCCAGTTTATTTTTCTTATATTTATACAATAATAGGTGTAGTTAGAAGATGGATCTAACTCCAAAGTAAGTAAGCAGAACATTCTGAAAAAATATTATCCAACAGTATATGTTTCAGGTAAGAGATCAGAGTATCTATGGTAACAAGTGATAATTTCTAAGAGTTTTTCCTCCCATAAATAGTCAGATTCCAAACTGAAAAAGTAATGCATTTGAACAGAAAAAAAGGATAATGGCCAAAGTGGGACAACGCATGGAAACCTGACAGATTAAAAATGGTCAGTTCAGTTTTTCACACATTAGCTATTTCAGTCACCCCATATGTCACTATTAAGGGATAATACTCAGTTTGATTTTCCACATCACTAATAGTAGAGAATTTGTTTTCACTAGTTCACAAAATAGATCTGTAAATTGATGCATGTGTTACTCAACTGAAGTAACTCCTAACACAATTTCATTGCATTGTCATAGTGCTCATTATCATGGCATCTACAAATTCTTAGTTACTCCAGCTCTGCACATCCCAGTAATCACTTTCGGATTTAAAAATCTGAATCACTATACCACAGTTGCACCTTTATAAATAGCAACAAAAAATGCTAAGTCTTCATTGTACACAAAAAAGAAAAATAAGAACAGTAGCTCTTTCATCATGATTACTTACAAGAATCAAGACTACCAAATCAAGAATCCAAAAGTACCAAAAAGACTAAGCTATTAGGACAAAAGAAGGGGAATGGTAAGAAAACATTCAAGAGAAAAAGAAACTAAACTCCTTTTCAATGGTTTTAGAAAAAGTTCAATATATGTATATACTGTTCATCCTCTTCCCTGCAGGCAGCTTCACTTATAATCCCAATACCTCTGTGTTTGATACAAATGTCTTTGTAAAGTCTCTTCTGTGCCACTACCCTAATTTTAAACTATTTTTTTCTTATTTATATAACACAGGTGATACTCCAGAAATCAGTTTTTGTAAGTCTAATATTGTTAGATCTCTGTATTACATGAATTTCAATGGAAATTGGAAAACGCTTGCTTCTTCTTAGAATATTGTTACTTAAAGTAATATAATTTAAATTTTTAAAATGCAGTCAGTCATGTTGAGTCTCTTGGTTTTGGAATTTTAGTTGAAAAACATCACCATTCTATCTTTTCAAAACAGCTGTAAAATTATCCTCAAGCTATCAAACTAATTTAATATTTGAAAAATTTATCCCTTCTAGGTCATAGTCATAAAAGTAGCACCATAGAAGGAGGAGGAAAAAAACCTCTAATATTATTTGTTTGGTAATATTAAAGTATTTTGACACAATTTGACTTTTCAGAGCATAGAAAAAAATGCTGATGGAATTTTCATCTGAAGAGAGCAATTTCAAAATGAACTGAAGATAGTTGTAAAGTTGCTACTAATTATTACAATTGCTACTATATAAGGCAATCATCTAAATCAGTATCAAGAGAAGCACAAATTAACTTCCGGCACAAGTATCTGATCTGCAGTGCTGTGTTGAGAATAAAATAATGGATGGATACATTAGTCTAAACCTTTCAGGAATTCCTACAGCGCTTTATAATTCTGTTTGTAGAGATATTTAGCCATAACTGAACTAAATGTTTTTTTAACAACTACAGAGAGATGCTGGATCTGATGTTTCCCTGCTTCTTCCTCCTTCAGTTCACCTCTTTGAAACACTCAAAGCTCTGAACACTTCACCAAAGAAGGCTGACAAGTTGTGCTCTGCTTTTTGTGCTCTGTGCAAGTATAACACAATCATGTTAAATATTCCCTGCCATTATTTACCCATATCAAACAAAGGCAATGGTGCGTGTTACACTGGCTTCAGATTTTAAGGATATAATGTTTAAAAACTGTGCATGACAACATTGCAACAATCATTCCAAGTTTAACTGCTAATAAATATTTAAATGTTTTCTAGGAGAAATATCTCAAATACTAGAAATACTCAACAGTTTTTCATATTAAATACTCATACCTGATGTGAAGGCAAATCCTAAAAAGAAACTCTCCTTCTGTAAGCTGATTTTGCTAAGACCTGTGAAGCAAGCCTGACAGGCTTTCTGCTAATCTGTCTACACAGATCTACAGTCCTGGACTCTTCAATTACATGCATGATAATCTGCTACAGACATTGAGACTTCTAGGACTTCCTAGATACTTAAAATTTTATGGCTTTTTTATACATAAAAACAAACAGTCTTCAAAACCTACTTTCTTTGCACTCTGAGTATGGGGATAATAAATTATTGAACACTCTGCTCAAACTATTTATTTATATGCTCTGTTTCTAGTACTTCATAGGAACAGTATAGCACTCAGTCATGGTGACTGGAATACGTACAAACTTCCACTGGAACAGAGTGGCACTTTTTATGAAGCTCAAAACACCTTGTTATTTCAAAGTCAACCCTTCATTTGCACCAGAATCTCCAAATACTGTCTCAGAATTGCCTTTGATTCATTAAAGGTAAGAAGTAGCCTAGCCTCAAAGGTGAGCACAATCTCCAGTCAAGGCAATTCCAAAGCTAATGCCCCTGAAGAAGTAATTTTGTACAATTTATATTTATTGAGCAAACACACACTGAACAAGAAATAAACTTGAAGCCCTAATAAAGAATGAGACAAATAATACTGCATTTAATATTGGTATCTAATAGTTGATACATAAAACTACTTTAATTTTTTTTAATGTAAGTCAAGGTGCTTGTACTTGCTGATCTGTTCACTCATCCAGTATCAATTCAACAAAATTTATTTGTAAAAGTCTAGTATGAAATCTGGAATGAAACTCCCCAGTGACATTTTCACAACTTACTTTCCAGACAGAAAGGAGACAATTGTTGATCCTGGTTCAATATAAATTTTTTAACAGATGAAGACCTCATAAAGGTCACAGATGACTGATTTGCTAATAGAATATAAAAATATATCATAGCCATGAATCTCTATGAATATGAAAAGCTAATTTTATACAAGACACTGGCATATTCAAGAGAGTGTCAAAGAGAAGCACACCAAATCTAATGTTCAGAATAATATCAGAGTAATGTTCAAATGACCATATACAACCCACATTCGTATGAGGAAACAGATCTTATTAAGAGATATACTAGCTTGGTGGCCAAAACTAATTACTCTCCCCAACCAAAAAAAAACAAATCCTAAGAAAACACTAAGAATCCTACACCCCACTGAGAAATTGTATGTTATTATATGCAATGTGGGTAACATAATTATTGTAGAGAGTGATAGCACAGAGAAATAAATCTACTCTAAAGTTTTGATTTGTTTTGTTATCTGAGAATAAAGAGCATATCTAAATATGAATTCTTAGCTCAAGATTATAGGTAAGAAGGGATGGAAAGCAGAATTATTCTATCTAATAAAATGCCCTAAACCTTCATAGTAGTGTTCAAAGATACTCAATGCAGAATTTTCAACTAGTTTCACAAGTGTTTTTAAATTTCAGGAATAACCTAAAGGGATTTTTCTTGTAATTACATATCTGTTGATAACCACAGCCATAAGAATAGAGTCAAAGCATAGGGATACAGTCACTGAAGGTTGAATGTAAGCACATGCAGTTGTTGCAATTCTGAACAGAGGATAAATGATGAAAAGTAGTCAGTTAACTTGTTATGCTTTCAGTAGTACATCAATGATTCCAAAGCACTGTTCAGAGTTTACTATTGTGACTTACAAGTAATTACAAATATAACATATTTGACTTTATGTAGTAGTTATTAATGCATTAGCACCCAATTTTACTTCCCTTCAGTTCTGGAGGGAAAAAATGCTGTACATAAAATCACCTACTCTCATATTCATGATAGGTTAAGTGCGTTCACACCTATTTGTTTTAACTTCATTAAACAAAACACTGAATTATATATGAAAACCCCAAATTTCCCTCCAAACGTAAAATTATTAATCTGCTTCTTGATCACTTTAAGTCATTTGCTTCACAGTTTTTGAAGAAAAAAATGGTGTTCACCTTTCAAATATTTATAGAGATAAATTAAGTTTATGAAGTCAAGTTAATACACGAACTGTATTCCAAATATGCCCATTGATCTTTGCAAATGTCACTAACAGAAAAATTCTTTTCTACAGGTAAATATTTGTGCTGATGTAGCTGATACAACTTATAAAGCAAATTTCCAAAATGCATACCTCTAAATGCACTAACATCTCCATAGTGTACCTGGAGAACAAAGTATCTGCTACCCGTTTCTCCTCCAACTCTGAATCCAACACCTAAGAGAAGGAAAATGTATTGTTTTCAGAAAAAATAAAATGTAAGACGATTCACATCACTGACAATATAAAAAAATGCAAAGCACTTTACTGGCTAAGAGTGAAGGGGTAGAAAATTTCAGACACCACTGAAGAAAACTTTGTCCTGAAACCCAGGAAAACCACTAGCACATGATCCCAAATAGACTAAGAAGCTAGGACTATAACTTCATTATGAAAAGTATCTGCTTTATACAGAGAACCCTCTCAATCAAAGAACATTAATACAGATTTTTTTAAAAATCCAAAATAAAAATGAAGTCTTACTATCCATGTAGGATTTGGTGGACCTTTCATTTCTCATATAACCTCTGCATGATACAAACTAATTAATACTAACTTACTAAGAAGACATTAGAATGAGAAGAGAAAAGGTCTGCAGGAAAATACTTTTAGATTTAAATTAATATTATAGGCAGAAAAAATCTTGGAGGAAATTATGCGCCTATGCTACTTGATGAGAAAAGCAAACACAGGCACAAAACACAACAGAGAAGCTTGAAATATTTTCTAAGAATGAAATTGCAAATTATCACTTCACCAAAAAGGATTTCTCTAAAACAGTTCTACAATGAACATTCTTCAAAAGAAGCAGAAGAACAATTTCTTTGTATTTGGCCAGAGAATCTCACAGTAAAAGGCAAAGCCACCTTATAGATGGGACTGCAGCCTCTCTGTGCACAAATGAGGCATCTTTATGAATACTCCCTACAAACCTTTTATTTTTGCACAGCTTACCAACAAGAAAAGTATTAATAACTGGGGTTTAATAGCAGAACTTCTACATAATTCTCTACGTACAAAACGTCTACAGAATCCTCCATGTAACATTTTTTTTTTAATTTGACATTCTGATAACCAAATCAAATAACAATAATGTTGATAAGTGTGTGAATGGATTATAAAAAAAAGCATTTTCATGATACTGCTCCAGCTATGAAAATGGGCAGTAAAAGATGAAAGAAAAAAATACTTAGAATTCAAGATATTTTCAGATCAAGGCTATACAGATGGTAGATATTTCTAAGACCCTTAGTGGTAATTACAAACAAGCACTTCAACCCATTTTCCAGACATACCATTCCAAGTAGCTTAAAATGTTTTGATTTAATTCAGCAGTGCTGTCTACTATACAAGAAAATGGGTATACAAGCATGTTGCTCAACTGTATCAAAGCATTAAAAATGAAAAACACATTAAATTCTCAACATATACTTTAAACAGGAAAAATTCAATGCTTCAATTGAATTTATTTGTGTTTTCCTAAACAAACAAAAATATTTTAATGTTATTTGTGTGCTACTGAAAGATAAATAAATTGTAACCTTCTAGTAACACATAGTAGGAAATGCAAGATTAATGCTATATAAAAACAAACAGTATATTATGATACTTACCTCTGCCTTTTTTACCCCTATAGAAACCCATAATGGTATAGCAAACAGAATGACAAAAACCCCCAAGTATATTAGCTAGCATAATATATTTCATAGTTTATTAGGTTGATGTTAATACAGTTTCTATCAATGAGACATAATAAAAATATTATAGGATGTCCTCAGGTATTCCACATTCTTACTTCCATGTCCTCCTTTTTCCCCTGCTCCTGCACACAAGAACTCCATATTAAAGGACCAATACCTTTGGGCAGCCTGGTGGGTGGAGCATTTCTTGCCCAAGCATACAAAATGTTAGATTTATCTTTGCATGTTCCTTCATCACAGTCCCTAAAAACATGAGGAAAGAAAAGGGAATATAATTTTTAAAGTTTTGAAACCAGCAAGTGAGTTACACGCAAAACCACTAATTTTAAGACCTATGAAGGTGTTTTTTTAAATGTATGCTGATTAAACACAGTTATTTTAATGTAGATTACTTTCATGGATATTGGTATATGTTCCACCTTCTGTTATTTCCCTCCTTTTGCATTAAGGCAGTATTAGACAGTTTTGATGGGCCCTGTCAGCCTATTAATCAGTGATGGAAAAAATTAAGGAACATTTTATGGTAATGAACTGTATCAAAATTTCTACATTAACTCAAGTGATAAAAAATGACAATGGCTGCCACATTTACCAGAGGAATACGACTCATGCACAAACAGAATAAAATCCCCACAAAACATAAAATTGGTTATTTAAAATTAATTTTAAAATAATTGTCAAAAAAAGTGACAGAAAACTGTATATGAACCCATATACAGAAGGCACTCATACCCTGTACTTAATGCGAGCTTGTTGCTTTAAGTTAATTCTTATTCCATTGCAAGATTTCTTGTTTTTCAAAATAGAAAAATCACACACATACGCATACACATACACAAAATAAACATACATACATACATACACACACACAAAAGAAACAATCACCAAAAAAATGCAAAACAAAACCCCAAAGGAAAACAAAAAGAAAATAAGGAGGGTTTGCCAAGTTAACAGGTCACAAATGTTTACCGTAACAGAGAGCTTGACTGTCCCTAGCCTCTGCAGCTAGTACCTTGCAGGTGACACTGAGAGTGAAAAATGAAAGATTCCCAGAGACTGGTAAATTCTAGGTACCTTAAATTTGCAAGAACTGGTAAACCTCAGGCAGAGACACTACCAAGTCTAAACGGCCAGACGCAGTTGTACAGACATCACAAAGTACCTGGACCACATCCAAGAAGGCACTGACTGCCATATGGGGGTGTAAGCTGCATGATGATACACATGGATAATCAAAGGGACCCTAAGGAACTTTCTGAACACCCACCTAGAATACACTTCTCCCTCTTTATCCTGAATTAGGGAAAAGGTGTATTTGTACCTTCTTCCAATGGCAAAGGATCCATGGCCCTGAGCACGGAGTGTAGGTGTGCAGCATACACAGGTATGTGTATGTACACAGGACTTTTAGAAAGCTTCACCCTGAAGCTAGTCAGACTACATCAACAGACTCAAGCCAGATGCAATGAAGGTTGGGGTCTATGCCAGTGTTTCATTCTAAGTCAAAATGGTACAGGCGCTGCACTGTTTATCACTGACTGTAAAATGACACTTGGGAAAACATTTGCATGGTTTCAGTCACCTGAAATTGTGTGGAAAAAAGAGTGCCATATAGTGTGAGGAAGAGTAGGAACACAAAAAAGATCAGGACATCTAGCAGATGCAGCTCGATCATGTTTCTACTGAGAACAGCTAAGCCATATGTGCAAATGATGATGGTGCTTTCCAGGTATCTCTCAGAAATAACCAGCTCTTCTGGCATGTGTATCAAACCACCTCAGCAGGATATCATGCATTTCTTTCATCCCAGTGAGCTTTATTGCAGCCCAGGTAATGTATTTAATTCAACTTCAAAAACTCTGCCATAATCATGATAGTATCAACACACCATTTCTTTTTTAGTGGTTGTACTCACAACATGCATTTCTAGGCCTTCATAACTAACAGTTTGGTCACCTTCTCCTTCAAACATCCCCATGTCCCAAAGGACAATCAAAACTTACTTCAAGGTAAGTGAAATGTTTTGATGGATGCAGTTGCAACTGACAATTATGCAGCTTCCCACAGCTACTATACAAAAATCCCAAAAGACCTGATGGATCTAACCTAGTATTGAGCTTGCAATTTGGGAATGTGTTGAAGAGATTGTTTAGGAGGAATGCAAGAAGGAACTTACAAGCACAGTCACAGCTTTACCACCACACTTTGGGCACAACTGTCTTTAATTTATACCACAGTATTTCTAAGAGCACATTAATTAGGAAAAGGCCCTGTGCAGGCTGCTTCAAACTTGCTTCCACAAGGCTACCAGAATGGAGGTGGAAGACTGCAGGAGACAAAGATGAACTACAGACCCTGGTCTTTCATTTTGTTTAAAAAATGGTCAACAATCTCATTTTGCCATCAATGATAATCTTGAAACATTAAGTTTCCAGAAAAAAACAAACCTAGAGGAGATTGCAAAGAAGAAAGAGGTCATAAGATAAACAGATTGAAAAGCAGGGAGCTAGTAAAAAGTATAAATTTAACTAACAAAAAAATCACTGAAAATCATTTAAAAAGCTTAAAAAAAATCACTGAAAAATCATGTAAAGCTTCTTTACATACAAAAAATGTGATTCAAAACTGAACGAGTGACACAGAATACTTTAAAAATGGACTATAGCTGCATATTACACACTAGTGTCCTAAAAATTTATTTTGACTCAAAATTTGGAATGGACTGGGGCAGGAGAGAGATTACTGATTGTTTCTTGGATCTTCATGGTTTTTTGCAAACTCTCCTGGACTTCCCAAAGGCATTCTCCCCAGTCTTGGGTAAGCTCAAGAGCTGTTTTTATTAATGGCACTGGGGTTTTGACTGATTACCTAGACTGAAAGTAAAATTTTCAGTATGTCAGCAAGACCAGTATTTCGGTATCCCTTTAGCACATTTGCATTGGTTATGGTAACAAATAACTTATTTTATTTCTTCCTCTATTACAATGCACTCCTTAATACTATTCCCTATTTTAAAAAAAGTATTTATACCCTAAAAGGGTAATTTAGGTAATTGACTAAGACAAATAATCATTTCAGCTCTTGAATGTTGCAGAACATTCTGGGGCAGTGACAATGGTATGAAACTATATCAAAAAATACAATTGTTTCTACTGTCCCCCACTCTTCCTTATGCAGTGAAATAAATGTCCTTCACTGAACTAGTCATGACATCTTTTGCAACCTCTACTGAACTATTGATGCCAGAGGCATCCACACCCATTCTTTCCTGCCAAGAGAAACAACTGTCTGATGGAGGAATCACCAGGTGGCCACCTGTGGCCTGCACTTATACATTTGTTTGCATAAGATAACTATCTAAAGTTGCCCTGCCTGATCTTAAAATAACGGCTTTATCTATGAATCAGCTCATTCACAAGAGATTACTTCAGTATTAGGTTTGATGCAGCACAAGACCTGTCTTGCCAGGAGACTCACAAGATCTCACAAATGTTGAATTGAATAATTCAACATTTTCTTTTAAAACATTCAAGTGCATTCCTGATTATCTACAGAGAATTTGAACTTTTATCAAACAATTCAGGCATGTTACTTTAATTTCAACACAGTTTGTCAGCTCAGGCAAAACTTGTCATTGTGGCTGAACTGTTTTTAGAGCAATTATGATCAAGGAATAGAAGCAGTTATGCCATTTTTTTAACATACTGAGCAACACGTGAGGCAATGAGCCCTGGGAAACAATTTTTTTTTTTCCCTGTGGAAATGCTTGTGTATTTCAAGAAGCAAGACCAACCTTTAGCATTCGTTCAAATAATGATTCTACCACACTACAGGGAATGTTGAAACCAGTACAGATTCCACACAACTTGATGGCCTTTCAGAAGGCCAGGAACATTTGCAAGAATAATGTCAAATCACCAGAAAAGACAGCAGGCCAGATGGGCATCAATGAATTTGGCTTAGCACAGCTATGGCCAAAGGGCAGCTAAACCAAACAGAGTCATCTGGATGCTTCTCATTCCTCCTCACTCAAAACTGGCCTAAATGAAATTTCACATCTCAGGAAAATTAATTTTGACCTTCTATTCTGAATGTACCTAACAGCCTATTTTCCCATATAGAAGTAATTCACATTATTATGGTAAAGAAAAACTTGACTTGAAAAACCATATGTAACTAATATTGCCAGAACATTGAAAAGTAAACTAGAAAAAAAAAACTCTGTGTGGCATGCCTAATTGAATCAAAGCTGTCTCTGTAAAAATGTTGAGCAAGTAAAAAGTAAGGAGAGGATCCCTGCTAAACAAGTCTTACAGTGGTCTGCTCAAACAACTGTTCCTTCCCTACTAAGCAGAAGGAAAAGTGAAGTCATCGTTTGCTAGTCCTCATGTAACCAAAAGAACAGCAAATAACCAAACAAAATAAACAACAATGAAGACACCAGTAACACAGTCACCAGAACTACTTTAACAAAATTAGGTTAGAAGTTTCCAGCACTATGGAGTCTATTTTATGTAGAAAAGACATTATCATCTTTCTAGCCTTGCTAGCAAAAACTACATATGAAAAATTGAAAATAGCAGATTTAAACACAACACTAACATTTTTGGTCTGGCTTAGATGGAGTTAATTTTCCCCACAGCTACCCTCATGGTGCTGGGATTCAAATAAATTGCTAGAAAGCTGTTTATAACACATCAGTGTTTGGGAAAGATCTTATTAGAGGCTACAGCCAGGCCAGCTGACACAAACTGACCAAAGAAATGTTCCGTACCATATTATATCCACTCAACAATTAAAGGTAATGGAAAGTTTATTGTTCCCATCTCTCTCCCTTTGTTCTTCTAAACTAAACAAAAAAGGGGCAGATGTGGTGGTGCATTTTTCTGTTATAAATTCAAAGTTATTGCAAGCCTGTATTCTGTGTCACTTGTCCCTGGTTCCTCTCAAGAATTAAACCCCTTGGGAACCCACAGAACTGATCCCTCTCATTCCTACACCTTGGATTCTTGACTCAGGTTGGAAACAGCATCCACAGAGAGCAGCCTTGCTGCTTCAGGGTACCAAGCAGCCCTGCTCACACCATACCCAGACCAGCCCTAGGGGTGCATAGGGAGCGGCCACTCTTGGCACTGGCCAGGATAGGGCTAGCGGGAGGGAATCTCCTAGCAGCCACCATGTCACACACACACACATTTGTTATTTATTTGTCTTTCAGAGAAACCATTACTTGTGCTGTTGAAGTCCTGTTCCCTAGGAAGAGGCTTGGTGATGAAAAGAAGAGAATAAAATATTTTGTTTTCTTCCACTTCTGCACAACACTCACTTTTCCTTTATTAAACTGCCTTTGCTTTGACTCATGAGTTTTTTTCCATCCTGAGGAGTGGATAGAGCAGCTTGGTGGGAATCTGATGTCCAGCAAAGCTGAATCCAGCATAACTAAATAAGTATCTTGTTGTTTCACAGGTATGTCAATCAAGAACAAAATCAACATTAGCTGCCACACTGCAAAGGCTGTCATTGATGAGTCAGTTGCTGGGAGAGTGAAAGTACAACCAGGGAGCTCAAACTGCCTGAACTCTAGACTCAAAACAGGGATTTCACTTGGATTCATTTTTTAAAAACTTTGGCTTTTGGCTTTGGATCCAACTCTCCTACAACCTCAGAACATTGGTTACTTGTGACTTAGGCATTGTCTCATAACTGCAACTCAACACAAGCTCCTGATCAATCTGTAACAACATAATTCTATCATGTACAAATTATTCCAAGGCTATATTAAAACTACTTTCAGAAATATGAAAACAGCACAAGCTCCAAGTACAATCTACACAGTTTTAAATAGGATACTCACCTGTTTTTAAAAGGCCAGAATGCAGAAGTTTTATGTTGTTCACATTAAAGTATTCAAGTATATTCTGTCATTTGAGATACAATAAAAACTAACATAGAAAACTATCTGCAGGGGAAAGAAATTAACAGAAATTCCATGCTTTCAGTTTAACTTTGGTCTGAGCTTCCTAGGCATCTGCTTTTCTTGCACAACTGTGCAAGATTACATTTTCAATATTAGAACTAATGGTTGCTAGGTAAACAGGTGATAAGACTTTTAAGGAAAATGTGTTGTGTATGTTTAAAATACTTATCAAATCATCTGCCCAAAACAGGCATTCAGAATGTTTTGGGGTATTTTTCCTGAAATTATATTATACTATACTGTTAGTTCTAAATTCCAGGTATTTTTGGTAAATACTTAAAAGATAAATTATGATTATATAACTCTGTCAGAACACCTCTATTAAAATTGTTCTACAGTTCAGAATAATTAATATAACCTTTGCAGCATCAGCAAAAATACCTCATCTGCTCTCTCATGAAAACCTAGAGAAACTTTTCAAAATTACTGGACAGATGATTAATTTCCACCCACCTTCATGTTCTCTTCACATTGCCTCCACACACCTATTTTACTAGCATTGGGTGTTTCCCTCTGCTCTCAAAATGCTTAGGCATTTCCCTCTGCTTAGGCATTTTGAAGCACAAGTCAACTACCAAATCACTTGATAATCTTCTTCAATTTATCCTTTCCTCAGTTTCATTCTGCTACATGACTTCATACAGAGAAAAGCAGCCAACTATAGTTCGATTTCTCGGTATTCAATGACACGGTCTTTACTATAGCTTCCGCCTCCTCCTTGAAGACAGTCAATTAGTCATGAAGAATATGGAGGAGTTAGTTAAAAAAAAAACCACTTTAAGTTTGGAAAGACTAGATTGTTATATATTTCTTCTTAATTTCAAATTTTCCTGCTTTTCCAAGAGATTCTGACACTGGAAGAGGTTTAAGCAATTAACACTGAAAAAGAGTTGGTTAATAACAAAAGCAAGATGCAGTTCTTACCAGTAGTTTTCAGTAGAGGAAGGTTCATTACATCCAAAGAGTAACATGTGATGGACTGTGTCCATGCTGGCATGAGGCTTAAAGTCAACTGAAAAAAAATATGGCAAAACAAGTAAGCTATGTAATCTCACCATAAATTACATAACCAAGATAATCTTGTGACATGTTTCCCTATAATACCACAAATAAGGCAAGTACATCCCCACCCATTTATTTGCCTTCTGCATTCCACTTACACACATTCCTTAAATTTTCATTCAACAGCCTTCCTTCTAAGCTAAAACACTGTATGTATCTCATTTATTTATTAAAAAAAAGAAACTCTAAGTTCCTAATGAAAACCACTGTATTTCCCACAGAAGTTAAATATGATACTAAGTTAATATATCTCTGTATCTTCAAACCACAACATTTTACTGTCACCAGTCTAATTGCAATCTACCTTTGAAATCTGAACTTGTGAGTTAATAATACTCTTGTAATTCTTTTCTACTTCATAAAAAATACAAACAAGCAGTAACTTACAGATAAGAGCAACTAAATCTTTTGTATTAGTAATACTGTCTCTGTTTCTTTTTATTTTTCTACCATTCTCCCATTGCAAGTATTTATTCTAATGAGTCTTTCAGGAAGTCTTAGTGCCTATTACAGTGATATCCTAGAGCATGGACAGGACCTTCAAGCACTATTATAAAACTTATTATAAATACCTGACTAAATGCTATTCTTACCAAGAGAAAACAATGCACCAAAGCTAACAAAGCAAAATCAAATTTCTGGCATACACTGTTTTAGCTCATATACTTCATGATTGCTTAAGAAAACACCGAGTAACTTCACAGTCAGTCTATGAGCTTAAGACAGCTCTGTATAGGTGGTTACAGTATGGTTCCTATACAGGTGTTTTCTTAGCAGCACACCCAGGAATATAACTTTCCAAAGAGAAGGTTAAAACAAACAAAAAAGTCCAACTAAAAAATCCTGTGTTGCAAAAGTCATTCATATTAATTCAAACCAAATGCAGTACTTGTCACAGAATGAGAAAGTGGCCTGGGTTTGAAGGGACCTTAAAGATCATCTTTCAATCACCCTGCCATGACAGACACACCTTCCACTATGACATGTTTCTAAGACCTCCATCCAATGTGGCCTTGAACATTTCCAAGGATGGGGCAACCAAAGCTTCTCTAGGCAACCTGTGCCTGACCCTCACCACCCTCACAATAAAGAATTTTCTTCTAACAGCTAATCTGAACCTACTGTCTTTCCTTTCCCTCTTGTCTTGTCACTCCACGCTATTTTAAAAAGTCTTTCCACATCTTTCTTGTGGGATGAATGCCACAATTAGGTCACCCAGAAGTCTTCTCTTCTCCTGAACAACCTCAATTGTCTCAGCTTTTCCCCATGGCGGAGGTGCTCCATCTTTCTGATCATCTCTGTGTCCCTGCTCTGGACTTGCTGCAACATCCCAGCACTCCCTGTGCTGGGAACTGTCACTACCAAAAGCTTAGAAAATCTCAAACAGCAGTCCTATTTTTCTAGTTGTTAGCCCCCACATTTTACAGTAATAAATAGAATATTACCCAATAGTTAGTTTTTTTAATACACGGAGAAGTGATACAAGCAATTACTAAAATAACAGCAGCTTTCATATACATACTAAATTCAAGACATAATTTCTTGATCAAGTACTACTTAGAACTACAAACTCAAAGGGAAACAGGAACGAACAGAACATGGCATCAATTTAACCTTAACCATGTGTACTTAAGCTACATATTTAAAAAACTAACTTCTAATAAGTTAATCTACAAACAATAATTTCATTAAATAAAGTTGATAGATTTCTTGGCAATAGAAAAGTTTATACATCCCATAACAGAGTAACAAACCTAGAGCTTTTTAGAGTTCTTTAAGGATGAAAAGTAATAAATGATCTAATTACTTCAATATGTGTTGCTGAATGTAGAAGGCTAAATTTCATTTCTAGAGCACAATTTGACAGGGACTTATCATGAGTCAGTAGGAAAAATACATTGATTTATGGTCACCCATGTAAATGAATATAAGCAGGTGAAGGCGACAGTCAAGTTTTTTGGCTGAGAGGCCTGCTGTCAGACTAAATTTTTCTGAGTGTAGAGCACCATTTAGCTCTCTCTACAATTTGGTTATGAAAAAGTAACCAATGCCTGCACCATTAAAGATGCATCTGAGTTTCTGGTTTAGCTATTTATTTATAAATATTAATCAAACAGGATGCAGAAGAAGAATGCCACAATGATATGTTTTAGAAGTAAACCTGGAGTAATACTTCCTTGGAAAATCACATATTAATCTCAGTCACTAATATCAACATATTAATCTCACAACTATTTCACTTCTCAGGAGCAAAGGGTATGTTCCTAACTAAACCTAAATGTACACCAACCCACCTCACAAAAAAATACTCTCCTTAATCAAATTTGTCAGTATTTACAGCCATTTGGGACAGGGAAACAACTGGTTCAAACAGAAATCTCAGCCTTGACAGTCTGATCCTCCACTAAAGAACCTAACACAGAAAATAGCATCAGCAAAATTATACAGATGCATGCCTGAAAAAGATCCATAGGGCAAAACCTGCTCTGATTCTCCTTTCAGCTGGCAACATTTCATTAAGTGAGATCAATTCCTTCCTCTGATAGTGTCTGAGAACTGACTCTGAACAAGTTCGTGAATTCTGACACAGCGTCCCTCCAGTTTTGAAGTACATAGCTATACCCACTGTCCCTGTGCAAGCATGACTATTTTCTGGTTTCCTTTAGGGAAATAGCAAAGTTGAAGTCTGAATTCAAAGTTCTTATACACAAATGTAAAAAAAAAACTGAAAAAAATGCTACAAAAAATTTTCTACTTAATAACAATGTAGTACTGCCCACATACAACACTGAAAAAGAAGCTGTCTCTTCCAAGGCTCTTATATTTCACCAAAATGCAACAAAAATATCTTGCTGACAGTTCCATTATAGGGCCTCCTCTTCCAAAAATGTCTTGGAGGAAGGAAGACACAAGAGTAAAAATAGGAAGGCAAAGTTCAAAAAAGGAATTAATTATAAGTCTGAAACTGTATGATGAAACTGTAAAGACAATTGGTCATAAAAATGTCTCTTTAAACCATAAAAGGAAACAAAGTACAAGGCATTTACTTAGCAAATAAATTGAACTGAAGGCAGAACATGTAGCTTTACCATGAAAATGTCTCAGGAACCCAGTTTATTGTTTCATTTATGTGTATTCACACATCCTCATGTTGAAGTTCTACAGAACAGTCTTCTCAACATCACTGAACAGCAACACAGTGACAGTTCATATGCTAGTTTTCTGTTGTTTTTGTCACAAAGAATAACAGTATGTTTTAAGGAAAGTTAATTACACCATTCATTGGCAATGCAATAAAGGCAGATCCAACTTTAACCATAAAAAATATAGATTCTATCCTTTAAAAAAGATTAAACATTCTCTGTGTTCCAACTTTTTGTGGTTATTTACACAACACAGAATACATGTATGCAAGTTAATAGTCTTCTACTTAGATATTCTATGAGGTAGTTCATTATACATTCTTTCAACTCTCTATAGCTGGATATGACTGAGTCTGCTCTTTCTAATGATCAGGCAACTTCTGTGGATTATGAAGACTCCAACCTGAGCCTTTTCCATGAGGAACACTTCCCAGTGAAGCAAACTTCACACATACTTCACACTGACCATATGCCTATTCATTTTTACCTTATGTGGAAGTGACGAAAGAGGGAAAAACCAAACATTTTCTTCTATTTTTAAAGCACACCAGAAAAGATAATATATATATAGTCCAATATATATTTCTTTGTAAGGAAGGCTATCATGGGAACACTTATGTTCACACAACAAGCTGGGTTTTTACAGATCGCTCATCAAGTTCCTCTTGCTCTTCAAAGCTCTACAAGACAACTAGAATGGTTTCTCTGTCCAGAGAACTTATTCTGCTTTGTAATGATGGGTACTCAGGAACACTTATCACTGGAAAGGTGACCAAATCCTGTAAAAGTCAGGTGAAGAATATATAAATTTTTAGGTCTGCAGAAAAAACTAAAATGGGTTGCATTGCACAATTTGCACTGGGACTTTGCACAGCTTTTAAGCAAATTCTTTCAGTAGGTCCTTTTAAGCATACACACCATCAAAAGAAGTTTATGTTCCTTTAACACAACCAACAGAACCTAACAATAAATTAAACTATGGAATTTTTCAACTCAGTGACATACTTAAAAAAAGTTGCGTAAGGAGGAAGTTAGTAGTATTGCCTTTCTATGAATCAACAAAAGCAGAAGAGTCTATTGCACACACAGCACACCAAGCATAATTTATTTGAGAGTGAACACTCACTCCCTTCCTTCTGTGCTCATTTTTCCTTCTGAGACCATAATCACAACCATAATGTGAGGTCAGATTCTCACCTCTTTACAAAACAGATATATAGACAAAGCACAGAAAAAAAATTTAATCATTTTTCTTAGTTACTGTAATACAACATGAAAATCAAAATCTTCTGAGGGATTTTCCACAAGAAAATCACATGGAACAACAATCTCATAATACACTACATCAAAAACTACATGGGATTCCCACCATACTTTTATTAAGGGCAGGTATCCCAAAACACAATAGAAGTGTAAAGAAAGAAAAATATTGGTTCATTTTGTACAGTTTATAGCACGTTCTGAAAGCAAAGCTATCTTCAGCCAAACCAATGAGCCTTCTCGCTATCTGAACAACTCTATGTTCATGGCAAGGCACAATAAAATTTTAACTACAGCAAAGATTTTTTGAACAGATGGTGTTCTTCTGCTCATTTATATGACGACAGCATTTGTAACACATTACAGTATTTCCTTCTACTTCTCTGCCATCTTATTCATGCCATAAAAAAAAAAAAGAGGGAGAGGGTTTGGTTTCTCCTCCAAGTAAAAACTTTCTGCAGCCAACACTGACTCTAAGTACTTAGGATTTACAACCGGTACCAGGAAGTAAATAAACAGTCTGCTCAGCAGTGCAGAAATAAGTATGAGGCCAGAGACAGAAAGCCAATACTTTACAAATGTACTGTTTGGTCCTGACTGCCAGAGGCCTCTGCATGCAGCTCCTTAACTGCTATTACTCATGAATCTCCTCAGACACAGCTTTATCTTGACTCTAAGTAGCTCCCTCTAGTTTGTTTCTGCATTAGACATGACAAAAGTTTCCAAATTTTGGAAACTCTAACATCCAAAGATTAAGTTAATATGAGTCAAAGAAAAAATGGAAATGTTGAGATTCTTGAAAATGGCTTGCTTAAGTGTCTTCAGTTCACCGATACTCACCTACATAGGCTTCATCATCCACTGGCAGGGGTACTGACATGCAGAGGTAGGTATCAGACTGTTAAAAGAAAAGAGAACAGAAATTACCTTTAAATTTGGAAAATTTAGAATTTAAAGAATAGAAAAACAAGGCATCAAAATTCCCCACACTTTCTGGAAATGAATGTGGGAATACTGAACAAATATACATATACAATAGGACCATCTAGAAAAAATATCACATGCTTTACATGCTTTTGAGATACTTGGGCAAATACAATTTATGTTAACTGGTTTACTATTGTTAGAAATAAATTAATTTCCACAGTTTATTTACATGTAACAGAGATCATGCCATAAGGTTATCAAAGCAGCTATTAGGTTGGTAGGTACACTATTAACTATTTTAAACCTCTTTAAGTTTTCTTAAATTTTTTTTTTCCAACTTCTAAGGCTGTTTAGGAAAGGAACTGTATCACCTACTGGAATTTCACTACACCCATGAACTCATAATCTGACAGGCTTCCACTTTCACACGGACATCTAAACAGATAAAATTCCTGCTATGAATAACTTCAAATTTAATTTAAAATAAGACTCTGTGGATAGGTGTAAACAATTAAATGCAACAGAGAAGGAAAGTACAATGGTGATAACAATATGTGTTTACACAGAGCAGTGATTTGCACAGATAAGAAACCACTTTTGGTGTTTTTGCTAGAAAATGGGAAGGATGAACAGAGGTTAACTGATACGATTGATGTGAATGCCTTTGTGTACTGTGATTACATGCATTTACACAGTTAAAATACTAAAGCCTTCTAGAAATAGGAAAGGAAATGTTCTATTTTCTTATTTAACCTGGGTTCAGAAGATTTTTTTTTTTTAAGAAGCAGAACTTAATTTAAGACCTTATGTTCAAACTTTGAAAGCCAATGGCAGCAATGCTTTACAATGCAGTACAAATTAAACAGTTTCCAATTAATGTTCCTGTGCCAAAAGAATGCACAACATAGAGCACTCCTAAGTCATGTAAGGGCTTGGTTGACATTCATGCACCCATAGAACAACTGCAGTTATGAACTGTAAGACAAGTCCTGGCCCTGCCACCCCTTCAACATGACCAATAACTCATTTAAAAATGCAGGGCTTTTGGCAACCTTTCCCCCAGAGCCCTGACATTACAACACACAAAGAAAAGGGTTTTTTTCATAGGAATCTGAACTGACTGATCTCTTTATATGTATTTCCTAGCTGTTCAACTGATGGCTCCTTAGGGAAAATCAATAACTCATAATTATAAAGGTGCACCTGGATGAACTTAAGAGTACTTTTCACTCTTTCTGATGGAGAAGTTTAATATTTTGCTGCAAAGATCTAGTAGTTACCATATTTCTGTTTTGCACTTGCTGAAATAACATCTCTTGCTTTAAATTATATGTTCCAGAGGGGTTTTCTCCAACAACTTGAAAAACTCATTTTCTCTTCACTCGTTTAAAAATCACTATCTGCAACAATGAGTCATCAGCTACTGCACCACAAGCTCTTTTCAAGCACCTGCAGCCCTTTAAAAGAGATGTAGACCTCTTAATGATATATATATATATAATTCTCTGCAATGGCTTACTACAAAAAGAAAAAAAAAATCTTTATCTTGCTTAATGAAACTAGATGTGAACATTACAGTAGAATCTCAATATTTTATGAGAATCTTAATGCTAAGTTTAAAAATCTTAAATGTCTTCACTTTTACTCACTTGGTTCAGCAGAATATAATACACTTCTTACCTTCAAGAGTATAAAATCATAACTTGTTTGTAATAGCTTTCATGGAGTATTTTGAGAGTTAAAAATACTGGGTCAGAAGTATATCCCTTTTAAAATGCTTTTTGGTTGTTTTCTCTCAGCTTGCTGAAGCTGCAGCAACGTACAGTTTAATGTAATTAGATTTACTGATGCATCATCATCCAAGATTTGGTGTAAACTGCAACTGCATATCTTACTAGCACAGCTAGAAATATTTCACATCATAAAACTTCAACAATTCAGTTTATGAAACCAACATTTTACAATTAAAATTAATTCCATGAAGAGATTTTTCTCTCATTTGAGGCTGCTTTTTGTTGCCTACTTTTCTCTGAGAAGTACATATAGATATGTATATATAAAAGTTACCCAGATTTTTTTTGTTCATTTTATTTGAGTGATATTGTAGGAAAGGCTTTGTTTTCCTAGCTTATTGAAAGAAGAGAAAGAGGCAAAAACTGCAATTCTCTCACCTGCTTAGGTGTCACTGCAGGCATGCGAATGTCCAGTGCAAAATCTGACAGACCAAAGGAAATCACCCGCTGGTTACTTCCAAGGCAGTCACTGGAAAGAGATGTGCTGGTATCTTTATAGCTGAAAAAGAAGGAAGAAAGATTTTTTTTAACTATTGATTTTTGTTATATCTTTCTTAAAAGAAAGGTCCTTACAGAACTAGTAAAGAAGTTAGAGAACACTGAGTAGTTCCAGGAGTGATCTGAAAATTTCACTCCATCACAAGCTGAGAAAAACATCTTAGTTATGCAGTACTTATTGAAGTAGTTCTTGATCTGAGCAATAAGATAACTAGTTTGGAAAGTGTTAGCTGAAAACGTAACCTATTATCTCATCCTAAAATTGTCTGAGGCACATGGATGTACAGACAGAGAATTAGTTAACTACAATATGTAGAGTACTATTAATAATTCACAACAGTTTTGTGGGATTTTTTGAGACTATGATTTATAATTCTATACAGATTAAATTTAAATTACATGCAAAGGGACAACTTCTAATTTAAGCACTAAGGCTTTTATAGCAATTTCTATGCTACTACAAGTAGCAAAATAAAATCATGAACTTGGCAACATCAAGCAAATATCAAATTCTGTATTGAATGCAACATATAAACAAATTGTAAGAAAAATGTAGATCACTATA
Source organism: Chloebia gouldiae (assembly GCA_003676055.1). Classification (NCBI taxonomy): domain Eukaryota; kingdom Metazoa; phylum Chordata; class Aves; order Passeriformes; family Passeridae; genus Chloebia; species Chloebia gouldiae. Next base: position 316,284 of record QUSF01000153.1, on the reverse strand, counting down.
AAGAACTGAGACATGATAAACATTGATGCAACACTGGTACAAGTTTGGACTATGTATATATACATGTATACAGAAGTGACATGCTACCCAACCTCAGTAACAGTAAAATCCTTTCCCACACTACATTAACTAATTTACCTATGCATTTACCTATGCAATTTTGAATTCAAACCCCTAAATTTCTCAGGACTGTTCAGTTTTGTTGATGTTTTCTTGTTAAAACATGATCTTATCCTGCAAGCTAACTCTAGCATCTGAAATATATTTACTCCCTGTGTAGCCTCAAATACAGTTGCATTCTTCTGTCTAATGAGCAACCCTATGGATAAAACATTAATTTCTGTCTTCAGTATGAAAACAGTGCCATTTCAAATTGCAGACAGAAAATTCTGTGCAATGATCAAAACTGAACAAATACCATAACATATTTTTATCTAAGACATGCTTTTTCATACTTCTGTAATATTTTGACTCCATGCATGCAACACATAATATTTTCTTGCATAACCCACCTCTTGAAGACTGAAAGTGGTCTTCTGAAACCCAAACAGATGTTTTGAAACAGAAGAAGCAGTATTAGCAGGTTGCTAACAAAGCCAGCCATGTCCACCCTGCTATTCCTGGCCTGATTAAGCAAGTAGAAAAAGGGCAGTGCAGTTCTATCAGCTGTGATCTCAACAATCAGTTAGCAGCAGCAGCAGTATCATTTCACTACTTCATTATTATGTGCTCCGTGGGCATTCTCCAGCTTCTGACAGACCATCTGTCTTGGAAGGTGATGGATGCACTGTAAATCAGGAAGGTGGATGCTACTATGTTGTCTGTTTTATGAGCTGTAAAATGCTGTTGAAGAATCTTCCTTTGCAGATAGACGACACTGTACTTCTGTCCACGTAAGGAGCTGAAGAGCACTAGCACTCCTGTTGCTTTCTGGCCAGGTTGCACAGTTAAATCTGCACGTTACTTATCAATCCACAGCACTGGAGACTTCAAGTGGCATCACAGAAACCAGTATCAGTCATCCTTCAGAACCTGTAAAAACAGAAGGAGCTTAAGGATGACTAACACATTAGAGCATTAGTTCTCAGCAAATCACTGTTGAGTCATTTTAATACATTAATAAGTTCTTCCATGAGCTTTAGCCCGACCCAGTAAAGACTGCATTGGTCCTGTTGAGTCCTTCTTTTCCTACCCTTCCCTGCATACAGGATCAGAAAGAGCCACATTTCAGTTTGATATACAAAATGTACTCTCAAACCTATTTTACATGATGGGAAGAAATATAGAAACCTCCTCAATATATACAATGCAAAGTATGGAGTATTTCACATCTGCAAACACAAGTATAATGTGTTCTACAAGCAGGAAAAAAAAAGCACCAACTTGACATAGCAAGAATCAAGGTTTATAAACTACCACCAAATTTTTCTGCACATATTGCAGACTAGAAGAGTATTTTACTTTTAATTCAACCTGTAAGAAACAGTTATGTCATTAGTAAATATCTGCTTCTTATGTACTTTAGCTGATTTTATACCCATTTCAGGAAAAAGATACCTAAAAATTATTTTTAGAAATACAGTAACCAGAAGTGTTGACAACAGCCTCTTTTATACTGGTTGAGTAGTTTTCTATCCTTTCATACACTGAGGGTATGTCAGCATAAACCACTAGTCACCCCCCTGTTTAATTTCAACTGTTTTTACTTCCCTGATTTAATATACATGACATTTAATTCTAACATTTCAGTATTCTTAATAACTATGCTAGAAAATCACACCATGTCTTACTGAAGACATATATATTAGTATTCTTCTATTTTTGAGAATTCCAGTTTTGGCAGAAGGAAAGTTTCCAGTCATAATCATACAAAACTGTACTATGCAGTGATTCTTCTAAATTAGTATAACTAGAATATACTAGTGTATTCTAGATTATTATAAATACTAATAAGAAATAAACCACGCAAATTAAAATATTTTCCAGACCCTGGAAGACATAGTCAAAATACTTTCATAGGGATGAAATATAAAATAAAGATTATGACATGAAACCAATGAAAATCCATGTATTAAAAAAAAAATCACTCCCATTTCAGGGCACATGTACCAACAAGGCTTCTTATAAATCAAAAATGCTTAAGCGTAAACTAAGAAGCCATACTGGCTAAACAGTCACTGTCTGCTGGTAAACAGCTACACTAGATTTGCATTGGACTATTTGCAAGATTTAAAAATCTGATTATGCTAATTAACATTAAAACTTGCAAATTTTATTCACTGAAGTATGCCAAAAAAGATTTAGCCACAAACAACTGAAAATAAACACATATTTTTCATCTTGCTGAAAATATGCCAAGACTGTCCAAAACTCTTCATTCAAGTAATAATATAATATTAATACCTTTTTTAATGTAAATATTTATGTCTCCACTTCTTTGTTTGAAGAAGTGATCTAAATAGTTTTTATTGGTTAACTATATATAAATCTGCAACACATATAAAGGACTGTGCTGTGATGAAGACCAAAAATAATTTAAAAACAAACAAAAAAGACAAGTGCAATATGCTGATATGCTTCTCATAAGTTAACTACAATAACATAAGGCTTTACTACTTTCACTCTTAAAGGAATAACTACACAACATTAACTGTTCAGTGTTCACAGTCTTTGTCAACTACCTAAGCAGTTCTACTACCTTTCTATAGTTAGTATTACCCAAGAAATTCTGTCTTCTTTTTCCCATACCATTATGGAAATACACCTGACAAGCAAGGAATCTTAAGAACAGGGACAGGAAGAATATAATGAATTGTAACATAAACAGAATTACAATATTCTATTTTTTTTTTAATATGAGACTATATTTTCCAATAACTAGAAATAAGAACAAATGCTTAGTTTACGCCAGCTTCACTAAGTCTGAGATCTGTTAGATCAAGTCTGTTACAAACATCTACGTGGTATACAATTTAATAAAGGAGATTTATTTTATATATATATATATATAAAAGTAACCAAGAAACCAGACCAATAGTCCCTCCCCATCTGAAATACAAGGGCTTCTTTATAGCAGCTTTCAAGTCTCACTACAAGTTAACCATGTTAATAGCAAAAATCACCAGAACACATCATAATGTTAACAGAATATGTGACAATTTATGGCTAACCACAGGAGGTGGGGGTAAACCAGTAACTTGGAATAGTCTGAAAAAAACCAAAGAAATTAAGCTGTAGTAAGATAAATACACATCTGCATATTCTCCTCAAAAATGGTCCAATTTCATCTCCAAGTGCTTTTTAAGGCTTATCAGCTGGATGAGTTTTAATTCAGATTATATCCCTACACAATAAAATTTTACATTTGGAAAGAAAGGAGAGGAAAAAATTTAAGAAGGTAGCACTATCCTGAAGCTATTCCAATGTAATTTTAGGTATGATGCAAGACAGAAAAATATTAGATGAGGGAAAAAAGCAAGGATGAGATTCAGTAGTAAGATTACACAATTAAGGTTCATTATGTGGACATTTAGATACCACTGTTATGCTTTCAATTTGGGGTAAGAGATCCCAAGGGAACAGAAGTAATAAAGTAAAAGGCATAATTAATGACAAAGACTACAGTGAAAGCAGAGAAAGGAAGATGAAAATTAGATTGGGCAATGCAAACATGTTATTTTATCCCACATGCTCCACCCAAACAAATTAAAAAACAAGGAAGTAAAGACAAAAAAACAAACAGCCTAAAGCAACTAGCACAAAGACTGGATGAGGGCAGGGGAAGGAGAGGCAAGCAAGAAGCTGGAATTCAAAGTAGAATGCAAAGCAGAGTAACAATATATTAGTGAGACATTATACAAATGAGAAGTGTGTCTTTTAAAAGAACAGCAATAAATTTCCAAAAATAAGCTACATAAAAAAGTTCTCTATCAACCATAAGTTTATAAAGCACATTATAGTATTTTCTTATTTTCTGTTTAGTCATTGGAATATTTTATATACAGTACCAAAGAACAAGCCAGAAGCAGAAACCACACCTTCCACCACCACTACCTCCAAAGTAAAGAGAAATTAGAAGATGATCATAATTCATATCCAAGTCTATCACAGATGGTAATTTCTCATGAATCTCTAGTTTTGTTTCTTATGCACTGAAGTCATGGAAATGATCAAGGATTCCTCACGTTCTGTCTCCAGCTAGAGCCAAGGTCACCTTTTGCCTCAGGCAAAATTTTAAGCTCAGACAACAACTGGATATACAAAAAATTGGTAGTTCAACAAATGAACTGCAGCTAGGCCTCCAGGTTGGAACACTTTGCTTCTAATTATATAGGATACTCAATATGTTGTGGGATCTGCTTAGGGATTAACTAATGCACAAATGCAGCCACCTAGGACACAGATTCATAGAAAACACATTTCACAAGAAGTCATAGAATCAGACAACCTTTTGATACCTAACATCAATAAAAAATATCTCACAAAACGTATCTAGGGGTTAGGGGACGTATAACGCAGATGACACTGGACTGGGACAAGTGACTGATACATCAGAGTATTGTTCTGCGATGCAGAAGGATCTTGACAGGCAGGAGAAATGTCCTTATCTTGACCTATGAATCTCTCAATATATTTTCTCTCCCCTCTCCAGCTCAGGGAGTGACTGAGCAGCTTGGGATGGGCACCTGGTGCTTAGCCAAGGCTAACCCACCAGAAGGACTAATGGTACCTTTGGCCGCTTGAGCCAAAGCATGGCCAGGTCGTCACAGAGGGGATCCTTCCCCTCGGGGCTGGTGAAGCCACACACGGAGTGCTGTGTCCTGTGCTGGGCTCCCCAGTGTGAGAGAGACATGGACATACTGGAGAGAGTCCAAGCAAGTACCATGAAGATACTGAAGACACTGGAGTATCTCTCCTACCAGGACAGGCTGAGAGAACGGGGACTGCTCAGTCCCAAGAAGGGAAGGCTTAAGATCTCATCAAGGTACAGAAATGTATGAAGGAAGGGTACAAAGAGCATCCAGATGCATTACCCAGGTGCAAACTTATTCAACATTTTTATCGGTGATCTGGGCCAGGGAATCAAGCACCACCTAAAACAGTTCATAGATTACACTAATCTGGATGGGAGTGTGGATCTGGAGAGCAGGAAGGTTCTGGACAGGCTGAATCAATGGGCTGAAGGCAGTTAGATGAGGTTCAACAAGTTCAAGTGCTGGGTCCTGCCCTTGGTTCACAACACCCCTCTGTAGTACATGACTACCCCAGGAAAAGCACCTCCAATCACCCACTGTAATTGTTGGCTGCCTTGTATTTTTCTCTCCTTGCTCTGTGTTTATTCAGGAAGATGATGCTGTCCCCCCAGCCCACCCCAGCAGTGCATTAATTCTCTATCAGATCAATTGTTCAGTGTGCCAGCAAGCAACTGCTGGCCTTCTATTACAAGAGAAGAGGTGTGAGTGTACAGCTGGAGCTGCCCTCTGCTTGGGCAGCAACCATACTGGATTTAGTCTAATATTAAACATATGTTTAAAAAATGAAAATGGTAACTTTTCAAATATGGCTTGCCTTTTGGTTTAATTTATATAGTGCAAATTCCTATCTTCTGCTACCAACAAAGACTTCAGATATGAATATTAATGGAATAATAAAAAAAAGAGAAGCATGATTGCTCTTAATGTTGCTTAAATTCACCTTCTCCAAAATTTGTTCTGCTGAGAATAAGTATGATGCCTATTCTTAAAAGAAATAGTACATAGAAACCTATTGCCCAGTCCTTCACAGGAAGAAAAATATTAACACATTAAATAAAGGACTGTGATTTGAATTTCTTGTATGCATTACAGCAGTGAAACTGGATTCATTCTAACAGGATTTACTCTTTGAATGCCTTCCAAATATGTTACAATTAGACAATATGTAATTCTTTCCCATTTAACTAAAAGAATAAAATGGTAATTAACATTAAGCTCTCCTTAAAAGGATTGTTTATAAGGGCAACACAACATATGAAAAAACTTCAATACCTGAATCTAAGCTTATTTTGAGATATTCTGATGATCCATGAAGCATTTTTATGGGTTTCCGACTGGCAAAGTAAGTTCTATTTACTATCTTAAGATAGATTATCTGTACCAAGAAAAATAATAAACTAAAATCCTTCAAATGCTCTATCAATTCAGTAAGTTTTACCCACTAGACAGATATTTTGTTGTGTTTTTTTTTTTTTTAATTAACTGAAGTTTTATACAACAAATAAATGGAGGATGAAGAACTCTTGACACTCTTCCCTTTTGGAGACCTACACATTCACAACGCAACTTGCAGTTTCCTAACTGCTGTAACGAAAGAAGTCATAAACCCTAGGGCCCCAAGCCATAAGCAAACCCTATTAAGTTAACAATAAAGGAAGCATTCAATTCTATTTAGTAGGCAATTCATGCAGCAACAGTAGTTAAGGAAATCACATACAGAAGGATGCAAAGAAGCAGATTATTATAGGTATATGTTTATGCAAAGAAAAAGCAAGGATATTATTCCTAGGGCAACTGGGCAAAAATTTATAGAATATATAGAAACTAAAATGAGATTTTTTTTTTGTGAGCATCAAGATATGCACAAGGCAAACAACTCACAACTCAAGGTGTCAGAATTGCTGTCACCAACCTCTGCACGCAGCTGTCACCCTCATCATCTCCCATATTTGGGACAGAAGGGAAAAACTTAAAAGATTAAGCAGATTTGATTATGTCAGATAAACGTCTAGGATTGTCAATTTTTAAATACTGTGTGAGAACTGCGTGGAAACACCAGAAAATGTGTAAGAAAAAAAAAGATGCAGAAAACATTTAACTACTACTTTATAATGTGATCCTATTGAACAGCCTCTTCTTAGGACTTGCTTATTTGCCAACAATGAAAGCTGTCCTAGGACTACCTTCACAGTCACATTTTCCTCCCATTCCTCAAGTAAATACAACAAATGCCACTCCTTAATACAATGCACACTCAGGTGTGAGAAAAGAAATACTTGAAAAAGAATTTTAATACTGCATAATCTAGAGACACTTGCCAGTGTGTTTCAAACCAAAATAAAATTATTGTTATTGGAAAGCCTGGAAACTTACATCAATTTCTGAATCCTAAGCTAGGATTTTTCAAAATATGATAGAGAGTTCAAGATACGATTTTTTACTCATTTTCTCTGTCACCATACGGTAAACTATTTGGCATAAACTTGTTTAAGAACAAGGAATTGTACTTTGGTTGACAGAACAGAAATATATAAGCAAACCACCAAAAAAATTCCTCCTGTTCATATCACTACAGTTGTGCTTGCATTAGTAAAACAGGAGATTTCAAGCTGAAATTCACTTTTATAGCCTGAAACTGCTTGAAACACTCCCAATCTTCTCTTGGGAGTCACACATATATTTCAGAAATTTGAAGACAAGACAGCATGTGTTGGTTCTCCCACTCTGCATTTTAATAGCATATGAAAAGCATTTTATTCACAATAAATCACCTTCTAATGCTTCTGCTTTGACCAGGTATCAAAACAGGCAAAATTCTCTTGTCAAGAAAGATCAACATTTTTTATAGAAAGACATCTTAGCAAACTGCTAATTTCATATAATGAAAAAATGAACAAGCTGGATGGTACTAATTACTTGCTTAAAATTACTTGCTTTCATTTAATATCCAGATCATTATCAGTAGCACAATGTAAAAATAAAAGTTCACTGAAATGCCCTTTGTTTTCCCTTTGTTATGCAAAACCAGAAAATATTAAAGAGAGAATGTTTTATAGTTAGGATTAACCTCCAACAACAAAGCAGATGAGAGATCATCTCAAGTACTTAAGTTCAATTATGCATTACACATGTACTATGAATTAAAGTCACTGCATGTTCCTTCGCTAAGAAGGACATTGAATTAGGTTAGGCTCAGCTACAGGGCTCTTTGAGAGACACCAGAAGCTGCCACCATGTCAGACAGAGCCAGCTCCAGCCAGCTCCAAGATGGAGCTGCTGCTGCCCAAAGCTGAGCCCCTTAGCCATGCTGATGACACCTCTGCTCTAAGGTATCTAGGAAAGGGTAAAGAACACTGCACAACAGCTGAGAGGGGTGAGAACAACCGACAGAAACAACTCTGCAGACCCCAAAGTCATTGAGGAAGGAGGAGAAGGAGGTGCTTCAGGAACCAGAGATCCGCCTGCACCCCACAGAGCTCCCACCAGAGAAGGTGGATGTACCCTGAAGGAAGCTACAGTTCCTGAAAAGCTGGAGAAGGCTCCTGGCAGGAGCTGCAGCCCATGAGGGATCTACACTAGAGCAGTCTGTTCTCAAAGAACCAAACCTATGAAGAGAACCCATGTTGGAAAAGTTCATGGAGGACTGTTTTGCACAGGAGAGGCCCAACATTGGAGCAGGAAGAAAGCATTATAAACTGACTTCAACTCCCGTTCCCTCTTCCCCTGCACAGCTCAGGAAATGAGAGGAATCAAGAGTGATGTTGAGGCTGAGGGAAGCTGGTTGTAAATATATTCTTATTTCTCAGTATCGTGCTCTGTTTAATTGGTAATAAATAAAAAAATATAATGTAATATCCTGAGCTGGAAAGGGGCCCACAAGGATCACCAAGTCCAACTCCTAGCCCTGCACAGTACAACAGGCAAGTGTCACACCACGGGCCTGAGAGAATTGTCCAAAGGTTTCTTCAACTTTCTGAACTTCCAGCTGCAGGGACAGGCTAGGCCTTTTTATGACGCAGTTTTTACTAGTTAAGTGCATTCGTTAAATGTTTTCAAAAACTAGCATCCGTAAAAGAAAGAATTCTGTAAACATCAAAATAATGCTAGAAATCTAGCACCTCTAGAGATACATATTTTTAGTATCACAAAATATAAAAATGCTAATACTGAGATAACTGAACACAAGGAAACAGAAGAGTAATTCATTAACACTTATGTTATATGGAACTTTTTAAAAGTATAAGGGTAAGTACAACACAATTGCCTGTGATTATACTAGCACTCCATTTTTCTATGCAGTGCCTGGTATAGTAATAGCATATACTAGGACATAAATAAATAATCAAGAAGGAGCCCAAGTTTCTTTGCTAGAAGGCACCATTACAAATGTGAAGACAAGATTTCATGAGAAACTGGAAGAAAAACTAAGCACACCAGAAAAGAAGAATAAGGGAAAGAAAACCAGAAATGAAAACCAGTGCAAGAAAGAAGCACTGAGAACATACTACGCTCCATTACTATGTACAAAAAGTCCAATACCATGGCAGAAGTCAGGAAAAGGGACTCCACACTGGAGGAGGTGAACATGCTCTAAAGGAAGCTTCAGCCCACACAGAGCCAGCTCTTGGCAGGTGCTGTAGCCTGTAGACGGGTACCAATTATGACTGATGCACGTGTCCCCTTAGCCAAACAGCACAGGTTCCAGAGAAGATAAAGATCTGAACCATTAATGGGCAAAGAACTTCAGTTTTATCTGTTCTCTGAAAACCCACAAAGGAGCAGAGTGACCCAGTGAGCATCTATGGGCTTGGAACACAGATCATGCGATTAAAAAATGAATTACAAGTGGCCTTTCCAAGGATCATTTGTCACAGAACAAAGGAAGTTATGGGCACAAGGAGTCCCATGTATACTGGTCCTGTTGTATACAATTTGACTACAAGCAAATTACATTATTCCATAAATATGACAGCCTAAGTGAGCCTTCTTTAAGTTCTGCTTGCCAGGCAACTTGGAAGTGATCTCCCCTGAAACTGGGCGACCTCTCAAGATTGCTCCTTGAAGCAAAGAGGCCATTTTCCCAAAGGTATGTCTCTTTTAAGTGACTGATGCTGCACATAGCCTTGGTGGAATGGTAATTATGATTTGTGCCTAGTAATTTTGAATCATTGTTTAAATGATTGGGCCACACAGTAATAAGAGTGAACTCTGGCACCAAATTGTACTTCACAGTTTTACAACACCTTATTAATAAAGCTTTTGCTAAAACCCTTTGACAGTTGTTCATTAAACGATCTAAATCACCAATTCATGACACCCCTTAGGAGCAGTGGCCCTGCAAGGGACTCACACTAGAGAAGTCTCACCTGGAAAGATTGTAGCTAAGGTGAGAAGTCACATTTAATCAATTATTGAAGGATTATATCCCATACCCCACAGGAGAGGCCTCACATGGGAGCAGGGGGAAGGGGAGAATGTTACATCCTATGGCCTGGCCCAAAGGGAGGACGGTTGGAGACTTCATGGAAACACCTTTAATTTGTTGTAATCCAGGATTTGCATTTTATGTTGCAGGAATTCCTATAAAAGGACCTACTTCAACCAGCAGCTCATGCAAGGCAGCACAAGCGCAGCTGCGATCTGACCTGACCTGGCTTTTGTGCCCAGTAACTTCCCACAACACACCACCTCTCTGTCCTGAGCAATCACCAGAACAGATGGAGCTCCAAGTTATGGACTGAATGAACTCGGTGAACATTTGTGGGCATTTTACAAAGGTGGTCCACACACGAAGGATCTGTGTATACATCAAAAGACAGGATGTGGTCTGCAGGTGGTGAGCATAATAAGGATGTATTGGGTAACATGGGACCTGAGCACGATATGAACAATATGGAATTGGGGATGGAGTGTGGGTTTGTGGGCGTAATCTATACTGATTTTGGCTTGGACTTTTTCTTTAAGGTAGCTTATATGGACTTATGCTTTGGATTTGTAAGAAAATCAGCATTGAAAACAGACGGATGTTTTAGCTGTTGCTGAGCAGTGGTTACAGAGCCAAGGCCCTCCCTGCTTGTAACACCTGAATCTAAGCTTATTTTGAGAAAGTATCACTGTACCAGTATCACTGTAGCAATAAGAAGGTTGGGAGGGGACACAGTCAGGACAGCTGACCCTAACTAGCCAAAGAGATAATCCATACCACTAAAGGAGGACTGCGGGGATATTTTGACTGATGGCATTTGTCTTCCCAAGAAATCATTACATGTGAAGGAGCTTTACTTCTTGCAGGTGATGAACACCTGCTGATGGCAAGGAGGATATGAATTCCTTATTTTCCTTACCTTGTGCATGCAGCTTTTGCTATCTTCTTCTGTCTTCATCCCATCTTCATCTCAACCTTATGAGCTTTCTCATTTTCTTGTGACTGTCTTGCCCAGCTCACTGGGGGCCAGGGACAGAGGATCTGTGTGGTGCTGGCATGCCCACGAGTCTTAAATCCCAACTAGTTTTGTTTATTTGCTATCTCCATAACACAAAGCAAGCCAAAAGAGAAATAACCATGAAAGGGAAAACAAATAACCAGCATCAATGTTTAAACTAATGTTGAAAGTGAATGTGTTCCCTGCTCTCTACAACCTACACCCCCAACCTCCTGATACGATTTCCTTGTAGAAATGTATTTTACTCTGGTTCTTGGAGCACAAAGGAGGATTCTCAAGATTGTTGATTTCTACAGTAGAGTCAATCAAGTTCTTCCCTGGAAAATGCTATTCAGCTATACATCTCTAGGACTGAAAAGATGATGCATGAAAAATAATAGAATACCCATCCCAACAGCTAAATTTTACACTCAATCCCCAAATAAATGGTTTTCCTGCAACAAATATAATTTGTATATATTATTAATTATATTAATTATATTATATTATATTATATTATATTATATTATATT